>JAQPZY010001157.1:0-485000 GCA_029931535.1 Margaritifera margaritifera | reverse complement strand
CACTCTACCTCTTCGACAAAAGCGAATCAAATTACGAAATATTATTTCGAAAAAATGAAATATTGCGTTATTTCGATATATTATTTCGCTTAAAGGAAATACTATTTTGTTAGTTCGAAATAATATTTCGTTCAAACGAAATAATATTTCGAAATAACGAAATACTATTTCGAAATAAGTAAATATTATTTCGTTTAAACGAAATAGTATTTTGAAATAACGAAATAGTAACGAAATAGTATTTCCATTAAACGAAATATTATTTCGTTTAATCGAAATATATTTCATTATAATGAAATAAAAAATATTTGCATCCATGTCACTTAAGGGGCTCCGTAGTTTGTAGAAACAAGTAGCAGGATCTTTTTCACTCTAATGCTTCACGGTTTGACAGTATAATCAGTGGATCCATATTTTCTGGATATTTCTTCATTTAGAAATTGAAGAAAAAGGAAAAACATAGCAATTTGTTCCGTTTTTATCACAATTTATAACCATATACTGCACAAAATGCTCACTTTAATTTGAAATGACTGTGCAATCAATACAGATCTACATTAGTGGCTTGCAGGATCGTTCTAGAATAATGTTACAGATAAAAGCAAATCGAGCCTCAGTCAAGGGAGGTAATATAGTCAGTAATTTTGACCAATCTATCTCTTCATTAGGCTTCATTATATTTTTTATACATTCAGTTGGAATAAATTTGACAGATGTTTAATCTACATATATTGTTCTACAAAAAGCATGAAAAAGTACATTTTGAAAATTGTCTCCCATGTTTACTCTCAAATATTTCAATAATCCTGATAGATGCGAGTAAAGATAATTATTGTGAGAAATACCGGTTTAAAAGAGAAAAATTGTGCGTTATTAATCAACATGTCTATACCAAGCAATGCACATACTTCAAAAGTAGATTAGGTAGTATCATATGTTTAAAATTATCTTTATTGAAGATCAAAGATACAGCTGTTGTTTTAGATACGAAATGTATTGTTAGATAGATTACATAAATAAACTTACTTCATGACTTTGGCAAGCCTGCACAGTGCGACATGTGGACAGATCTCCGGTAGGGCCACAATTGTAACATACTGGACCTCGTTTAGTTGGGTAGCCTTAAATAAAGGAAAGGGTTGTAGAATATCATCGAAACTACAAGCATGTCCCGAATATGCATCAGCAAAGTTGCAACAACATTCTAAGGACTTAAAACCTATAGGCTACACATAATTAAACGCAAACATTTAGTAGCATTGACTGGAAATTTGAATGAATAGACAAAGAGAGATACAGAGATATGAGAGAAACTGGAAGGCACAATATTATCTACTTCCTACAATGGATGGTGTAATTTGATTCATTGGCGATGGGGACAAGTAGAAATTTGACTTAAATTGAGAGAACGTGACATACAAGTAATCTACCATAAATAAATCAATAACTATTTATATATTTAGACACATTATGTCTGACCAAACGAGTCTGTTCTGGCCAAGATTTCTGTAGCTTTTTCTCATTCTTTTCTCATATTGTTTTGCATCTCTGTGCTATGACGTAATGAGTTATTGTTCTAAGCGAGTGTGTGCCTCTGTGTGTGTGTGTGTGTGTGTGTGTGTGTGTGTGTGTGTGTGTGTAAGTGTCCTTCTCACTTTTATGGCATATGATGAAGTCTATGTTTAAGTCAAAACGTAGGAAAAAAAAATTTTCGACAGAAATTTTATGTTAAAAATATATGACGATCTTTGGGTGAGAGAAAAGGGATAATCTAATGCTTAAAATCTATTCAAACTTTTGAAATGTGCAATTCTTTTATTAGATCCTTTAACCTGAACGGTAATTGATTTGGCTACTGTGGTCATTTTATAAGTAACATATTGATACACGAATGGGATGATGTTGATAAGTGTTGTCACCTGGTTCTCCACACCCCTGCGCGTTACACAGATCTGTTTCGCAGCATTCAAAACAGGCGTTATTGAAACTGCTATTAGAATTGGCAACTTGAAGGTCACAAAGCTGGAATGGGAAATACGAAAGAACATCGAGAAATTCCGTATAAATATTAATACAGAATTTCATAGCGGTCAAATATAATAAACGTTACTCAAGTAGTAAACATAGTTGTACGTATACAAGCAAAAATGCTTTCAGGCAGTTGAGGTTGAGCAAGAACACAAAACTTACACACAAACAAATGCATCTTCATTGACGCATACATGCAGGCATAGCTGCACACGTGTGTGTGTGTGTCTGTGTGTGTGTGTGTGTGTCTGTCTGTCTGTGTAACAACGAACAGTGTATAACTTGAAAACACCAAAGAAACCACTGAATTTACAAAACTTTACATGCTTGTATGTCCAATGAAAGCGTTGTTTTGAAATTATTGATGGTTTTAACTCCAATGAAAAAATGGCAACCTTGCTGGTATTGATCGACAAAAGAAGGTGCAATACCACAATCTATTTTCGTAACATAAAGTCGTGTAACCGTAGATTATATCCTGGATAAATCATGCTTCTGTAATGATATGGCTCACGTTCATGACATTATCAACAACTATATATGCAATGCTTTGAAGAATACATAAGTCGCAATATTTGATGATGAATTTCTCATACAGATACTGCTGCTAAATAACAACAAAAAATTATCAGACATTTAAATTTTGCTTAATATGTAATTAGCATCTTGAAATATCTCAGGATTACATATTCATTGCAATATACGGTCCTTGACGATCGCATTGTATTTTTATAAGCTGCACATTACTGCGATAGAATCTGAAACAATTTTGTACGGAATTTATGGTAGTGGAATCTTCGTTATGATTTGGCTACAATTACTGAAGTCCTTGACATTACTACATGCTCCAAGAAATCGAATAAGTTAAGATCCGTATATCTTGTGAGATGTAGCTCTTGGTACGCCTCCGTCTATATGCGTTTATTTAACAATCTCATAGTAAACGACGTCTTTTTCTTAACATATATTTTACTTATTAATATTCCATCGTTTATGGGTAGATTTAGGTCCAAAACCTACATACTTGAATCAGTAGTTTCTACTTGGCTTTGTAAAGATTATTTATATTGATGATGTCAGCAACATACCTACATATCTACGTACATGCATGCATAAATATGTAAATTATAACAACATACATATTTTGGCCTGCATCCCGTGTTATACACGATTTCATCTTGCGAATTTAGGGTTCTCTCCAGTGCACAGTACTGTAATTTGAAAGAGATAAATTAATTAAAAACTAATAATATATTGCAAATTTTTCAAGAATTTCATCGACATAATTTTTAACAATGCTTGCATGCATTGATTATGAAAACGGCATTTATTCATTTCCATTTTCTGTAACGCTCGTACCAAATGCACGATCATACATAAAAATCGACGTATGCTATTTTTCTTTCTTTCGTTGAAAAATCTTTCTATGATGAAGTAAATATCCATTATTCAGATTTTGATGGCATTTACCTCGACGATAATTGATCTAATTTTTGGTTTAGCATACCTCGTCCTGTGTACATTGAACAGCCATATGGCAGTGCCTGGGTTGAAATATTTCTCCACACTGTAGACAGGTTAGAGCTGGAAGGAAACAATTGGATGTGAAAGAACGTTTTTTGATTCAATATGAATCAATTGTTTTCAAGCTTGATAAATCGATTTTAATTTCTTGTCAAAAAAGAACACAAAGGCGATGATGACGTAATAATTAATAGACTTTCTTGGAGCCTGGTCAATCAATCTCTGGTTCCAACAGGAGAAAAGTTTAATGGTATCAAATCCATGGCTGATAAGGTTTTTGGATTCTTTAATTTTCTTCACCTTCACCATAAAAACATAGCATTGCACCCAATCACATAAGTCGTCAATGGAAATTTAATAAAGTTGATGAAAGTTTTTATACTGTTGACGTAAATTCTAATGTCTGATTAACATATATATATATATATATATATATATATATATATATATATATATATATATATATATATGTGTGTGTGTGTGTGTGTGTGTGTGTGTGTGTGTGATTCTCCTATAATCTACTCGCCTTAGTGTTTAGTATCAGACAGCATAGAATCCAGTCTGATAGACAGTGCTTTAAACAATACATAATTAGCATCTATCATGGAATATTGTCGAAAACGGTTTTCAAAAAAATATTTCCATTCAGAAAAAGTGGCAAACTATTATAATGTAAACATTATACAACAGATGAAAACCATCACAAATATCTACATTTTCTCATTCTTTATCCCAGTTCCCCCGCCCCCGCCCCACCCCCACCTGAAGACACACACAGTTCAGGTTTCAAGCAAGATTCCATATAACCTGTGACAATATGACAATACTATATTTGACACAGAGAGGGGTATCGCATCTAAAATCCCTAACCTTCGTTTTCATCTAAGCATCATTAAGCATCAGTTTTAGACAATAGATGGAGTCAATCGCTAACATCCGCATTTTTTTCACTCTCGTCTCTTCCTGCCTCCTCCCCATCTCCCCCTACCCTCAACAACTGTTGGACGTTTGCACAGACGGATACACGAATTAATATACATGACAGATTACAATGTATTTGCGAAACTGCGAATATAAGTATACACAATTCCTTCGAGATGAAAAGATATATGTGAAGCAAAGTTCAATATATATTTTATACTTATCTAATTTGAATATATATATATATATATATATATATATATATATATATATATATATATATATATATATATATATAAAACAAAAGACAGCTTACCGTGAGTTTTCCATGGAATATTCTTTAGATGTACCAAAAGAAAGGCTACAAAAACTGTTTGCAATCCTGCAACAAAATAATAATCCTTTATTCCATTCTGACTACTCATCAATAGTATCGTAGTCTTGAACAAACTGTGTATCACCGTAACTGTGAAACCTTCCCGTTTGTTGTTTGGTTTACTATATAAAAGACGGATGCTACAAACGACATTCTTGACTCTTGACTATTCCATATCAGTATATATGAGTGATGTTTTGTTTTGGGTAAAAGAACAAAAATATGTTGTCTGCACGTTTGATTCTGCGGCATGGTTTGAAAAACGTCTCAAATATCGTCAGATAGAATAGGCATTGTTGGTATTTGTGCTCAAATATACAGATAACGAATTACATTAAGACTGTGAGAAATGACATGGGTCACACTAAGAAGAAAAGTCGTGTCGTGTCAGGCTCTTCTATAGAAGATAACAATATTAAAGATGAATAAGCAAAAATAAAAGCTAATTATGTATATTTTAACTTGAAGATGTAAATGATCCTAATGACATATATTGTAAAGTATAATGAAGGCAATACGTACCAACCATCTCCACGGCCACATAGGATGTCGGATGTAAGTGGAATGTGCCATGTGATGTATTATCAAAGATTAGCCAATATTAGGAACAGAGAGAGGTCACTTATCTGGAGGTCTCCGGTGATCTGTATATATATATATATATATATATATATATATATATATATATATATATATACATATATATATATATATATATATATATATGTGTGTGTGTGTGTGTGTGTGTGTGTGTGTGTGTGTCCAGGCTCAAATATTGTACTTAGATTTAAGCTTCAAAACTGAAAACTATCTACAGAGTCTGAGATTTTGCACGTATTTAGAAATATAAACAATCAGCTAATTCCAGAGTAATCTTAATCCTAACCTCAATGCGAATAAAGTTACAGGTCAAAAGTTTGGAAACTTGAGCATGGATTCAGTTTTTGTGCTCCTTAAGTTTCGTGAATAGAGTGCCAGACTTTTTAAATTCACCCATTGGAAATCTTAACTCGCAGAATGGGAAGTGTATGTGACCTTCTAAATTGCTCTAGTAATTTCCAAAAAAGAAGTTCCCTGTTTGAATAGTGTCCCTGTGTCCATGTTATCTATCTGGAGTAGTTAAATACTAGGGAGTCATGGACCAATATATTACTAGTATCCACCTTAAACCGGTTAACCAGTTTTCATCCATTTTTAAACGGTTAAGCAGGTTTTCAAAATATTTAAGCATTATATGGCCATCCGCTAATTATTTCTTTTAATCCTAGGCCACAGGCCACCCTATTTCTGTCATTGAAATTGCATGGGAAACCAGAGACCACTGGCCCAGACTTGTTAAAATATGTTTTCATGTATTTTTGAAGGCCACTGGCCCAGAATGTTTTCCTTTTTTCCTAAACTTTGGAGGTCACTGACCCAAAGGGTTTTTTTTCTTCTTTTTTTCATAGATTTTCAAGACCACTGCCTGAGCTCTTTCATAAAGTTTTAATCCCTCTGACCCAGCTTTCATTTCATCAATTTGTAAGGACCAATAGCCACGCGTTTGTTTTATTTTTGTTGTTTTTCTTCATATATTTCAATCGTCACTGGCCCAGCGTTTTTCACGCTTTTTGAAGGTCAGTGGTCTGTGGCTTAGCGTGTCTTTTTTAAAATAAATTTTTGAGGACCACTTGCCCAGTTTTTAAAAAAATACATTTGTGAGGGTCAATATCCCACTTTTTCATAATTATATTTAGGGCCAGTGTCTCAGATAAGACTATTTGTCATACAAACCATTACATATTTTTGATAGTAACACTTTAAAATTTGATAATGATGATTCAGTGAACAGATATATGGCACTGTATGATATTAAAGTTTGGCAAAAGCAATTCAGTTTGGGCTGTATGGATGGCAGCATTAGGATGAGTCATATCTTATTGGCATTGTTACGATTCTAGTATACCAGAGCTAGAAAAATCGATATAGAGATTTCACGTATACCTTCAGATCAGAAAGATTCTATTCGAATGTTCAATACATTTTACTGATGATCAATCATTTAGCTCTAATACTAATGGGATAAACCTGAAACAAGTAACATCATCTTTAACAACTTTCATATTCAACCACATCATGATTAGATATACCTAAAAGGGAAGAATAGAGTGATTGTAGACAGTAACATCTATTACAGAAATCAAAACGATCCATCACACTTCAATGAACGTCTACCATATAGTTACTTTAACGACCATAAAGCAGATAGAGAAGAATCAATAGGTTAGACATACTTCTTGTAACAGGATAGCAAGAGACTAAACAGAAGTAGGAAAGGCATCTAAATCCGAGAATTAGGTCGTATGTGATTAGTTCCCATGTGCAAAATAGAGCAACTATTATAAAGCCTGTTCAAGGCACGGTACAATAATTTTAGAAAAAGTGATTTTATGTGAACAAGGGTATAACTCAAATGAAAACATCGCAATAAGATTTCAGCAATATATTACAGGTAACAAAGTTTTGACAAAATTTTGAAGTTGTTGGTAATTATATAATTTTCATACCTAGTGATATGGTTTTAAAAATATCTAGCATAATTGTCTACAATAGCAATTTGCAAAGCCATCAGATTCATTTGTTCCAGGAATAAATATTCCTATAAATTCGGAGGTGATAAAAAGTGGAAATGAAGAAGGTGATAAAATTCTAAAGCAATTCGTCAAATGGCAGGCAATTCAGAAAACAAGACGAATAATAATTGTGGCCGTCTGAATTATGATAGTGAAAAAATGGATGAAAATGGACATAAAAGGATGATAAGAAATATTAAGGCAAGAAGGACACAAATGATAAACATGGTAAACCAATAATAGAGATCATGAAACAAACAAGCGTGTATGTCTAATTGCAATATCTTGTGTAATTTACTTATTTTAGATAGTTTTTACTTTCTTAGGAGCACTTTTCTTTTTACTCTTTTGGTTACTAAATCAAACTTTTAGAACTATTGAAGAGACTAATCTATTTAATGCAAGAATTAACAAAAGGGTATTAGCAGCTATTAAAAAAATAATTTTTCCGACTGATGTAAAAACCCAGCTTATTACCCTACCAACGATACCAGTATATGCTGCTGCTGCCAACTTAAACAAATAATCAGCAATATTTTTCGTACCTTTTTTAAATCTATCAAAGACCGAATTAGTGGAAGTATCGGTACCTCCACCAGCAGCAATACCGCTACTGCTACCGCTACCTGCTGTTAAATTTCTTACAAAATTTGCTATTGTTATACCAAGATTTGCCGCTATCATACCAACAGCTGGAAACATTCTAGCTGTTGTCAATACATCTTTTCTAAACTGTTGTTTTAACCTTTGACCTAATGGTAATGTTTCTTTAATCCTGAGATTGATCTTGCTAATATTTTCTCTAAAGTTATTTTCTAAATCTGTTAAATGCCCAACTATGTGTGCCATTTTACTTTCAATTCTTTGTAGTAGCTCTTTCAATTTTGCCTTTTTTATTGATTTGTTTCCATTGAAATTTCATTTTTATATCTTGTACATTTTTATCATACATTTGTAAGTAAAGATTAATATGATCTCATTTTGATGTTATTATTCAACTGTTTCTACATAATCCCTTTATTCTCTTTCTTTTAGCATTGTGAATAATCTATCAGGTGGATCACTGCCAATTATTTCATGGTATTAATCAATTAAAGTTTCTGCTTTTTCATTTGCGAGTTAAAAGGTTCAATTGTGTTAATTACTTGCATTTTTATATCTTCAGGGACTATCATCGTCTGCCTATCTGTAGCTTTAGAATTTTGTAATACTGTGGATTTATAATTTGGTGGATTTCATATCGTTTTCCTTCTTTTTTTCCAACCTTACGAACGTAAAAAGCAGTTCCACCTATTTTATTAGATATAGTGCTAGGTGATAAGATTTTATCTGGGCTCCCAAGTTTTGAAATTTGAATAGCATCTCTACCTATTTATTGGTAATTCAATGTTGTTTCAGTAATAACGAGGCTTAATTAGATTATATTGTGTTCCATCTATTTCTAATCGATGCTTCATGTGTTGTTTGTATAGTTCATCAACTAATTTTTCATTTAATCGTTGAGCTGCTTGTTGGTTGGTTTCAACATCCATCATTTGATAAATTTTCTACACCAGGATTACATTTATTGTTTCATTATCATTATAAAGGTCATCAAATTTATCTTCAAAACCAGGATTCTTAAAAACTCTTTACCAGCGCCTCTGTCAGCCATTTTACTCCATTTAAATGGATTAAAAACAACTTGAAAAGGAACTGGGTTTTTCAGAATTCGAACAAGATAATAATTCAGTACAATAAATGAAAACGGCAAAGACTACGTAAATAACGGCACAGAACAAGTGTGCCAACAAAAATTTAAAATTAGTATAGTAAATGGAACATACAAGGAAATAACTGATAAACATTAAACTGACAAGGAGTTGGATAAAATGGATTCAAAAACAAATCAAGAAAGCATATCATTTTTGTAAATGCCAGATCAGCTAAAATTTCAAAGTTGTTGTCAAATATAATAATACTAGGAATAACCAAGACGTAATTTATACTATAGACGTAGACCGGACTGTCTCACAAGAACTGTTGTAGCAAACAGATGAAAACCAAGACGTAATTTATACTATAGACGTAGACCGGACTGTCTCACAAGAACTGTTGTAGCCAAGACTATTGAATGGGCTTTTGTTAGTACTATTTCCTTACAAGGTTGTGAAAGTAAAACTTAAAAATCCATTACGTCTAATGTTTCCAAGTCACAAAAGAAGGCAACTTCACAAAGGATGCACGATCCTCGTCGAGTTGAACTTGGAAAAGAACATGGAAAAAAGATAACAAAATGTAAAAGGCCAAAGCAGAAAAGTTCAAAAAAGAGCAAGGAGTAAGTAGGCTCATGATTGAGATGACAGAATCGAATACCACAAACAAAATTCATAACTTAACAGGTGGGATAGTTGTTACTTATATATATATATATATATATATATATATATATATATATATATATATATATATATATATATATATATATATATATATATATATATATATATATATATATATCCGGAAATACAGTGGACGTCAGGACTGCTGAGCTACAATAAATGAAGCAAACAAATGCATTAATAAATTGAAAGTAACTATATTATCATGCAGCATGAAGCTCAACTATTACAGTAGTTGCGGTATGGTTTTGAGGGGATATGACATTTTAAAATAAATACCCCAACTAATTGGCTATAGAAGAAGTCATGAAAAATTGATTATGCCGATTTCTTTGAGTGAGATTACGTTTGATTATCTAAGAGCAAATGATTAAGTAACTGCATGGTTAATATATTTAAATGATTGATGGTTTATCGGAAATAATCTTAGGTTGATGAAATCAATGAAATTAAAAACTATTTATTTAAAAAAACATTACACGGGTGTAAGAAAAAAGGATTAGACTTCAGATAAATGTTTGAACTGGATAGAAGTTGGTATTGCAAGTGTTTCCGGTGGAATGTGTGTTGAAGCTGCTAGTTTAGGAGTTGCAGGAACGGCCACAGATGTATTATTCCTCTAGCTTTTATTGGGATTTTGTGCAACTTAATAGGGTTTCCTTCAAAAGCGTTAAACGACAAGTTAGTATACAATAACGTTTTATAACACGAGATTGTAGCCTGTGCTATAAGTAAGTTTTTTAACACTATGCATGAAATGATGAGTAAAGCTTTAAACGATAATGAAATAGGTCATTATTATATTTAGTGATTACAACAAGTGGCTCAGCTTGGATGTGGACGTCATGACTGCTTTCGAAAGGACTGCTTCACTCAGGGCTGCATAAAATATAATCACTAAGTGTTAGAGAAAGATGATAAGGTAAAGGAACTAGATACTTTAATAAATAGTGAACTAAACATGAACAACAACCATGTTACAAATTTATAAAAGAGAGGCGAGCGAGTTATAACAGATAATTAAGTGTATACAGCTCCAGAACTAACCAACCACTGCCACATTCTAGAAACGCGTTACCTTAACAAAACAAAATAAAATAAAACAAAAACAAAAACAAAAAAAAACAATAAAAAAAAAAACACACGAAAGAAACCTCTTAAGATAAGCATACTCCTATTCTGATCTATGTGCTCTTCGTCAGTCATTTATTTACTGACATAATATTTTCGCTGGTTCCCATCTGTTACATGATTCAACATATCCTTTCCATTTAAAGATTGTACACTTTCTAACGTTCATTCATTTCGGCTTTAAAATCTTTTCAACTTTATATATGTCATATTGATTGTCATACATCAATAATTCTTGTTCGTAAAGCATCCCCTGTATATTTTCTCCCTTTAAGTCAAAAGTAGGAAGGCTTCCCATTTAAAAACTTATTTAGTATTTTGAAATTTTGACTGTTTTATTAATTTTAAATTTAGGCGCTCGAAATGTATATCTTGTCAAATAACTAAATAAGTTCATCCCTACTATTAATTTGCTTCATTCATTGTTTATTTCAAAAAGAAACATGTGTGTCGATCTATGACGTGCATTATTATGACAACAAATTGAATTCATCGAAACGTCAACCCATCTAATGGGGATTTTTTTAATTAAAAGACTTCTCCATTCTAGTCTTTTGGGTTCTGTACTGTTAAACCTTTCCACTATATACAATTGTTATCAGAGTAAGTTGAGAAGTGCTCAGTATTTTCCTCTTACAGCAATCCTTAACTTTACTGTTTTAAAACTCATTTCCTTCATCAAAATATATCTTAACAGGTTTTCGCTCCTTAAAGATTGTTTTGTCGAATCATTGTAAATTGAACTTACATAATTAACGAAATCTTCGCGTTCTAATAGAATTAACGAAATCTTCGCGTTCTACGGTAAACTTAGCTGCACAAACAATTGTGTATACACCTACCTCACATAGGTAATTTATTCGTTTATCGTACTGTACTGTTTCAACCATCTTACTTTGAAAGCTGTTGCTGCTTATTTTAATGCTATCGCCATCAAATGTTATCTGTAAATCTGCATATTTTCTATAGCATTGGAGTACATTTGAAATCAACAAATTACCACTTTCTTTGGAATGTTATTGGTCGATATAACTAGCTTTAATTACAATTTCATCCCATCCAAACTTGTAAACAAATCGGCAATGTCTCTTAATACTAACAATACTGCTTTCATTTAAAACTCGTGAAATAATCACCTCTCTAAAAGTATTGAACTTGTTACAATGTATCTATGCTTCAGAGAAGCCCGTTTTAGCAAACGTCTAAGTCAATGTGTTACATTAAAAAAATAAAATAAAATTATTATTTTGTATTCGCTCCGCCGCTGACAAACCGTAAGAAAAGTAACAGAGAACTCTTGAGTACACCACTACTGGCATTATCATTGGCTCAACAATGGCACAAGCTTGCGGTTTGGGCCCCTTTCATCTGCTGTGGTATACTGATGATTAGTCAGTCAACAGGAGTAATGTAAATTTGTGAATGCTTCTTCATACCCTTGAAATCCCAATCCCTGCCAGACTCACTTCCAGAATTATCAACAGTGCCTTTGATATGGGGAATTTCTATATTTACGTTGTTGATTTCTGTTCTTAGTGTCTTCAAAATCATATCAAATAAATAGAGATGCCAAATTCATATCAAATAAATCTGGATGCCAAATTCATATCAAATAAATCTGGATGCCAAATTCATATCAAATAAATCTGGATGCCAAATTCATGTCAAATAAATCTGGATGCCAAAATCATATAAAATAAATCTGGATGCCAAATTCATATCAAATAAATCTGGATGTCAAATTCATATCAAATAAATCTGGATGCCAAATTCATATCAAATAAATCTGGATGCCAAAAGCATATCAAATAAATCTGGATGCCAAATTCATATCATGGTGCACAACATCATATAGAGAACTAAAGTACTTTCTTCACCTCAGATTTAAAAACTACTTGCCGATTGCATCGTTTGATATTCCCGCTGATAACGCTATAGAGTTATTCACCCTCTAATGTGACCTAGATGTTTATAATTTTTTAATTTCTGGATTTCTGCATTAATTTCTTTAACTTTGAAGTCAAATGTCTCTGGAAAGATTCACACTTTAGATCTGACAGTTCGGAAATCTACTCATTCTCAACTTCAACATGGTGATCATGTAATTTGCAAATGACAAAGCTGGCACAGTATAAAAGCCAACCAATGCATTAGGAAAGTGGTGTTCTATCTTTTCTGTGAACTCACACACTCAGATGTCACCCATTATTCAAATCTTTCCGTTCTGCTTCCTTAATAGTATATAACCACTGGATTCTGGGCCAGACAGACAACACATATGATCAGATTAATAAGAATTAAGCAGATAAACCTGCAACTAACATGTCTGATAATAATCAGCATGAAATAAGTAAACATATATATATTACTATGCATATGCTTGCAGAAGCTGGTGCAATTTACTTTTTTAAAACTAAATTATCTAATCTATAATCTTTTTTGTTGCTTTAGATGAATTTGTTAGTACTATTGCAGAGAACAAGCTTATTAAAAGAATAATCTTCCGGCCGATATTAAAAGTCAGCTTTATCAATGCTACTGCTGCTTTTTTAGCTAAAAGTTAGACAAATACTAAGCAATATTTTGATGCCTTTTTAAATTATTCAATCAACGAACCAGGACTGCAGCTACCATCGCTACCGCTTGTTAATTCTTTTACAAATTTGGCTATGATCAGGCCAAGAGTTGTAACTATAATACCAGCAAACAGTAGTAATTATTACACTTTTTTCTTTGAACAATTGTTTTAACCTTTCACCTAATGGTAACTTTGCCTTAATTTTTGACTCAATGTTAAATAATAGTTTCTCTAAAATTGTTTTCTATTTCTGTTAAATGGCCAACTATATGTGCTCTACGAACATCCCCTTTTCTTGTCATAGATATTTCTAAGTCATATTTTTTGTTTTTGAATCTGATTCGTTGAATCAATATTTTCCGTATGTAAATTATCATGTATTTCATATACAGATTCTAGCAAATTTGTTTCAGCAACAGTATATTTAAATGTAGCCATTTTTATTTCTATTGAATTATATCTAGTTTATTCCATATGTTTCCTGTTCTTTTCCAAATTATATCTTGTAAAAGTTTTCTTCTGCTAGGTGTATTAGCTATAGTGTTAAATGATGACCTTTTCTTTGGGTAAACCATTCTTAGAAAGTTGAAGATCAGGCTTCTCAATATTTTTGTGATACAATGATTTATCTATAATTTTAAATTGACCTTTTTTAACGCATATTCTTCTTCACTTTTGCTCAGGTCAGGCTATGCCTGCTACTGTAAGTAACAGGAGACGGTATTACCTGTGACTGTTGACCTTGGGTGGACAGCTACACATGGCTCCTTGTGCGAAGTCCTCTCTGGTGGACTAGGCGGCCATGCAGATATGTTCATTCCCCGACTGTGAAGGCAAATGGTAAGAGCTGTGTGGACAGTGCAGGGCACTAGCTCAGGTGCAGTCTGATCTGATGGCCATCCAATGCATCCTGGCTTGTCTCCACTGTATTCAGACAGGCCATGACGAGAGAGTGAAGGTGACTCTGCGCAACTTTCCCTCACTTAAATCAAGCGCACGTCAAGTCATGACATTATATCCCTCCCCCTACCAGATACCATCAAGTCTTGTGGCGAGCGGCGAGCGGCAAAGCAGCAGGTGTGGATACACTCGGAGCTGTAGCTCCAGACCTGCACACAGGCGGCTCAAAGTATAGGATTGCTTTTCGCTGGACCGGAGAAGCAGTGGAACTCGGCAGCCCACTAGGTGACTGAGAAGCCCTATTTTTAGGATCACATTGCTCTCCTATATTACATGAGGATGAGGCTAGAAAAGGTGCCCTAAACATTTCCTGTTTCCACTTATCCTCGATCAGCATACAGCGGCTGATGGGGATTCCACTTTAGCGCTAGAAAATCTAACAAGAAGGCAAACATGACAAGGTGACGCATTCACCATCGGTTCCTGGAATGTGCGCACACGAATGAACAGTACATCAGCAAATATACAAGAGAGAAAAACAGCTCTAGTTAGTATAGATCTGGCCAGATTCAACATCCAGATAGCGACCCTGAGTGAAACACGCCGATGAGGAAGGACAACTCACAGAAATAGGAGTCAGGTACACCTGCTTCTGAAGTGGCCGAAGTAAAGAAGAGACACGTGAAGCTGTGGTGGCGTTTGCCATCAAATCACTGATAGTCAGCAAGCTCACAAATCTCATAAAGGGCGTGAATGACAGACTTATGCAAATGAGACTTTCTCTTGCTGGAAAAAGACACGTAACAATCATCAGGCGCCCATGCACAAACCATGGCCAACCCAAATGAGATCAAGGACAACTTGTATTATAACCTGGAGTCTCGTATCGCAGAAGAACCAAAGGCAGACAAGCTCATTATCCTTGGTGACTCCAATTCTAGAGTTGGTGCAGATCACCAGGCATGACCACGCGTCATCGGCAAAAATGACATTGGCAAATGCAACAACAACAGACTCCTCCAATTGAGGAAATGCGCTGAACAAGACTTCCTAATCACCAACACAGTCTACCGCCTGCCAGACCGCAACAAGACGACTTGGATGCACCCGCGCTCCAAGCACTGGCATCTCATTCACTACGTCTTGGTCAGGAGAAGAGACAGGCAAGATGTCCAAGTGACGAAGGCCATGAAAAGTGTAGAATGCTGGACTGACCATAAGCTCATAGTCTCCAGGCTCCATATCCAGATTCAGCCTAACAAATGACCACAAGGTAAAAAAAAAAGCCCAAACAGCTCAATGTTCCAAAATGAAAAAATCGAATGTGAAACGGGCCTTTGTTGAAGAACTGTGTAGCCAAGTAGAAACAAATGATGCAAACTGCGAGAATTTCGAGGAAAACTGGGCATTCCTCAGAGACTCTGTACACGCAGCTGCGTCCAAAACAGTCGGTACCACAACACATAAACATCAATATTGGTTTGATGAAAACGAACTATGACTCAGAAGTACAAGGATGCATCCATCGTCAGCTTGTACAAACGGAAAGCCAACAGACAATCCTGCGACAACCATCGGGGCATCTTCTTGCTGTCATTAATCTGCAACATACTTACGAGAATTATGCTGAAATCGTTATCACATCGATCAAGTACTCCTACCTGAGGGTTAGTGTGGCTTCAGGAAAGGACGAGGGACCACAGAAATGGTATTTGCAGCTCGTCAACTCCAAGAGAAATTCAAGGAACAGAACTCCAACCGGTATACGACATTCGTCAACATGATAAGAACAGTCAAGCAAGGCTGCGTGTTGGCACAAACACTCTTTAGTATCATGTTCTCTGTCATGCTTACAGATGCCTTCTGGGATCGACACCAGATATGGATTGATGGCAGGATCTTCAATCTGTGGAGACTACGGTCAAAGACGAAGTTACAGGAAGTGAATATTCGTGATCTCCTATATACTGACGTCTATTCCCTGAATGCCGAATCTGATTCTGACATGAAACAGAATATGAGCCATTTCTCTTCGGCTTGTGTCAATTTCGGTCTCACAATTAGTATCAAGAAGACAGAGGTGATGCACCAACCTGCACCAGCTACCATCACAGGGAAAGGCCAAACCTTCAGCAGTGGACAAGTTCATCTACCTCGGCAGTACACTGTCATGTGCAGTCTACATTGATGACGAAACCAATGCAGAATTACCTGAGCACGTGTGGATTTTGGCAGACTACGCGCAAATGTGTGGGAGCGCAGAGGCATCAGTCTGCAAATAAACATGAAGGTCTACAAAGACATTGTGTTGCCATCCCTGCTTTTAATGCATGCGAAACTTATACGGTATAGAGACGCCATGCCAAGAAGATGCACCATGTTCACATGGGCTGCCTGAGGAAACTGATGAGGATAAGATAGCAGGACAAATTCCTAAACACTGAGGCTCTCACACCTGCAGGCATTCCAAGCATCCACACTCTGCTGATGAAATCACAGGTTAAATGAGCAGGCCACGTCACCAGAATGTCAGACAAGCGACCACCAAAGAAGATCTTCTACAGCAAGCTGAAGTAGGGAAAGCGATCTCATGGGGGTCAGAATAAACGCTTCAACATTGAACCTGAGTCTTGAGAAGATCTCGCACAGGATTATTACACCCGGTGCAGTCTGATCCATAGTGAAGCTACAGACAATGAGCCAAGGAGAATTACAGAGGTAGTGCAGAAGGGCGAGCAGCGTAAATCTCATGACTACAGCACATCCTCTATTTATCAAACAACCCCAAGCGGCATCTCCAGTCCAGCGTGCCACATACAGTTCAGATCACACTTTGGCCTGATCAGCCATTCACGTGTTCACATAAACCAAACCAGTAGTGATATCATGGTCATCTTCGAACTCGAAGGTCGAACAAGACTCTTCTTCACTTAACCTGACATTATGTATGAGATCTGGTATATATCAAGAAATATTTGTTGAACTGTTGATGAAGGAGGTGTAAGGGCATTAGGTTTTCCAACTGGTGGTAAAGGACGAGGAGTAGACATTGGACGAGGTTCAGGACGATGTTCTTCAACCAAGTAATCACAACCACCTTCCGTCTTATCACACTATTTAAATGGAGCAACATCGACTTGAGAAAGAATTTGGTCTTTTATAATCTAAAAAATATATTAATTGATATGCTAGTGCTATATATAAAGACGAAATAACACAAGGCTACAAACAGGAACTAAAACTTAGTATAGTAAATGGAACATACAAGGAAATAACTGGTAAACACTTAACCGATAAGGAGCTGGATAAAGTGGAATAAAAACAAATCAAGAAAAGTTATTTAAAAAATTTGCAAATAAGCAAACTTATTACAGTACCAATAATGCCAAGCAATGCTGCTGCTGCTTTTGTTTTATAGCTAAGTTAGACAAACACTAAACAATATTGTTTCTGCCTGTTTTCAATTTATCAATGAACGAAGCAGGACTGACGCTTTCACCGCTACCGCTTGTTAATCCGTTTACAAAATTAGCTATGGTTAGGCCAAGCGTTGCTGCTACAATACCAATACCTTCAAAAACAATACCAATTGTTACATTTTTTCTTTGAACAGCCGTTTAAATCTGTCACCTCATGGTAACTTTTCTTTAATTTTTGACTCAATGTTATTAATATTTTCTCTGAAGTTATTGTAAATCTCTTACTGTGTGTGTTCTTTTACTTTCATAACTTTATAATAAATAATTTAATTTATCTTTTTCAGCTTGATTATGTTTTGTATCAATATATTTTTTTTATTTGCTTCTCTACATTGCTGTCAAGCGATTCGAGGTCTGTTTTTATTGATAATCAGCCGGCAGTCACATATTCTCTTAAGTCTAGTTCTTCTTGATCAGTATACAATCTACGAACATTTGTTTTTTTAGTCAAAGGTTTTTCTCGGTCACTTTTTAATTTTTTAGTTTTTGAATTTGATTCGTATAATCAATATTTCCCTTATTTAAATTCTTATGTATATCTGCTATATAATTTAAAGATTCTAACAAATTTGGTTCCGCAACACTATCTATAAATGTAGACATTTCCAGTTGATTGATATCTGGCTTATTCAATATGTCTCCTGTTCTTTTCCAGGCTATATCTTAAAAAACATCCTTCCATCTAATTTACTAGCTATAATGTTAAATGTCAACATTTGTGTTGGGTTACCAATCTTACAAAGTTGAAGATAAGGCTTCTCAGTTTCTTCTTAATACAATGTTTTATCTATAATTTAAAATTAAGTTTATTTAACGTAATCTCTTCTTCACTAAACTTAAAACTATTTATGATATCTTCATTGTATGTATCAAGAAATATTTGTCGAACTGTTGATGAAGGGAGTTTAGGTTTTTGCAACTGGTTGGAATGGGCAAGGTGTAGGATAAGCTTTTACAGGGTTTAGTGCAACGTTACCATGGCTTGTTGCAAAAGTTTTAAGAGACAAACTAGTATATACTAAAGTTTTAAGACACCATAAGATTGTAACTTCTGATATAACTAAATTGAATAATATTGATGAAATGATAAGTAAAGCAATGAGCGATAATGAAATAAATTACGATTAATTTATTGTGATAGTGAATACAACAAATGGTTGCAAGGACGTAAGGACTGCGCTTCGCTAAAACGTAACCGCATGGATACTGCTTACTTAAATGGCAAAGCCAGCTGAAAGAAATATAAATCCCATCGATAACAGAGATAGTAAATTATACATTTCGTTTTAGAGAATAGATTTTGTAGTTGGTTATTACATAATATCAAATGATCAACAAAATAAATAAACTAACCCAATCAATATATTATAATACATAGCCAAGAAGAATGAAATCAAGACCATTTAAATTCCTCATGGGTTCTATAATCTTGAAATGTAGATAAAGAAAGTAAAAGAATAATGACTACTATGAGTGACAATGAAGAAAGCATATATCTTGTATACCAGAAACATAACTATAAAGTTTTAATAACTCAGAGGAATAATTACACAGTGCATATATCAAACCACAACTCTAAATTACCAGGATTGAATAGTGTGAGATCTATAAATACATCTTCCGAATCAGATACAGTTGGTGGATTTTTTAGGCCTAAAGATTGATCTAGTTTCCTTGATCAACTAAACAATACCAATAATTTTTGTAACGGCTCCTACTATACTCTATTAGAGTGCCTACCCATTAAAAAATATTTCGCTGTGATTTTAACTCATATGACGTTAAATAGTATGTATAAACAATTACAAAGAGATACTATAAACGTAAATACGAAAATTAACGATGAAGACTACAAAGTAATTGATTTGTATGGTATGCCAATTACATACATAATTAGACTATCTCAAGCAGATTAATTTCACCGATTCATCATTTAGTTTTTGATAAATAAATAATGACCAAATATCTTTAACAAAAACCTAGTGACTTAGTTTTATATTCATAGAGAAAGATGAAAAAGATGAAGCACTTAGTCAGATACTAAAGAATAACTTAAATTTGAACAAGAGTCGTATTACAAATTTAGCAGATCCGATATAAAATCTGATCCAGCTAAAAAAGTTTTTGTACAAAAACGTGTTGAATGTCAAATACCTGACACTTTGAAGGATAATAATTTGAAGGATATAAAAACATGGAGAGTAGAAATTAATAATAAATTATCATATGTTGATCAGAGTTGCACAGAAATATCTACCAAACCCATAAAACTGAGAAAACAACAACAAAACGATTTTTGATGCTCAAGATTTATTTATTACGAGATTAATTACTCTATCAACGTCTGTACAAGCTTTATAAACTGTTAGAGCGGAATCAAACATAAGATCTGTAGAAACGGACAGAAATATTTGCAACCAATTGAACAAAGGATAAATGCTGCAACATCAGTCTTAGACAGTGAAGTGGTGGAAATAAAATAGTCTCTAAAAATATAATATATTACAATCACAACTTCAACAGTTGGAGAAAGTATTAAAACAATGACAAGAAACAAAATGATGAATATATTAAAAAGTTAGTTGATGACTTTAAAACTGTTGTTGAAAGATTTAAAGATAGAGTGACAGCTGCCAATAATCGTCTTTCACAATTACTGAGGAATAATGACTTTGAAGAAGCCAACAGAAAGAGAGTTTACTTTAAAACATAAGGTTAGTGTGAGTGAAATACAATAATTAGATATAGGAAACAACCTACGATTTATCTATTTCAATTTGAAGCAATACAATAAACGATTTAAAAGAACAGGACTTGCAACTCTCAAAAATAAACAATCAACTGCTTAGGAAAAAGTCCTTACTGACAGTAAAGTATATACCAATACAGAACTACATAATAATATTTCTGTTTGTACAAGAAATGTTTGAAGGATAAGCTACAGATATAACACGACTAAGAAGAGATTTTAATGACATGGAACAAAATAGATCAGAACTAGACGAAATTAAAAAAGAGACAGGTGAAAGTGCACAAGAAATTTACAATGACGTAGATAAAAAGATTTAGCATTCAGTGAAAGAATTGATATATTTAACTCTGATATATAAAACAAATTCTAAGAGATACTGACCACTATATTGATGAAGAGATTTTTTGAAAATATGTGCTGGAATGGAAAGAATTGTAGCTCATATAGAAGTTGAACTGGATCCAAAGATAACAAATGAAGTGAATAGAAAAAACCTTTAGCATCAAGTTAGAGAGTTGATAGAACTAGTTCAGAAACAGAGAAATTATTAACTAAATTAAACCTAAACATTGGAGCAAGACTCTTGCAATTAACAACATTAAAAAAGGTTGAATGATTATAATATAATGATATATAAATTAAATAAAGGAATGATATTATTATCTGCTTTTGATATTACTAAAAAAAACTTGTATTTATGTTAAACCAAATATAGACCATATGATTATTATACGGATAAAGACTCTATAGAATCAGAATCAAACGGGTTTATGATTATAGTGTATCCTCGGATTAAATCACAAACATGACCTGAATATATTGTAGGTTTCAAAAACTATTATAGTATTAAAGTATATAAATCAGGTTTATATAGTATTAAAATAAAGTTAGACATTGAGAATATTAGTACTAAATAAATACATATAAATAGAAATATATATTCATAGATAGATTCAAAAGATATTATTAAGAAGAAAATAATTTTATTTGTTTCAGTTAAAACAGCTGCAGATCATAGTACTGAGTTTTGAAACTCAGTTTTCAAGTTGGAGAAAGTTTAAAAATGTACCATCATTAAATGGCTGGAGCGGCAGCAATAATAGGGCGAGTAATTGCTAATGAGTTTTCATATTCACAGAAAGTAATCTCCTGTTCAGTTGACTTGATCCTAATAGATTTGATAAAGGAATAAAAAGGCTTTACATATCTTTGAAGAATTGCAGAAAAGAAAATGACGAGTTCAGTGAACGCAGAACAAGTACGCGTGATTTACATAAATGTAAAAATACTGAGGCGAGGTTTGGTTACTCAGTATTTAAGTAATTTGGACGAAGTGTTTGATTTATGTTCTCCTATTAATGCAGAACATAGTGTCACTTTAGAAACAACCTAAATTTTATAAACCTTCTGACAAACAGATAATTTATGAGTATGTTTTTATTGTCGTTGTAATGGGCGCCATTATTTGTATTGGTTATACATTTCTTTAAGAAGTGAGAGAACGGGACGGGACGCCTGGACTATGCATCGCTAGGACTGCTTTGTAGAAGTTCTATAATAAATTATAAAATTTAAGTAAAAGATCTTGGTGATAGATTAGATGAATGGCTAGAAATACTTATTAGTATATACCAGAAAACTAATAATTTGTTTCTTATAGGCGATTCTGCATGCATTTATTTCTCCTATGTCAGTCCTAAACGCATAAAATTTACTTCTAAGGCCACACAATTATTGTGTTGGTACATTATTCATCTCATCTTTGAACAGTGCAACAACTTTCTTGTTGACTAATGTTATTCCATCAATGTTATAACTTTTTGTCATCACCCGTATCGTACAACTGTATATTTTGTTTCATTTCTTTGTAGATGTTGTCTCTTTCAAAGATTATGCATAGCGATTCTGTATTGATCATTAATAACTTCAAGGTTTTTCTTAGCTTGTTGTAGTACAAGTCATACATAAGCAATTTACTTACTTCCAGAACTGTAAAGCAACCAAAAATAGTTTTGGACAATTTTCTTTTCTTCTTCTTTAACTAAATAATACGATATCTTCATCTAGGATTGTTTTTCTTGCAAATGAAATATTCCTTTGAAGTTTAAAATATTCCTTTTCTTAAACTTTCCATTTGTTTTCCAAAGACACCTTCGTTAACTTCAAGAAAGACTTTTTCAAAGTCATTGCCTACCTTTTGTCCCGAAGATGTATTAAGTTGAATGTATAACTGCTCTATGCATTTCTTTTAGTTTTATTCCTAAATGAATATACAACTTCAAATTACGAGAGTGTATAACATATATTTCTTTCTATTTTACGTACATAATAATTTAGGTATTGAAGGTTTGTGCCATTGTTATCTTCTGTCAATTTAATTTGTAATGGAGATATATCATCGTCACTGGGAATTAGTTTTTCTGGTGCGAAAGGATAATCTTTAAAATAGTCGTGCGAATCTGTTGGTAGTTATAAATCTACTTCAATAATTTCTCTAAACGCATTTTCATCTCTCCATTGTTCTTCTTCGTTTGCCCATTTGAAGTTTCTATGGGGCATTGGCTGGCACATGGTCCAATCATACCAACCTTTTATATATAGGTGCATACTACATGAAATTGATCTTGTTGTATCTTTTTCTTCATTATTTAGGGACGTCTGATTTATTCAGCGTTTGAGACATGTTCTCTTCGCTCATGTTATAATACTCATGATTTGTTTTGGTATATCTATTAGGTATCATACTTATTCATCCTCTAGTTCCAGATTCAATCATTAAAAACATTTGATAATCTATCAGCAATTTGAATTCTACTTTAATTATTTTCAAAACCAGCATCGTGACCTAGTACGGGTGCACTACAATAATGTGCTGGGTTTAGTTTATAATTATTCACACACAAAGATTTAAATTCTTCACAAATATCACATACCATTATTGTATCATTCTTTGCGTAGTACTTTTTAAGATCGCCAAAGAGATTTAATTTGAAATGTTTCATAACATCCTTTACATATTAGTAATCCTTTGCAATAATTCCTGATCCGGTTAGTTTTTAGTAAAATTTATTGATTGGTGATGATTCAGTTTCATAAAATTTTTCACATGAATCCATATATTAGTATGGATTAATATCTTTTCTCAACAATGTAGAGAACATGTTTCTTCTATCTTTGCTACGTAAGTAGGCTTCCCCGTCTTAGATTTTCTCTCAAATTCCTTAGAATGTTCTACTGTTTCAGTGAATTTTTTGTCGTTTAGTCTAATGATTGACCCATAAACCGATAACCATTTAACAATCTTATTGTTGTTTTAACAAAAACCTCTTTGTTCTTTTTCTTGATCTATCAAGTATAAAATTCTTACTAAACGATATATATTCTTCATCATTATTTGGTATTATTGATACTTCCTGATCTATATCCTTTTTAACCAAGGCGTTGATAATGAGATGAGAATCGTATGCATGAGGTATTTGGGTCATGACGGCTTGCAGTCTAAGTACATAAAGGCTCAATAGTGATTTCAAAATCACATAGAACAAAATAACCTTTTGTTGATTTTGAAAATTGTTAATGTTAACGACAGAATCCTCCTTGGGCATTGTCTCATTTGTGTAGATGTTTGGTTGCATAATATGCTGTATTACTCTAATTTCAATTCAGAAGAAGGGAAAAAAGTCAGCGCTTCTTGCAAAAGTGTTTATTTTTTAAATTTTTTTTCGTTTTTGTTAATTTGAGTTCATACAAATTTTGACATATACTTAATTCCACAATAATGCTAATTATAATTGTCTCCTTCATCATTCATTATGATGAAAAGATCTATTCGCCTGTCTCTTTACATTTATGTTATTCTTACTGGTCTTATAAGTTTTTCTACTGGTTTGTAGACATTGACTGATATATAAAAATACATTTCAAATTTTGTTATGTCTTGTATATTTATTAGACATTTATTAAACCAATGTTTATATTTCTCGAGGTTATATTTTTCGGCCTATACGGATGATTCCTAGGTGGTGTTAAAACAGACTAATGCATAAAAAAAATATTTATTTTCAATATTTTGTACATTAGGGCAGGCTTCTTTTATCTAATCTGGTAAATCTATGTAAAAATTTCCCCATTATGGCTTAAATTGATCAAGATGTAGACTTTGAAAACAAATTCCAAAAATATTCGTATGCAGATTTATTTCCTGTTCGAACTTGTGCATGTAGTTTATCAAACAGTTCTTTAACCTTATTTTCAATTTCGTTTGAATTTAGTATGCTTTTATGTTTTGTTCTGTGATACCAATCTAAAATACTTATATGAATTAATCTGTCGGTATAATATACTTTTCCGAGTTAAATAGGTAGATCAAACTGGACTTTTACTAATCCAAAGTCTCTAATTTTTCTACCTGGTATGGCTCAACTCCTTAAAAAAGCAATCAAATCAATTAAATAATATTGATCATTTTATACCTTTCGGGTATAAATCTCTATTAATTTACACATCTGTTAAACGAATTGTGTAGCTTTTGTAATAATTCGTGTTCAACTGTCATTTGCAAATCGTTTTAATTCTCTTGTAGTTGGAGTAGTAAATAAAGGAACTTCTAAACTTCTAATCTTCTTCTGGTTGAAAGAGTAACTTCCAATCGCTTTCCAGTCATCACACTAGTAATGATACCAAGCAGTTCTACTGCTATTGGGTGGGGTGGAGGTGGGGGGATAAATTATAGACAGTCTCCAATATTTGTATACCTTTACTTAATTTATTAAAAAAATGTAATCCTCTCTGATATTACCGGTTACGCTACTACCTCCGCCAAAAAGACGACGAAAATATTTTACGACATTTACATAGAAGTACATTATTTCAATCATTTTTTTTCACGTTTAGTACTATTTTCTATCAATAAAACTAGCATGAAATTATCTTTCTTTACATTCAAATTGAGCGTCTTCTTACAGTTTTGTTTCTACATTGATAGGTAATTTTTGTTTGGTTATATTCTCTGATTTTGTTATTTCTTCCTCTATTATACCAGTAAGAATGCATTATATTTTCACACTCTTAATATTGCTTGTAGTTTCTATTTCAACATTTCTGTTTATCAATATGCTTAATTTTGTGGCATTTAAAAGATAAAAATGATTTCATTTTATGAAATGTAAACCTTTTGCATATGAGTAAAACGTTTGAACTTAACTTATAACTATCGCTTACCTTAGTGAGACAACATTTTCTTCCGGACCCCAACTATTAGAAGATTTGTTATACCCTTTCAATTTAACCAGCACATATTTTTTTGACATTCCTTTCTTGTTTTGTTTTTTTACTTTTAAAAATTGTCTCAATCTTGAAGACATCATCTTGCTTTTCGTGTAGAGATAACTCCTTTTCGTAAAACTTTCTTTCAATATATTCTCTGTTTAAGCCTTCTAATCTAAATATTACAAAATCTCCTAAAATTACTTCTCTGATTATAAAATCTCTTCCGTGATATAACCTTTAACAAAAATAGGTTTATATTTTGAGATTCTGACTTTCTCACCTATTTTATAATTGGGCGTTCCATAGGCATCTGTTGTAAGATAGCCAAATAAGTTAATCCATACTTTAGATCTGTATTATTAGTTTCTTGCTTTATGAAAGACAATTTTCCAACCTGTAACAGAACTCAGGAATCATGTTTACTCTCATGAATATTAATGGAAACACACTCAAACAGAGAGAGAGAGAGAATGAGAGAATAGTGTGCCTGTGTACCGAGAAGGTATTTCCATATCTATCAGTGTAACTACTACGGTTTACCGATCGGGCATATTCATTTGTAAGGGCTCTATTACTGAGCCAGTAGAGCTTATGCAATAGAGCAAAACCTTAATACCCCAAGAAAAACAAACACATAGCTAGGATACCTTTAACCTTGTTAACCACAGCACTACAGATCCAGCCCTAAAATTGTCTGAGTATAAGGAAGAATTAATTTCTGATATGGAAATAGACAGACTGACACACAGGTTGAATGGAGAACGGTTGATTGGAAATATCAGCATAATAACAACATTATTTATTAACATTTAATACTGGAAGGTTTATTTTCTTATATTCAATCGAGTCCATATCTCATCTTCATCTCAACAAATTTCAATGAACCATATGGGGAAACCACAACATTCTGGGGAAACCATAATATTAATTGATGATCGATGGTTTGTCCAGGAATCCCATATTTTCCGTTGAGGTTCGCAAAGTAACAGGATGAATACCACCATCCGCCATGATAATCTTTTGCACAGTTAAGTCTGTTATCTCTATCTCGTGTTGAGAAGGCCTTACCATCAATGCCATAGGATAAGGCGTCACCTTTGAATAGATATTACAAAATTTAAAATTTGAGTATTTGCTACCCTAAGTATAAAGTTTCTTTTCCCAGAATGCTTACAAGGAATGAAAAACTTTTAATTTCATTTCATATTCAAGTTAAAAATAAAAGGAATCAAAGCTGCGCCAGTTCGAACTTGACCTACTTGTTTAGAATATAAGTGACATTTTTGGAGTACGTTGCCTACGTGCCACTTAATGACCCGTCCTTTTAATAAAAACACACGCAGATGGTGAGCATGGGATAAACAAATAAAGCAGCAAGACAATGGAAAGCATTGAAATCCATCATCGTTCCACTTAATCACCCGTTCTTTTAATAAAAACACACGCAGATGGTGGGCATGTGATAAACAAATAAAGCAGCAAGACAATGGAAAGCATTGAAATCCATCATCGTTCCACTTAATCACCCGTTCTTTTAATAAAAACACACCCAGATGGTGGGCATGGGATGAACAAATAAAGCAGCAAGACAATGGAAACCACTGAAATCCATCATGGCTGCTATGGCAGGCATAATTTTCATTTTTTTTAGCGTATGTCGCCGCTAAAGCTTAAATAAGCATTCAATGCATGAAAGAAATGTATAGGAAGCTAATTTCACATATATATGTGATTTTCATTTAACTTGAGCGTTCAAAATAATAGGGTGAAAGCAAATTAATTATTCCAACGATTCATTATATATTTTGAAACACACCCCTGTATTAGTGAGGAGTACACTAACTCTACAGGTGAGGTTATGAATGTTACTTCTCGATATTCTATTAAATGAGTTACTTGAACAATATGCAAATAACAGCAACTCACATTTAATTTTTATTTATTGTTCTTTTTGTGAGTAGTCCAAACATCATATGCCGGTTGACTCCTCGTTCGTACCTGAGGCTCCTGAATATCCACTACAATGAGCTGTGTAGAGAGGGGCGCCGTCCATGTAAAATTGGGAGTATTCCGCATAGTATTTCTCATTTGTGGCCTTCGTGATTTCCACTCTGAGAGTTGTATTCTGTCGTGTAAGCATGTGCAGCGCGTGTAGACCTGGTATATATATATATATATATATATATATATATATATATATATATATATATATATATATATATATATATATATATATAACACTATTGATGCACACATAAGAACATGCAAATTGGGATCGGCGTTTACAAATTACACGAGTGGTATTGCCGTTTCAAATTATACTCTAGAAAAAAACGTGGAACAAATACGAAACAAATGCATGATATTTCGTTTGCTGGTAATTGTGCATGTAGAACATTACATTTCAAGTTTTTAATCTCATCCATCTTGCACCCTCAGCTATTGTTGCTATGAATTCTCTTATGTATGTACACATGGGCAAGAATACCTTTATCAAGCACGTGGATAATTCAGTAAGTCCATTCCAAAAAGAGAGATTCATTCTTTATACGACAATCGAAAACGAAGGCAAAAATAAGAAAAAGACAAGACAATGGCCATCTTAAAATATACAATCCAATGTAAATTGTCATTTTAATTTATAAAATAAATGTTGCTACAAACCACTGATAAAACCATTCTACAGTGCGCACACAAAATTACAACAGAGTATAGGCAAAACCTATAATCTCCTGTATCTTTTAGATACATCATCTATGTTAGGCTTCCGCCTAAGCCTCTTCGTTACGCAATGGGAATATTTGACAGATGGAATATCAATTTTTAGTGTGAATATATGATGGCATAATTTAGAGTTTAAAAGGATCCCATTTCAGTCAACTTGACTCATCCTACTTTGCGCCATACGTGTCATCACAGAGTGTGCACACTGTAAATACATGCTGGCATTAACTTCAATAGTAAAATAAATGACCATATCATACAAATTGCTTTCGATATTAGTCGTTTCCTTTGCATTCGCGAAAACGAAACTAGAGGAATGGTGATCAATTTGTGTCACGTAAATATATCCACGCCTCTCCCGCATCCCACACCTACGCCTATGGCGGCGACAAGTCTATAGTACTGTCTCCATCGAAAATATCTGCGAAACTAGTTGTCACCAGCTGTAATACAAAAACGGCAATAGCTCTTATTGAGATCATGGAAGCGCATTGATGAGCCAATATGTACATTCTCATAGACAAATACCATTGGACAATATATGTATCCGGATGATAACAATAACATGTACAAAGTATGACCGAAATTCGTCAACAACTTGATATGCATATGATGTATGGTACGGATATTCCTGTGTATCAGGCAGGATACTCCACCGCCAAATAGACCGGTCGGTTAGTTTTGTCTAGGCACAGGTATCCTACAAGGAATATTTAGCCTAAACCATCATATCTGGTGCCAGTCAAAATTACCAGATTTTGAAATTGATTTCAATCAGCGTTAATGCATCAATCCCATCCTTCCTCGTCCCCATAGCCCCATATGCTGGCTCGTGGGTGTAAAATAGGCTTGTTGAACCTTTTTGCACAACGTGAGATGGCCGCTAATTGGCACAACCTTTTTGTATGGGTAATCATCCAGCAATGAGGTTGTAGGTGGGAAGTTCTTAAACGCTTTAAAGGAGTGTGGTTTATATCAAAATTAGACTTGGCATAAAAAGAATTTTACTTATGTTGCCTTTATATTTGTTTTGCATCCCTTTATTTGATAATTAAGCATCCTCGGCGCGTTATGACCAGAATTGTGCTGATGTGCCATTAACCCTATACATACATATATACATACATATTAATTAGGGTGAATTTACATTAAAAAGAATGAATTAGTTTATTTTAATTGATATATGAGGATTTCTATATGCATCTAATGTGTACCAGCTAAACCCTATACTCCCAAATAGGGATGTCAGACTTTGAAACGAAACAGGCCATAACTCTTTGAAGCCTACCATACGAATAACGAACACGACAAAGCTGCCGATTTAAATGACGATACCGCAACGTTATTTTATCTCCTAATAAGTTTGGAACAATGGGTATTATAGCTTTGTTGTTTCTAAGCTATTCTATACATTCCTATATCAAATTTCTTCACTTCATTGCAACAGCGTTATAAACGATGTATGTTTTAGACATGTAGTTGATACTCTTTCATTACTTTGGTACACTGTCGTATAGAAGAGGGGACGCAGAAATATTCTTCGCCTTTCATCCGTCCGTGTAGCTGAATCTTGTGTGTGCAACTAATCTCATTTGTTGACGGATTGTTTTTATATTTCGAAGGTTCTTTACTATACACAGTGCCTATATTTCCGTTGTGTGAGCTCTCATTATTTTTGACTTAAATCCCTTATATTGTGATGTTGTGACTTGTCCATTATGAAGGTTTGTACATCATATATTCTTTGACTGAATAAAAAAGCATCATTGGTTGCATAATTCACGCAAATATTGCTAAACCTTTGTGCATATTATAAATATATATTGGTCATGGTAATTTCATCCTAGTAATTGAATCACACCCTGCCTAACTAATGAGAAGACAGGTTGTCTCTCTTTTATTTCTCTCTTACCCAACCATAAATTCCCTGCAAGACTCCCAAATCCCGCCTCATATTCGGAAAAGTTCCGATAAAAATCAACACTGGCATCAACACGCCTTTGGAATACCTTGTGAACGACATATATTAAAGAACATATTAATTTTAGCAATATCAATGAAATGTGATTTCTCTCTGACACTTAAAAAGTGTTTGTATTTCTGGCGACATAAAATTAAAGCAGCAGTTTGTAGAACAATAAAACGATCACTGCCGCTTCGCAAGTATCATAAAAAAATAGTCCTAAAATGTTACATCTGAATAAACAGTTTTCATTACTTTTAAAATTTAAATATTAATTAGCACAATTGTAAGAACATATATATATATATATATATATATATATATATATATATATATATATATATATATGAAAACCATGTTGAACCATGTACCGGTACATATAGAAATTTTGTTTTCATTCAACAGGAAATCAGTAATATATTCATACATTTTTTCTTCAAGCACTTTCACATGATCGTCATAGATGCTCTTCAGGTAGGTCCATTATACTTTCAAAATAGTAGATTTGTAAATAAATAATATGACGTCATTGCTATGTACATGGCATCATCGCTGATTGGCGAGATACAAACAACTTCTTTACATCTATTTATAACACCTGTATACAAAAAATATATTTGGGAGACTGACATAACTATTAAACACCCTTTACAGTCTGAGCCTAAACAAAACTAAACAAACTGGACAGAAATACACTCAACACAGGCCCTGTGAAGTATGTTACGAAAGTGCATTATTGTAATGATACAATGTTTAAAGTTGTCCATACAATTTAAAGCAAAGTATATTGTTTGAAATTCACCCAATATAGGTTCTCTACGGTTATGTTATGAAAATTATTAGTGTATTGATACAATGTACAAAGTATCCCGTTTAACTTTTTCAGGAATCTGGAATACATAGTTTGAACTATTAAGATCTGGTTGTAGAGTGCGTGCGAAATAAAGTTAATATTCTTCTCTTAATTCATTATTAGTAAACAGTTAAACATATTTGCTGACCATAGCCAAAACATGACAGTGATAACTTAATAAACAGATACAGAGCAGAGTCTGACGTGAGATTTAGTCAAACTTTAACCTAATTGGGACAGTATAAAAAGCAGCAGCTGGTTGTGGAATATCATACTAGTATTTAGAAGATCCAAGTGTATTAGTAAAATCAGTATACAGGTTTCGTGTATTCTTTATATTAGAACAACATTGTCCCAATTCTCTCTGTCGTTGCCTAGTGAGCAGGCTTTAAATTTGAATACTAATAGCATCAATATGAAGTAGTTTAATATTGTGATAAAACATGTAAACTATCTCCAAGTCATTAGTTTTGGAATATGATAGGTAATAATAGATCTATATTATACGATGAAAGAACTTATTGGGTCCCTACAACTAGTGACGAGAGACACCAAACTAGGAGTGAGAGATTAAGCGGAGTTTGATATGAAAAAGTCGAGTGGTTTGTACAATAAAATGAAATCAAAGGGAGAAAAGACCTTTTTATTTTCAAGATAGCAATCATCTGACGGAAGGAATTGCGTGATTAAACTAAAGTATTTGGTCTTATGTGATATGCAATATAGGTGATCAGGTTGAAAGCAAAACATCTATTACACAGTCTGTTTCTACTTTTGAAGACACTGGTAAAAGTGTTGTTTTGAGCAATTAATTTTAGGTGAACAAAGTTATGAATGCGATACAAACATCAAGATAATATTCCTGCAATATATTTCATATTCAAACGTTATACTAAATGATTAAGTTGGTGGTGATAGTATCTTTCTACTACCGAATGACATGGTAATGAAAATATGTATTTTTGTCGAGTATAACAACAACTTAAAAAAAGTCATCCGATCGCTTTAAATTAGGGTCGAATAAATGACATAAATACCGACATAGTAGCCAATATGATTCCAGCAGCTGAAAAGCTGTCTGTAACAATTCGTCAACAGATAGACCAAGTAGTAGAAGAAGTGAACGTTGTTAAGATCTATGTAGACAAGGACAAAACTGCTAACAGTCTTTTAATCTTTCTCTTTGAAAAATCACTTAAATCTTTCACCTAATGGTGACTTTTCTTCATTTTTAAATTACTTTTTTTTTTATTTCTCTAAACTTTGTTCATATTTTCCCCGATTTCATAGCGCTTGTGATTTTTGTACTATAGCATAATCAAAATCGCACTCTTATGCTGCTTTTCCAGTATACAGTTAAGATGGCGGATTGTTCAGATGGACATTACAATGCTCATGTGCAAATCATGGATAATTCAGTCTTTGAGACTAGCTCCGGGAAAACGTATACTGAATTGGAAACAGTAAATGCAGGTGATCGTATTGTACATGGTAATTGTAGTTTAAATGCATTTTATGAAACAGATTTGGTGAGTGAGGATCCTGACGATGCACATCTATGTTCACAACCTCAGTACATGAGTACGCAGAATGTCTACAATACATGTTTAGATAGAGATGCCCAAGATTCATGTCGCCGTTGTAACAGCCCAACATATCAAGATGTCATATCTCAGGTTCCCAATCAGGACTATATTAGAAGACTGGATCAGGAATTAGATAATCTACCCAGAGACATGTATATTGAGAAATTGCTAGAGGTTGCACACGATAGCGAAGATATTGTAACCTGGTATAGGACAGTCTTATTTAGTAGAGCACGTGGTTTTCCTGGCTTTCCATCGGGATATTTGGTGGTTAGAAAGAACAGAAATGGTGTAAGCAGTTTAACAAAATATGCAAGGGATTGTCATTCTTTAGCTTTGTTTATAAAAGGGGATCCTTGCGAGATCGATTCTATTTTTAGCAAGAAGAAATCAAACCCTAGTGTACAAACTGAACATTGTGAACAGGACGATCAACATAGCTCAAGGCAAGCAGAACAAATGACTAATTCAGCAAGACTCTCGCTAGCTGAAATCAAGAGTGATTGCGGTCATCTACAACAAACTGTTGTTTGGCTCAGAGAGGAAATTATATCTCTGAAGGCAACCCAAATCACATTGGTGACAATGAACGACCTTAATACATTCCGTACTGATCTAAACAATAAGGTACAGGCACAATCTCAAACAATTGAACTGCTCCGTAATGAGATTAAGTCACTGAAAACTACTCAAAGCTTGTTGATGAAAGAAAATGAAACACTACACACCATCACCGAGCAACTTAGTGTCGAGCTGATGAAGTCTTTGAGTAAACCCATGTCTTATGCGGATGTCGTTCGCACGCTTAGTCCAGGTGTAAGTAACCTAGCATGTAGTGCCAATGGTTGTGGTGATCAACACTCTCCATCAATTGCAGCTCAGAACAAGATTTCTGTGTCTAACTGTTTATCTCCCGTTTCGGTTGAATCTAACACCACTGGTTGTGATACACACCGCTGCCCATCAAGTGCATCTCAGAACAGAACTTCCGTGTCCAACTGTGTGTCTCCAGTGTCGGTTGAGGCTAACGGCTCTTCCCCAGTTTTAACGGCAGTGGAGTCGCAAACCGGTGTAACGGCCCAACCAGCTTTGGAAAAGACGAGGGTCAGTGTTCTGCAAACTCTGGTCTCAAAAAGCTCGGACATAATTTCACAGACTGTCGATAGAAGACATATCGCCCCCTTCGCTGGAAATATCACACAGATTTCTAATGCCAATGTTCATCCTAATGCGATAAATGCCGCGCGCACACCTATTCGGAATCAAAATAAACCGTTAGCCCACACCGAACAGCTTTCAGAACATGGTACTTCGACCAGGATAGAGCATGGTAGGCATCCGATGGCTAGCAACAGTAATGTAAAAGGTATTGATTTGAAAACCCCTCCTAGCAAGATACCTACCGTCATTGGGGGTCAGGTAGAAAGACCTAGATCGTTTGGTAAACCAAGTTTAGAAATCGACTCAGATGTTATTGCTGGACATGGGGATGCTTATGACAATGATGAGAACGTTGTATTTGAAGGTGTGGTTAGACGTAGAACAAGGCGCTTTTATGTTGGTGGTATTGGCGTCAAATCTACTGCTGAAGGCCTCAGTAAATTCTTGCAAGAATACGATATAGAGCCGTTATCAATAAAGTTAATCCACAGTAGACGTAATTGTCTATCGGCCAAGCTGACTGTTTATAATTCAGACTGCTACACTGTTGAAAATGATGTAACATGGCCAAAAGGTGTTTATGTAAGGAGGTGGTATGGGAATCAATCCTGGCGAGATAGGTTGAACAATCGCGATCAGGAGGCAAATGAAGGTTCAGGAGGCGATATCCCATGACTAGGGCGACACAGTCAATTGTTCATAAATCTGCCATTATATACTGTCGTAAGTTAATGTGTTTTGTCATTTTTGTCATTTTAGTCATGCTTTCACACTGCATAAGTATTAAGATGCCTATATTGCAAGTTAATATGAATCTTAATATACTGAGCTGGAATGTTAGAGGAATTATGTCCTCTGCTCTTAGCTTTAGTGCAATGCTGGACAAATATAATGTTGATGTAGCTTGCATAACTGAACATAAACTATTACAGAACATACTTCCATTTTGCGATTCTATTCGTTCTGATTATAAATGCATCGCTAAGGCAGAGGATATTTCCTCTAATAGCACGTTAATAAAATGTGGTAAAGGAGGAGTTGCAATCTTCTGCAAAACCTCTCTCATGAGATATGCTAACTTCATAGATGACGTTAAAAGTGACAGAATTGTTGGCATAGAATTCAAATTTCCAGATATGCAAAATGTATATATTTTTTGTGTATATATGCCGACCCTACTGTATGGCATAGATTGTTACAGGGCGCAAATTGAGTTGATTCAAAATCTGTATGATCAGTACTCACAGCTGGGTAACGTGTATTTTACAGGGGATTTCAATGCAGTAGCTGAACCAGACACTTTTAGAGATTACAAAGACAGGGTATTTCATGAGTTCTTGCGATATAATAATCTAGTGAGTGCTGAACATTTAATAATATGCACTGGTTCCCGTTATACATTCACCCCAGCAAGAACGATGATTGATCATTTTGTACTGTCGGATCAATGCATAGGTAGCTTACGGAGTGTGCACATTGTTTCAGATTACGAAGAGCACGTGATATCTGACCACCTCCCTATCCTTACTTCCCTTCGTACAGTGACCTGTGGGAGAGACTTCAGACAGTCTATAAAGAGAAATAACATAGCTTGGAATAAATTAGACGCCGATACATTGAAAAATTATCAAACTGAGCTGGACCATCGCCTGAAAACTTTTGATATAGATACTATTTCGGACAATGTTGATAGATTTTACGGGCACATTGTTAATGCAATACAGCAGTCAAGCGACATCACGCTTCCAAAGTCCAAATTCAATTATCATGCCAAACCATACTGGTCAAATGAACTCAAAGAAGCACATAAACTTCAAAGACAAGCTAGGTATATTTGGATAAATGAGGGAAGACCGAGGGGTGGTCAATATAATTCTTACAGAGAATATAAAGATAAGAAGAGAGACTTTAGAAACCTTCAAAAACTAGCTGTGGAAAAATATATGGGTGAGGTATATGAAGAAATTGAAACAGCACATGAATGCGATGTAAGGCACTTTTGGAAAGTGATCAATGTTAAGAGAGGGAACAATATAAATTTTTGTCAGGAACTATCAACTGATGGAGTTTGTGTCCGTGATGATGCTTCCATTGCAAATGGCTTTGCCAGATACTATGAGGACATTCACACGCCAAATTTTAGCCATAGTTTTGACGAAAACTTTTATGAATTTATAGAGAGAGAATTAAATCGGGCTCTACAAGATGGAGCAAGCCATATCGAGGCCTTACAGACCAGTATCAGTGTAAATGAAGTAAGAGAAAGCATTAATAGTCTAAAGAAATCAAAAGCATCAGGCCATGATCGAATTTGCAATGAACATTTGATCTATGGCAGCGATTACCTCATAGAGTGTATGACAATTTTATTTACTCAGATGATTGATCAATCTTACATACCTGTAGACTGCAAAAAAGGGTTAGTAATACCACTGTACAAAGGTAACAGAAAATCAAAGAACTCCCTCGAAAGTTACAGGCCTGTTACTTTACTGCCTGTTATCTACAAAACTTTTGAGAAAATTATTCATGAACGTTTGGTAACTTGGCTCAAAGATTTTAATTCTAATATACCCAGTTCACAACAACATGGTTACCAAAAAGGTTTAGGCTGCACAACAGCGAGTTTTTCGCTGTTGCAATCAGTACAATATAATGTAAACATGGGTTCACGGGTTTTTGCTTCTTTTCTTGATACAAAAAAGGCATTTGATACCGTGTGGCACAAAGGGTTACTTTTTAAATTATTCATGTTGGGAATTACGGGTAAATCCCTTTTGATATTTTTTAACATGTATATAAATTTACAGAGCAAAGTCCTTGTCAATGGGCAATTTTCAGACTGGTTCTCAATTGGCCAAGGAGTGAGACAAGGGGGTGTTTTATCAACCTTGATGTACACAATATTTATAAATGACTTGCTGCTCCAGTTAGAGAATAGTGGATTTGGAGCAAAGATTGGATCCTTAGCTGTGGGAAATCCAACCCTAGCTGATGACATTTCACTTTTGGCTATATATCCTAGCAATCTACAAAAGCTGTTAGATATAGCATACGCCTACAGCAATAAGTGGCGATTTGAGCTTAGTGTCACAAAGTCATACATTATCATTTTCGGTCCCCAATACAAGAATTATGTCAATATGAAATGGTATCTTGGGCCGTCATGTTTGCCGGTTACTGATTCGGCAACACACCTGGGACACCGGATTAACTCAAAGCTGACGTCGCATGACGCAATACTCGATGCATGCAAGAAAGGGAAAAAATCTTTTCACGGTCTGTTTGGTATTGGCATTAAACCTAATGGTTTAAATCCTTTGGTTGCTGCAAATGTGATCAAAAAGGTAATTTTTCCTTCAATGTTTTATGGAAGTGAATTATGGTTTAATATTTCAAAAAGTGACCTCTCTTCATTGGATAAAACTCTGAGGTATGTTGCCAAACATTTACAAGGCTTCCCAACACATACAAGATCAAACATCGCTCTGGGAATGTTAGGATGGACATCAGCTCAGTCCGAAATTGATAGAAGAAAATTGATGTTTTTACACAGATTGTGTTTGATGCCTAATAACGTACATACTAAACGTGTGTTTAACGTTGCGTTATTTCACTTCATTTTGAGCGGATGCATGTCAAGCTACGGGTTAATTTCAAATCTATATTATACGTTAAAGAAGTTTGACTTGCTTGAGTATCTAACTGATTATTTGCAGCATTCCGAAATTCCAGATAAACAAAATTGGAAAGAAATTGTAAGGTCAAAAATTGCTGGTCTTGAAAATAGCCTCTGGAGAGTTCGTATGTCTAATCAAGCAGATTTTGATAGATTCTCTTCGATACACGAATCCTTGCGACCTGCCTCAGTATGGCAGTCTGCTAAGACCAGACAGCACACTAAGGTATTTACATATGTAGCTAAACTATGGGCTGCTGTTCCTCAAACACAGCTCGATATGTGTATTCGATGTGGGAATGTTTATACAGACTTGATACTTCATTGTTGTGTTGCTTGTCCTTATATGTCGGATTTCAGAAACTCTTTCTGGGATTTCCTGACTGATAACTTTCCACTGAGCCTGCATATTACGTTATTTAATGCAGAAGATGAGCTGCTACTGCAATATCTTCTAGGTAAAAGGTTACCAGCAGGTGTAATCGACAAAGAAAACTCCAAGTTATTCGCCCTGTATGCAGCATACTTTGTCATGCAGTGTGCAGCTATCTTCTGCAAATAAGGTACTTAAACTTGCAACTTATGCAGCTGAGGAACACTTTAATAATGGATATACTGTAAGAATCTATGTTCTAGTATTCTATTTTATATCATAGACGAACAATGTTATGATATTCACACTATAGATCTCTTGACATTATTGTATGTACGAAGTAATTGATGTTGGTTCTACGGCGCCCCGGATTCACAGTTTGCTTTTTTTTTTTTTTTTTTTTTTTTTTTTTAATTCGTGTTTGTTTGTTTTGTATTCATTTCTTTATTCTGGTACTTCTTTATTGATTGTATTCAGATGATTTATTGTTATATCATGCAATCTTCTACGGAAGGAAATAAAGATGATGAGGTTTGTATTATTATTTGTTGCAAAAACTTTCAATGAAACGCTGACGTGCAGCAAAGTTTTAAAATATGATAAGATAATGACCTCTGCCATCAGTTTGTTAAACATTATTGATGACATAGTAAGCAGAGAAATAAGCGATAATTAAATAATATTCAATATTGAATTTGATTGTTAACAAGTAGATTAAAATACAAGAAAATGAAAATAGCAATCAGGAAAAAGCAAACAACAGAGAAAGTATTGAAGAGCTGAAAAGACTCTTTTCGAAGAGGGGAACAATTGAGTTAGAGAGAGAGAGAGAAGGGATTTTTGGAAATTATTACAGCAAACATAAAATATATAGTACTATAAAAAAACATAAATTTCTTTCATACAAATAACAAACTATATTGCAATAGAAAGATCATTCGATCAAGAAATATATTTCACATATTGGATGGATAACACCAATGGTAAACAATCCATTTCAAAGCAGAAAATAGACTTTATCGTGGGGTATTATCATGGTTCAAAAATGAATTCAGAAACAACATATTCTACTACATGAACGAGAGGAATGAAACTATGTTAGAATTCCTGTTGATTTTGCAACCTTGAAATGTACACGAATAATGTCAGATATGGAAAGACAATGACAATTAAGAGTGATAGAAATATTTGTCATTGTGGCTTTGTATCACACAATGCTAATGGTTGTGACAAGCACTTACAAAGAGGTACCAGAACCAGATTGAACATTAGGATTAAAGATGACGATGAAAAAGTAATTGGTTATCATGATATGTCTGTAGCACATGTTTTTCACGTTATATAAATAGGAGAGATATTTAAAAGATGTCATAGTCAGATAAGCTAGCGTTCAGTGGAAGACAATGTACCACAGTGTCAGTCAATTAAAAATGACTTAAAGTTGAAAACAACAGTATTCTTAATCTAGCAGATCTCGTAAACAAGTTGTATGCAGCTAACAGACAGTTCCTAATGAAACATATTGACATTCAAATATGTGATAGTTTGGAGCCTTACAATTTGCAAGATATTAAAACATACAGAGTGCAAGTAAGTAACAAAATAACATCATACATTCAGGTGTATTTGCTTTATTTTTTCTTCTGCATTCTGCTATATTTTTGGTCATGCCTGATTAGCTCCTCAACAGATCCATTGAGAAGATAATTGCTTCCTGTGAATGCTGGACTATCAGCTATTGTATCTCCAATAATAACTGCTGCTGTTAACATTGTTGTATTTAACGGTAAAAATGTTAATGCTGCTTCCAGATCTGATTTTTTAATTAATTTTAACCAAGTATTTAAAATAGTCTTTCTTCTGGATAGCATATCCGTGATTCTTTTGACCGATAAATATTAGATTTTTCTCCTAGACTCACAGTGTAAGAAACACGTTGATTATTCACATCTAATTCAATATAAAAATTGAACCAGTAAAATTCATTTTGAACATAAAAGTCCAATTATCACTGGTCTACAATTTTTTCGAAGTCGTCTGCTTCAGAGATAAAATGTGCTATTTATTAGGGATTTTGATGTGCTGAATTCAAATATGACATTTAAAACAACTGATTGGGTACTGTTTTCAAGATATTTAAGTTTTTACATTTTACGTAAATGTATATTGTGTACATAGTAGAGTTTTAATCATAAATTGTAAACCTAGGTCTTTTCATGTGTTTATGGTTGCTTTACATGATAATATTTCACCTGTCCTGTTTATGTAACACTTTAAAAAACAGCAAAAGGGTCATATAAATAAAAAATATATTGAAACAGAAGTATAAAAACTATAGTTTAGTCCTTATTAAGTGTCTACTCGGCGCTTCTTGGCTTGTCACTTGTATTCATTAAATGGAGCATCTCTTGTCACTGTCCAGCAATAGTCTGCAAGCATTGATGGGCTCCATTTGCCCTAATAGCGTTTCTCCATTGTTGCAATGTCCTGGCGAAATCGCTCGCCGTGCTCGTCGTTCACTGCTCCGCAGTTCGGTGGAAAAAATCTAGATGAGAGTGCAAAAAATGTATCTTAGTGACATGTTGCAACCAAGGCTTTTGTATGCCTTGAGTAGATTTTCCACCAACTCCCTGTTGTTGTCTGCCTTGTTGTTTCCGAGAAAATTTGTTGCCACTGACTGGAAGGCTTTCCTTGCCGTCCTTTTCTTGCCACCAGTGCACGGTGAAATGCATCATCTCGAAGAAGTTCACGAATCTGAGGACCAACAAAGACACCTTCCTTTATCTTAGCTTCACTTAACCTTGGACATTTTCCACGGAGGTACTTGAAAGCTCCTTGTGCTTTGTCCATGGCCTTGACAAAGTTCTTCATCAGACCCAGCTTGATGTGCAAGGGTGGTAACAAAATCTTCCTTGATTCAACAAGTGGTGGATGCTGAACACTTTTTATCCCAGGCTCCAATGACTGTCGGAGTGGCCAATCTCTCTTGATGTAGTGGGAATCTCTCGCACGACTATCCCATTCGCAGAAAAAACAGCAGTACTTTGTGTATCCAGTCTGCAGACCAAGCAAGAGAGAAAGAAACTTGAAATCGCCACGGAGCTGCCACTGATGTTGGTCCTAGTTTATGCACCTCAAAAGTTGTTTCATGTTTTCATAGGTTTCCTTCATATGGACTGCATGACCAACTGGAATTGATGGCAAAACACTGCCATTATGCCGCAAAACAGCTTTAAGACTCGTCTTCGATGAATCTATGAACAGTCTCCACTCATCTGGATCATGAACGATGTTGAGGGCTGCCTTCACAGCATCGATGTTGTTGCAGACTACAAGATCACCTTCCATGAAGAAGAATGGGACAAGATCCTTTCGCGGTCACGGAACATGGAAACCCTAACATCACATGCCAGGAGATTCCACTGCTGTAGTCTGGAGCCCAACAGCTCTGCCTTACTCTTGGGTAGTTCCAAATCCCTGACAAGGTCATTCAGTTCACCTTGTGTTATGAGGTGTGGTTCAGAGGAGGAGGATGGGAGAAAATATGGGTCATGTGACATTGATGGTTCAGGACTAGAAGTTTCATCCTCTTCCTCGTCTGACTCAAGTGAGAATGATTCTGGTGCATCAGGAACCGGCAGTTCTTCTCCGTGGGGTACTGGGCTTATAGCTGACGGAATGTTTGGATAATGCACAGTCCACTTTTTCTTCTTTGACACACCTTCCCAACTGGAGGCACCATGCAGAAGTAACAATTGCTGATATGATCTGCTGGCTCTCTCCAAATCATTGGCACTGCAAAAGGCATAGATTTCCTTTTCCTGTTCAACCACTGGCGAAGATTTGTTGCACAAGTGTTGCAGCATATGTGTGGGGCCCACATCTTGTCCTGATCTCCAATTTTGCAGCCAAAATAAAGGTGATAGACTTTCTTAACCATAATGGTTATACTGCGCTTTTGTGATGCAAAAGTCACTTCTCCACAAACATAGCACAAGTTATCTGCATTGTTCACACAAGTATTAGGCATCTCTGCTCACTTTAGCTAAACATAAATGTATCCCTTTGCAAAATCAAACACTGACAAATAAGAGAGCACGACACTGTATGATTTGTAGAGCTGATATAGGGCAATTTCTTCAGCAGAGTGATGTAAGCTTAGTTATGATTGCATAATTCATGACTTCTAGGAATAACATGATACAATTCATATCATGTATGACGCAATTCCAGCTTCAGATTGCATCATTCATTGTTTTGCCTAAAAAGCAAGTACTGTCCAAACCCAGTCATAGATTTATTCATAGATCCAGTCAAAGATGTATTTTAGTCATTTCTGGCTTAAATTGAGATCCTTTCCCTTTATAACTCACTTATCCTCCGCCATTCCCAAGTCAAGGGTCGCATATAATGACCCAGTATAATATCTTTAAAACTAGAGCCAATCAACAATTTTAAGCATCATTTTCGTTCTCAGTGACCCAGAATTAGTAAAGTTTGACAACATTTATTGCGGAAGCATTTTGGCTGTAGACCAGTGTTATTAGTATATAAACCTGATTTTTAAAAAAGTGGAATGACATACTGCTATAAATCAGCTTATGTGTATAATTTATGAGGTGATGGAATGAAATGCATAGTAGTTTCTAATTTCAGATGTTTCCATACTTCATTCACATTTATCTTGCTTTTGTTGTCCACTCTCTTTTTGGCTATCTCGGTTAAATCATCCTTCTTCATCAACTGCGACAAAGTATTAGTGTTATCAGTGAGTTTTTTTATTCAAACTATTAACACTGGTATAGAAATAATTCATTAACTTTCATTATCTTCATTATTTTATTGATTTTGTTATTCAAATTTTTTATGCAATTGTTCCAATTGAGACTACAAAGATTCAGTCTTCCCGAGATTTCTTTATTTTTCCAGGTCACTCTCTAATTAATCTGTTTTTATTGTGCATCCTATTTTTATTTCGTTGAATATAATAATGAATTATTGGTAAATCAGCTACTCTTTCTCTTAATGAAAGATTGAAAAAACCAGATTTGATGACCAAGTTAATAAATAATTTCGATGATCAGTTTGCTCCATATTCTTCTACTCTCAACACAAACGTGGTGATTGTTTACCATCTTTTTGATGAGTAGGTAAACTATAAGATGGTATTTATTGCCTTTGTAATGGGTGCTAGTGTTTATGATGGTTTAAAGTTGCTTTTGTGGCTGTTAAATAGCAAGGGTGGCAACGTATGGTATATACATAACTCCTAGCAACATATAAATCACTACAGGACGTTATCCAGCACGCCACTGTATTATACATACTCCCATTACTATTATACCTGAAGAAAAAAAAATTTAAGATGGCAATACCTAAATCGGGTGCTAATGTTTGTATTGTAACTGGATCAATTTTATATCTCTATTTAATGACATAACCTTTTCTTATGGTAGTTGATAATCTTTTCAAGCTGAATGACTACAAGATCTCTATGATGTACAAAGATTTGTGGTTACCCGCGTCTATCAGAACATACATACTAGAGCATGGTATCATAAATGATAAATTGAGAAAGCTAATGTCCGTTTAATATACAAATCACCCGCAAAAAAGGTAATCAGTTCACTGTATAAGGAAATAAATCTCAATACCACTTGACATGGAAATAATAACAGATCTGCGTCCATTGTATCATTTTGCTCTGCATCGGGATTCTAGATTTACCATTACATTGGCAAAAGATTCAGAAGTTATCGAATGTGGTAACTGTGATTATGAACTAAAAAATATTTGTTTGGAGTATAATACGATTACTACATATTCAGTGGTTCAATCCGTTAACGACTGGTACAGGAATGGAATTCCCTTCTTCTCAGACTTCATCACAAGTACGAGAATTATACACTAACAAATGTTATACTTTGTTCTCCACGAATGAATTTAGAGAGATTTTTAATTCTGTGCAAGTATGATAGAGTTCTCTAACGTTTCACGGGGCACAAATCATTTTTTTTTTCTTTATCTGGTTGACGATTGTGCCATCTTAAATGATACACAAACAAAGCAACTAATCAAATCAAGATATCACTCATTGGTAGACATTACGGAATATCTGTGTGTGTGATAGTGCAAAGGTATAACTCCATGGTGGAAGATTTCAAAAGCATAATGTTTCTTTGTTGTCTTTTTGAAAGGTTTTGTTCCCCTTCTATCCTCTAATAATTTCTTCTGCAATGGTATGAAATCCCATTCTAGTGGTATTAATTTATGGCGCAAGTGTTTAATCTCAAAAGTGGCCGTGTTCAAATGGAACCTCCAAATCCATGTTTTATATACCTTCCATTCTTTCATCGTTTTTCAACCTCATTAAATTGTCTTTGTTTGCTTTAATTTGTGTCTTGGCTGTCATTTTAAATATTATAGCTGGTATCTAGGCATCCATACCCATAAACATAGTTGGCATCTAGGTACATAATGGATCACACTGATGTATCATTTACAGTTTTACCTTTATGATCAACATAGTCCTCATTATTAGGTTTAAAGTATCTATTTGGTATCATGCTCTAATTTCCGACTTTATGTTTAGAAACACATCATAATCAGTTAGCAAATCATGAGCTACTCATTATGCACTGTAATAATCTGCAGGGTCTAGTTTATACTTTTGCAGCCAGATATTCATCAGCTGTTAAAAATGTAACTCACGACGATGAAAGTATCGTCCTGCACTCAGTAGACATCCAAGTCATCCAGTGTCGTCAGGTTAAAATACTCCATGACATTCTGCCCACAATGGTCATATACCTGACCCTCTTAAAGGTAAATACAACTTTTGCATCGGAGGTGCCTCATTAAACATTTTAAAATCATCCATGCACTCGTATGGGTAGATATCTTTTCTCAAATATTTTGTTACATTGTTTTACAATGTTTCATGGTTTTTGTGAATCTGTCGTCGTTTGGATTCCTCGCAAGTTGTTTTATCTATTGTCCCATGAACGTGAAACTGTCTAGGCATGGACTAGTCCTCTTTATAACAGCTTCTTCTCATTTTCAATTATATCGACAACAAAATATGTGATGATTGATATATATTTTTCGTTGTTATTTTATAAAAGTATCACGTCCTGATTTGGGTCGTTTTTCACCACTGTCTTGACGAAGACATGTGAATCATAGCCAGAAGTGAAATTACTATAGTTATGTGCCAGACCTATGTACTTGCCATTTAACTGATCATGTGCTCTTATGTTGCCTTCTTGTATCTTTCACTTAGATATATAACATATGTTTGTCAGGTTGAAACGTTTTTTGCCTTCTTTAGTTAATATCATTGCAGCAGCGTTTTTCATTCAAGTTCTTTTTTTTACAAAATTTTTGAAAATCTTTTGTAAGTGCCCATACAACTTTCAGTGCAATATGTTCCTCTGTAAACTAGTGACTCATAATCTCAGTGCACGGATTTGATGTGAAGACAAAATCGAGATGGTATATATTTGATTGTTTGTATTATCCATCATTGATAATATACTTTTTCACAAGTGTATTTTCTAAACCGCCAGCAATCAAACTGTGATAATATATAATATTGAGGTCAGAGGGGGGGGGGGGGCGGGGCCTTTAATGCACCGTGTATAATCATACGAGTGCATGCATACAAGTTGCATGAAACAGTTTACATATAAATAAATAGTATATATTAAATTCCGAAATATATTTTATCTATTTAAAGTTTTATTAAAGGTATACAAGTACCTAATGACAATATGAGTAGGATTAATGTATAAATAATTTATCATTTACATTATGGGATTGTATTCAATCAACTCAATGGTTTCGCGTTCATTGCAATTTTTCATTATAAATAGAGCACAAAAGTCAATCTAAATTACTTAAGTACATTTTCATATCTTTTATAATCGTTGTAAATAAATAAATAAAGACGTAGTGCGGTGTACAAATCTGATGCTGTAAGATAATATTAAGTAATATCTCAACTGCCTGAAAGCTTCCGTGGCACGATAGAGATATTTGGTGAGGCGGAGGAGAGGTATGTTCCTGTGTAATCATGAATCCCAGATATGTTGGTGTGCTGTTTCAAGGCTCCAAACAAATAAAGAAGCAAATTGTGTCCTCGGTTTTGTATGAAAATAGTCAAAGGGTAACAAATAGTTTTTGGATGCTATCAAAAATGTATCAGTCACTCTTAGAATCACGTTCGCCGCATTTTCTATTTCGCCGATCACGAAGACTACATCAAATCCTAATATAACATACCAGGTAACCAGTATACCGATTTTTCAAGTTATCAAAGAGACTCTATGTATGGACTTTGTATACCTGAACTCAAATGCGTATGTATACTATTGTGTTTTTGCTTCACACTACACATCAATTGATTTTATTTTCACAATATATTTTATCAATTGGATCAAATATAGAACCTATACTCACTATCCAACCCCCACCAGCTGTTTCCATATCGCAAAAGACATCCATGCTCTCATTGCTGCCACCAGTCATTATCCTATATACACCATTTTTACTGCTCCGATTGGCCCCCAGTATCTCGAGGCAAGACGTCATACGTGTTTCTTAAATGAAAACTATTAGATTGAAATAGCGCATTGTGTTTGACGCCTCTAGGAATTCTTGCTCTTACAATTAGCCTGATACCGGGTTGTGACAGATAGTATGATCATCAGTCAAAGTATAGATACAGGTAGGTCCTACAAGTTTAGAGTTTTCTATCCCATGTCCAATATCTTGTAAATCTATATTTGCATTGTATCATAAGAGAAAGTGTTTTAAATCGCTCTTCTAAAAGAAAATTCTAATCGAACATTTTGATGTTTAAGCACTATGACACCATGAAATGTAAACATCCACTATCAGAAGAAACTATTCAAATTTCACAGCTGAATATTTACACAATAGGTATAAATTCTGTATATGACTTGACCAAAGCAATGCAAAATAGAGGGGAGTAAATAATAATAAAGTATGCTAATCGGAAACAATCCAAAAATACCACTTTACCGTTTTAGGCTTGAGGAAATATGAACACAATGGATAAAAGGGCAGAGATATATATTTGTTCCAAAGTTGTGGAAGAAATCGTGGCTTAATCGTGGCCTGATGATCGACGACAAGAAATTGCTGACAAAATAAGAAATTTTACGAATAAGATCCAAACCTCTGTTAAAAAGGGGAGACAAACCTATTCCTCCAAATGCGTATCTACACCTATTCCAGGCTTGTCTAACCCTACGATGTGGAAGTAAATACAATAATAGCAGAGCTACGATAGTCACATAAAAAGATATGGTCCAATAACTCATTAGAAATAAAGATCAATATCATCGTCAAATGGCGCAAATGATCTATATTAAGGTATACAAATTCATGGAAAAAGGGCTATAACTGTTTCAAAATGAAGAAATTCGCCCCCCCCCCCCCGCACACACAAACAAACACACACGCAAACACAAACACATTGTAATGGGATTAGTTCTTTTACACTGCATATCTTATACCAATATCATTTTCTACTGTGTGAATCTGGAATAATCTATCTTTACAAATGATCTCTTCACTACTTCTGTTAATGACTGACTATTCATATTTTCAGTATTGAATCATAATCTTTGTTACCTTTTTTATTGCATAGATCCGTTGTACAACATTCTTTCTCGTGATTTCCAGACACTATAAACGTTTTCAGACGCTCTCCATCCCGACGTCTACTTGATCTTTGATTGTAGCATAGCTGAATTCATCCAATGGGGGTGAAATATATCAATAAAAGGAATTATAAATTGAATTGCATCTTGGAAGTTTGTGAACAATATAGTCTAGTCAAGATTATTGATTTTGTTCTTGACAAATTTAAAAGTAAATGTTGTTGTAGAATAGTATCCAAAGTTTTATTTAAACCATGCTCATGTTCTAATATGAGATATACACGAATAGAAATGATAATTTTACTTATATGAAAGACAGGAAAATAGCAGGAAAGTGGTGAGTATTTCCATTTGTTTGGTACATGCATAGTAAAAAATCTATAATTTGTAAGATCATGACACGTGATATGCCTGATAATTAGAAGATAAATCTTCTTTACCTTTCAACTTGTAGTTATTTTTGGCAAAATACTGGTTTGAATTTTTAACCTTATTATTATTAGAAACACTTGTGAAAGAAATAGGTTGAGAATATGACAAGAACTGGTGAGTGACATTTTTGAAAAGTGAACAAAAAAGCAACAAAACGAACTACACTATATTGCCGTCTTATGCCTTTGTGGAACATTCAAAGATTTCAATAGGAAAGTCAACAGAAAACACTCTAAGTTCAACGTACGAGGATTTTTTAAAAAAGTTTTGAATATTATTGCGCTGTGCAACAAAGTTCTTAATTAGTGATCAGTACATCCCCTCAAAGTACTCCGCATGCACCTCAACACACTTTCTCAGTCAGATGTCATTTTGCATTCACTTTTTGGTATGCTGCTCATACACTGAAAAAACGCACTTCCAACCTCATGGAGGCTTTTAAATCATCTGCCCCTCGGAGAATCTTTGATGCCAAAAATCACTTGGAGCTAAATCAGGGCTGTATGAAGGATATGGTAAAGTTAGGCTACTGTGTTCTTCCATGAAGTCAGTCAAGACTGCAGATTTATGCGCCGGTGCGTTGTCATGGAGGAGATGGAAAATTCGGGTACCGGTGTACGGACGTGGTAGTGTTCTACAACTGTTAGCAACACATTGGAGGCATACAAATATCAGTGACACTAGCAGAATCAGACACAGGTACCTGGACGACAGGGCCTTTTGCATTGAAAAATAATGCATATGTATAAAATGCTCTTGACAGTCCGACTACATTGAGCGGTTTGTGGTCTCTGCTCATTTACTTCAATCCAAACTATATTATTTTCTCTTGAGACGGGTTCAGAAGAGTAAATCCATGTTTCATCACCTGTGATGATCTCTTTGAAACGTCTGTGGTAATTCTTTTCATATTTGGAGTAGCTATTTGGTGATTTCATCCCGAGTCTGTTTTTGATCAGCCGTCAACAAACGCTGGATCCATCTTGCACAAACCTTTCTCAGCTTCAAATATTTGTTCAGCATATTAAAAACAGTAGAGGAATTAATGCCTGTAATAATAGAAATATATCAAGCATCTTTGCCAATTCACAGTTGCAACTTCCCGCTAACTAATCAAAGACAACTGTCTTACAAAACATGGTCTTCTTCCATGGGTTCGCGACCGTCTATAAAACGATGAAACCACCTCAAAATAGTAGAATATGACATTGAATTATATCCGTAAACTTTATCCAAGTCGACCTTGATATCAGTCAGAGAGTACCTTAAGAGCGCATGGATTTTATAGTATGCTCTTTGCTCAGTAGCAGAATTGTTTATCCTTCTCCGACATTTTTATGTCACGATCATTTACCTATATTAGATCACTCGCATGTATCTGCTGGTGTCCGGCGTGCTGTACTTGTAGCTGCAGATCATGTTATAGAACGTTATTTTGTCTATCGATCGGGATGAAATTTATTAACATGTTCAAAGAAACAAAAACGTTCGACCACAATATTCAGAACTTTTCAAATACCCCTGGTATATATCGTTAACAGGGTGTTTAGATTCTAACATATTTGCAAGTAATATAGCAGAGATATGGTGTAATTGGCATAACTTGGTAGATACAAATCGGTAATCCGGTTCGAAATTAGAAGTTCGATGGACACTCTTTTAAACCTTTATAAAACTCCATGGTATAATCGTATTATTCACTCTATTCAATGCTAATTGTGCAATAAAAAGACACAGGGTGCAAGGCTCTTTTTTATTTATATAATGAAAAATCAAGAAATATATGTTTTACGATTCAGACATAAAAAAAATGAAGCACTAACAATGATTTTCAAAAAGCTGAAAGGTTAAAAATATGTTTCTTTGGAGTCGTTCACACATAAAGATTATTTTTTTCAACCACTACGGGCTCATGCAACTTTATCAACACTAGTAAACTTACGTGCTTGTCTCTGCATCCACTGGTATATATTGTGTCGGAAAATTCAGTGTTTCTTTCCGTAAAGCAGACCTATCAATTGAAACAAGTAACAGTGTGAGGCCATTGTGTTGTCTATTTGTATTATTTATACATAATAGTGCTTATCGCTGATGGATAACCGCCTTTAATGATAGTTAAACAAATGAGAGGTGATTTTCCATGGTTTCCTGGGGTTACAAATATATGAGAAAAAAAAACACTAATTTGGTCGAAGGCACATCACGCACAATTTTACTGTTCAGCTTAGATACAACGAATGAAAAGCAGTCTTGATAACTTATGGTTTTAACTTCCAAATCACAAAACGTTTTTTGGTTTCAATCGAAAGATCGCCATTCAGCCATTTAACGCATTGTTGGGCAGTGCAATATAGGCAAGATGGGCGTAAGTCGTTTTCGTCCTCTTCCTGGCTTTATTCGGCACAAGATTGCCTGCTTGTAATGGCATATAGAGGAGCTTCAAGTAAGGATGTTGCAGAAATCAGGCTGAATATGTTTTGGTCTAGCTTACTGTAGTCTTGATGGCAGATGTTGGAGGCCTCGGGGTTGGACAACCTCTGCCAAAGGTGCAGCGATTCACCTAAATGGACCCGAATGTACCTAAATGGACCTAAAAGGAGACCCAAATGTAACAAAATGGTGACTTGGACCCAAATGAAAACAAAGAGATCCAAATAAAAGATCGAGTGTTGTCCTTTTAGATGTTGTAGGAACATTTGGGGCCTGTCCAGATCGCACAGTTTAAACAGATTGAAAGCGCCATTATAAAATATTGACTGCGGTTACGGCATGAGATGTGCTTTGTCGGCTTTGGATTAAATGCTTAAAATAAAAATGTTGAGAGTACTATGAATTATGCGTTTTTGGTCAATTTATTTGCGCAAAACGCACAAAGATGTCAGCTGCGATTATCGTGTTGACACTGACAGGCCGGGATACTGTTTCTACAGGCAGTCAAGCATATCCCCTTGGGTCCTGACGAAGGCAACACTGCGGCCATTTGACTTCCATTATTTAGTGTTTGAGAAGAACGTCTTTGTCTAATAAACATTGTGTGGTGGCAATTTTTTATTTCGTCTTTTGAATAAACAAAGGCAAAGAGCCATGAGAGATTCATTAGCGTGGATCTTAGTGGTTGATATGGAAAGAATAAAGTCAAATAATTGAATCATTCCTTATTTGTTATCATTTCTAGTATTCATTTGGTTAGACTGTTTAGTTTTCTCCGGCTTATACCGGTATGAATTAAAACACATACCCTAATCTTGCCCACTTTGAATATTTTTCATTACATAATTGCATTCCGTCATTCTTTGCGCCCTCCCCTTCCGCCCTTACGCCCTTTTGCGTGCTCAGGGATGTAGAATAGGCCCGATGCGCCCTCCTGCAAGGGGCGACTAATGGAAGAAACCTTATTAGCCGGGGATGCTTCATTTGATGATGTCCCAGTTGAGAATGTATTGGATATTTTTAAAAGAGTGCGTTAATATATTAAAACGTTGACTTTGCATTTTGGGGATTTTGCCCTCTTGCCTTTGTCTTCGTTTTGTATGCCTTCTCTATGATACTTAAACTTTCTCGGCACCATATATCCAGGATTGTGTTGATGTGCCACAAAACCTTATACATACGTACATACGTAGGTACATACACATATACCTTGCGCAATTGAAGAAAGGACACAGTGGCACAAAAATCATCTATCAGTTTTGTGTAGATTCACGATGATGTGTGTGGTCTATATTTTATTAGCTATAGTAGATGAGAAAGTGAAACTTCTTGGTCCCCCGCCCCACCCCCCCCACCCCCTTCACGCTCTTCCTCTCCAGTGGTCTATGCCCTTGGGGTCAGTGGGAGATCCAGCGCCCCGTTTCTGCATGTTTCTCGTAGCACAAACAAATCCTCCCGGGGTAGGTGGGGTCACCATTGTTCATTGTGCACTCGGGAAACTGGGAAACTGTCACGATAGAATAATTTAGTCACAATAGAAACATTTGGTCACGATAGAAAAATCTGTTCACGCTCATAAGAAACTGTCACAGTAATGGGAAAACTAGACAGCATTATATACACAGTAATAAGGCCGCTGTATTAGTTCCAGATGATAATGATCTTTACTAGATTTTTACGTTGTACTATAAATTGAACCGTGTAAACATCTGTATATTTACTTCCTTCTTCATACTGGAGTAGAAAGAGCACGCTTTTCCTAGACCCCGAAAAAATACTGGGTGTTTCAATGTGACCATCCATCATTTTAAATTTTTTAAATAGCATAAAACCCTAAACCATTTTTATATTTTTGAAAAAAAATGCAGTGTGTTGGGCAAAGCATATTTAATTTTTTATTTTACCACCCATGCCAAAGGCGTGCTAACAATACGGCGGTGGTGCGGTTGGTCTTAGCTCAAGGGAAGCAGCTGGTGCACAAATTGTGCTATGTTTTTCAGACGGTTCAAAAGACAAACAATAGGAACACACACAGTTTATTGTAAATTCCCAGCGAGCTTTTTCATTAGCGACTCACGGGATTCGGCTCATCCACAATCTATGTGCTCTTGTTTTTTTTTTTGTTTTTTTTTTGTTTTTTTGTTGCTTCGTCGATAGTGACAGAAGCGTACAAGTTACAAGTCGTGCTCGTTAGACCGTATTTCATTCTTCGTGGCTGTGTATTTGTCGACTCCATCTTGGACAAGCGTGACGTCTTCAGCGGAGATGGTGTTGTCATGTAATGCTTTAGATACCTGGTTTGCGATCGTGATTAGTGTTCTTTTGGTATGGACATGAATTTCGTCGTGCTTTCAGTCCTTCGTGGTCAGCCGCCTGCTAACGAAAGCACCGGCTACCGCAAATAGGTCGCAGCTTAGTGCTATTATCTCCAAGGGTATAACTAGCGGAGCCGCAATGATTGCTGACAGCAGACCAACCCCCGCCACACCGGTGCCCATAGACACAACCATCAGTGTGATCTCAGCACCGTCCACTACATTTATTGCGCACTTGTATTTTTTTTTGCGCGAAGAAAAGCTTCAGTCTCGCAAATCTTTTCAGGCGAAAGTCATGAGGGTCATCGATGGACCGGCATAGCGCCATTATATTTCTCTATGAGCAGCATGATGTGAAAGTTTAATTGATCTGAAATTGAGGAGGGAGAGGTAACTCCCTGCAGACACATTCCTCTAACCTGTCGACGTTGCTTATCGGCAAGACGTCTATAATGTAATATAAAATGTCAGTTTGCTTATTATCATTAGATCTGGGAATGACTGTCTTCAACACGCCCGCCAACATGGTCGTCAAGAGTGACAAATACCATGCCTTCTGTCATCAGGTGCAGCGACTGTTTCTTTATTGGCCATTTAATGTGATGCGGCAGAGCGCGTCTTTTTTGAATATAGTTCTACTTTTGTTTCTGATGAAATGAGTGATAGAGGGATCTGCATACTCTGACGGAAACGTTATTGGCGATTTGGCGATAACGTTTCGCCAGCCAACACCACGTCGTTATTGTAGCAGCCATCGTGCCCGAGATGCCACAGTGGCAGTACTTCGGCTGTTCTGACAGCGAAAGCGCAATTAATCCTAGCTGTTCGATATCTATCTACTTTGCATCCTCGTTCCACAACAATCTGAACTGGTATGTGTGAATCCCAAGGAGGCGCAGATAATCTCGCATCAGTGGTTTGTAGTCCTTGTCGATGTCATGCAATTGTGCGAACTGCACTAGTACTCTTTCTCATCGATCGCAGGATCGGCAAGGGGGACCAATGATTCGTGTTCCTTGTCTATGTCTGGAAGCCGAAGATGGTCAGGGTGGCTGAGACTCCCTACGTTTGTGAGTTTACGTTGAGGCGTTCACACAGGATGGTGTCACCTATGCCAAACATAGATGCAAAGCTGGTTGTAAAGCTTTCGTCTGAGACGTTATTAAGTGACTGATCAGTGCTGTCGTTGTGTTGAATCCCAGCAATGGTAACCAGATGCATTCATTGCGGTAATCCCGCTGACCCACGTGATATTGGCGTCCGTTAAGTACACGACCTTCAAGGAAGCATCAGTGCCATAGGCTTCGCCTACCACGTTGCAGCATCTGTAGAATCTTTTGGGGCGGCATTAAACAGGGCGATGGCCCAAAGGATCTTGCAGCGCGGTTACTATAGAAGCCCGGATCCCATAGACGCATAGTGTGCTAACACTGTTTTTAATCTCAGCGAGCTTAGATAAAACTGATATTTTGGGTCAGTGAGTGTGATGCTGACCCGTCCGGTCGCTGCGTAGTAGTCCACAGTTATTCCAGGAATGTCAGCCTGCATTACTTTTCGAGCGTATCAAGCTGTAATACCCATTAGAATTGGTAAGGCCCGTGTTGGCGGCCCTACACAACGAGCTAACGCGACTCACAGGTAATAGAATTATTGATGCCATGCTTGCTATGTCTGTCCTGCCGGGACAATTGACGTCTGCAGCGTCTGTGACAAGACCTGCTCGAAAGTTAATTCTGGAAGGGCAACACCTTTTCTTAAATACCCTGGTGTGGTACCTAAATGTCCCAGAAGATCTGGAAAGTAGGCAACGCCGCGCCACCGTCCCTGTGTGGTCGCTCAAAGTATTGACACTGGCTGACAGGTTTAACATCCCAGGCCAATTGTCTATATACTATCTTTCGGGTAGTGGTTCTATGCGTAGAAGTTTCGTTTGAGAGGAACTACAGAGTGTGCATGAAGACACTCAGCTGCCACCTAAAGGAATTCTTATCTTATAAATGAGCTCATTGACGCACTCCTCCACCATGGCGTGTTGCTTTTGTGTGGTGCGGTAGTGGGCGTACGCTTGCATCGGGATACCATCGGGTGCTATCCACTTCTTGGTGTCCAATGGACTAAGGATTGTCTTGTTTATACTGTACATCCACGTTTTCTGGTGGTCACTGCCGGTCTTGGAGTGTCTACATTCTTTTTTCTTTTTTCTCTAGGTCGCGCTCGAGGTATAGGTGGTGCCTAAGGTCCTCCATTACGACTGTCTTTGAAATACCGTTGGGCTTACGTATTTTTCTGCTGTCCACTTTCAATATAGAGTACATTTTGAGGCGTAGGTAGACAAACTCGGCAAGGGGCTTTTCGGAGCACTCATCCTTAAACTTGTCTACGACCATTCTGTTCCTTGTTTGAACTGTGTTGTAGAGTGGATGCTCTTTAGGGTAGTCGCTCGTGTCGTAAAGGTGAGCATCGCCGGCCATATCGCAGTACACATCTACTGTATCGATGCTCACTACCAGACTGTCAGTGGCTGTGTACAGCAGATTGATCTGATTGTAGTAGAAGCCGTGCATCTTGCTTGTTCAAGTCAAGGATCGCCTGCCCCATACAGATGGGTGGTTGAGCTTCTCGCTGGCCTTTGTGGAATGTAGAGCAACAATATTGCCACCAAAGATCTTTCGCGACTGGAATCAGGCAGCACCGGTTGTCCTACTCGCCCTCAGACCGCACAAGATCCACTCGAATTCTCTTCCTGAGATTCTTCACACTCCTCCCGAAGACAGAGTTGTTCATCAGCTTGAAGAAATCTTTCTCGAATCAAACTTCACCTTAGTTCGCAGTTCTGTGATTAGCTGTATGTGCGGTGCCATCCACTCTAAACTCCATTACAAGGTGAAACTTGGTGATGCGCAGCACTAGCTTGATGTATAGCTGCAGGTTTCTGTAATGGACCACATAATACTCATTTTTGCATGAGCTGAGGAATAGCTTCATGCTTTCGGTGAATTTACCGACAAGTTCGCTCATTAAACCAAGCTGATAGTCGCTGAGCCAATCCTCTAGAACACTTATCACCTCTGGAACCAGCGGATGGTTGCTGTGTGAATCATGAAGCTCTTCTGGATACTCGATGTCGATTTCTACAGTGTAGCCTTTGTGTGCGTCTGCTGCAATATTTTCGAATTAGGGTGGGTCAACCCACTTAATACTGTATGTCGGCAAGCACTCACTGAGTCATTATTCAGCCATAGAGCTTGTTGGTAAGTTGGCAGAATATCCAGCTTTTTGGCTTTTTGCTGTCATAGTCTGGACACATTTGGTTGCTCTCTTTTGCCTGCGGTCGATTCACCGAGATGTCATTACGGTTGCCGTTCTCAAAGAATAGGTGCTTATCAATGCCTATCAGTAGCTCGAGATTTGTACCTGTAATCTTCTGGAGTGCGTCTCCGCTTATTCTTGGTGCGCTGTAGTTATGGGCTGGGTCAAGGCCGTAGTTGTTTAGCGAGGTGTCGCGAAATGTCTTGAACACGTTCGCCAGCAGAAGCACATCGGTCTTGAGGTAAATGCCATAATGTCTTTCATATATACCGGCGCGGCTGAGTTGGCTGAACAAGTTCGCTATCGACGGAAGCCGTTGTTCTTCTAAGCGCTCTCAACTGTCCTTGTGTTCGTATGGGTAGACCACTTTGATTTTAAAGTGGATGATGCCTCCTTAGGTAGATAAGCTACCATCATTTCCCGGTTGCTGTTTATAAACTGGAGACTATCAATAAACTCTAGCTACCCTAGTGAGAACATCGTGTACTTCTCCATGTTGTATGGGATGGCGTTAATGTTCTTTGACGAGACTGCTCCGATCGCCTCAATGATAAGGTGCCCGTCATAGCCGTATTGGTTATAGAGCACAAACACACCATTGATTTTTCGGGGTAGATCAGCGGCTTGAGGTTACTTGCTTTGTGGGATGCGCCGCGGTACTTGCCAGTGATATGGCAGAGATCTCGCACCCTGTCGTTACCTATAGTGCCTTGCCACATATGCAACAGTCTTCTGATTCCTGGAAAGCCTTGCGCTTGTCTCTATCCATGATAGCCTCGGCCGGATTTCGAAACACCTATCGGATCTCCTCCAACTCATGCCTGAGGCTCTAAATGACAATGTCGACAGCTTTCCTGCCCTGGTATAACATCGGATCCTTGGAGACTGCCTCACCGCGGAAGACTGTGAGGCAGAAGCTACAGGGGACCTGGTCAGCAATTTTTGCGTGTACCTTTTATCCAGACTGCCAGCAGGACCTTCTGCTGGCAGATTATGTGCCTCGTAATCCGCATGGATGATGTACGGGACGCACATCTAGTAGTTATGGAAGGCCAGGGTATTTTGTCCTGGCTCCAGTAATGACACACGCTGTGGCTCTTCGCTTATATTACGACAGTCTTTTGTGGGGGCTTCCAACAGGTCGGCCCTGCTGAAGACATGGGGGTACCGACTCCAGCCGCTCTTTTTTCCTTGTGGTCAAAATGCTTGTATACCAGGCGGATAAGTTTCTTTATCCATACATAGTGGTTCTTTTCCTCACTTGTGCTGTGAGTGAGCAGAAAGATAACTATTGTATGCTGCCTAGCGTTACGCAGCTCCTCGCTAATGCGTAGCGGGTTGAAGCCATTTTTCCAGCCAAGACACCAACTGCAATAGTTTTGTTGTGGCGCTCGAACTTGCCAAAATCACTAACCTTCGCAGAAAGGTCGATACCAGCAACGTCGAGCTCGCCCAGGTGCTGGCGGTACTTGCTTGTCCGATCAACGTAATCGTTAGCAGGGTACAGAGCAGACATGACATCCCACTCAAAGCAGCGGTTGACATTGATAACCGACCTTGATGGTATGCACTTTGGTGTTTGAATGTAGCTTCGGCCACGAAACGGGCGGTACTGTGATACACTATGATCAAGCACTTGACAGTGGACAAACACCCATCCAGACCTATCTCGCATGTATTCTTCAATCTGCCTTAGTATGGTGGCATTAACTTAGACAACCAGCTCCTCGATCTCGTCAATGCGGAATACCGCGGTGGCAGCATTACGAAAATAGGCCGTCACTTTAATGCTGCACATAGCTCAGCCTTTGCGTCGTAGACATTTTGCAGGCCTGGTATGGCTTTCTTAAGCTGTGCCTTCAATACGAGGCTAAACTTCAGGCCATCTAGTATTATCAGTTCCTTATCGAGAAAAGCCATGTACTAGTGCGCCATAGCATAGAGGAATACCGAGCTTGGATCCTGTGCTTTTTGGGCAGTGGCGCGATAGTCTTTAACAATCGCTTCGGCTTTACCTTGGCGCTCCACAAAGGCGGGCAGTTGCCTGCCTTCTTTCCTTCAGAGTCTGATTATTCCTTTGAGGTGAACCTCAACAATTAGCATGTCGACGTATTCATCGACTAGGACATTATACTGCCGTGTGTTCGGCAAAGGCGGCACTGGAGTCTCAACCCTACGCATAAGAGCTGCAACTGGTCCTGGGGTCGGAACTTTGGGCTCAACATTGCGGTTAGAAACCGGAACTGGATGTGGGGTCAAAACTGTCTGCTCAACTTTGCGCTCAGGAGCTGAAACCGACTGATGAGCCATACCCGCCAGTAGGGCGTCGAGAACATCATCATATTCACTTTGTGTTATTTTTCTTCTGTGAAGCAACTCTTTCAAACGTGTGATGGTAGACCTTGTAGCATGTAACCAATTAATCATTTATCTCTAGTTTTCTAGAGACCTTGAGTGCGTCAATTACCTTGTCAAACTACTTCCGTGCCTTATTCTCAATTCGTTTTATCGTATCATGGGCAGATCTTATGTTCAGCCCCAGCACCCACACCGCAATTCCAGTATGCCTTTTTGCCACCCTAGGCTGCTCTGTGCAGAATGAATGGCCCAGTACACATTTATACATATTTAAACCATAGATTTGAGCACCCTAGTTTCAGCGAAGAACACTTGTTTTCAGCATGAAGTGGCTTAGCTCAAAGTTATACGACCGGTAACTAAACAGTATTTCCGAGTATGCGTATTTATCTATGTGGTGTAATTAACAGTATATTTTGGGTCGTTGCGCCACGAGAATCATGACGGAACGCGAACGAGGCGCCGGGAGCTCCAGCTGGCCCCAGGGTATATACCACCGGGTGGAAGGTGGGGGGGGGGGGCGGGCTGGGGGGCATTTGGGGTGGAATGAGAGTGGAGTGGTTACAGTTGTGGGCCAAATTTTCCTTTCACAGCTATGCAGATCAAACTGTTTGCACGTCACATTTTTCTTCCAGTTTATACGTCGCCAACATTACCAAGCAAACAAATAAAAATGCGTGAATAGGACGCTTAGACCACCGTCCACTCTCTGTTTTAATGCATGATGCAAGTAGAAAACCGCAATTACTTTGACATAATGTTTGCATGACGATGCATAAAGAGTATTAATTTATCCTGCATAAAGAATTGGGCACAACTCTAAAAGTTATTACTCCAGAAAACAAAAATACGAAAATAAAAACAGAACAATAACAAACTCACCGGAACGTGATGGCAGAATGATTTGTAGATGTATACCTAATGTCAATAATGTCTACGAAGTTTCAAAGCTTCTCTCTGTTTACATACTTAACACCAAGGGACCTATTTCTGGAAAAACGCATCAGAGTGTGATGGCACAACCACGTTGACATGTTCACCTGATATCAATAATATCTGCCAAGTTTGCGATCAATTCATCAAAAGCTGTGATACAAATTGCACACCCCGGAACTATTGCATATAGCATACAGAGTACACTCATTTGATACCAAAAAGGGGACATCATTCTGGAAAAGCTCATCGAAGCCTATAGACCAAAACACATGCACATGTGCACCTGTTGTCAATAATGTCTGCCAAGTTTCAGATCAATTCATTACAAGGTGTGGGACAAGTTTTGATACACAATATGTGTGTATGTATGCATTCATATGGTTTAACAGCACGTCAGCACAATACTGACTACATAGTGCCGATTCAAAGTTGAGTTCTGAAATGTAAATATAAAGAATTGCTAAAAACTTTACGAAGGTAAACCCTTCCAAATAAACGGAAACATCTAGTACTACAAGATGAAATATAAAAGGTAAAGATGTTAAAATTTGTTAAGCGGTATATAAAATACAAGATAATGGCTAAAAACAATTATATAAGTCATTAGACTAGAGGGCAAACACATGTTAGATAAGACATATATGAAATACAAGTTGTATGGCAAAAAAATAGTTTCACTAGATTCACTGAGTCCTTAGAAATCGGGGCACGGGGTGACCGAGTGGTCTAAGGCGCTCTCCTTTACAGATCACTCACACATCTCACTTCTGTCAGCGAGAGTTCGAGTCTCGACTCGACCAACGTGGGTATGTGAGAAAACTTGCTAGTAGCCTCCAATGAGTTCTTCTTCCACCAAATATAGTGACCGCCACGCATAGCCTATCATGTACTGGAAAACGGGCATTAAATCCCACAAAACCAAACCAAACCCTAGAAATAATATTTGTCATAGATTGATTATAAACTATGCAGCAATTAAAAACGAAGATTCTACTACCATAAATTGCGTATAACATCCTTATATTTAAAGAAACAAGTAGCATAATCTTTTTCACTCTGACACAGTATAATAGGTATAATCGGTAGGTCCATATTTTCAGCATATTTCTTTATTTACAAATCGAAGAAAAAGGGATATAATAGCAATTTGTATCACAATTTCTGACCATATACTGCACAAAATCGTCATTTTTACTTGAAACGAACGTTCAATCAATACAGATCTACATTAGTGGCTAGTAGGATCGTTCTAGAATAACGTCACACATAACAGCAAAACAAACCTCAGTCAAGGGAGGTAACAGAGTCGGTAATTTTGAAGAATCGATCTCCTCATTAGGTTTAACGGTACATTTGGGAAATTTGGTTGGAGTAAATTTGGATTATGTGGTATATGTTTAAAAATATCTGTATTGAAGATCAAAGATACAGCTGTTGTTTTAGATACGAAATGTATTGTTAGATAGACTATATAAATAAACTAACTTCGTGACCTTGGCAAGCCTGTACAGTGCGACATGTCGACAGATCTCCTGTAGGGCCACAATTGTAACATACTGGACCTCGTTTAGTTGGGTAGCCTTAAATACAGGAAAGGGTTGTAGAAATATAATAGAAACTACAAGCAAAGTTGAAACAACATTCTTTAAGAAAAGAATAAAAAAACTCTTATGACTTAAAGCCTATTAGCTACATACAGTTAAACGCAAACATTTAGCAGAATTGAGTGAAAAATTGGACCAGATAGACAGACATATATATATATATATATACACACACAGTGCAGTGAAACCCTCAAAACCGAAAACGCTTGGACCAAATTTAATTTTAAGTTTTGAAAAGTTTTTGGTACACTGGTTATCGCAGACGTGAACAAATGTATTTTTATATATAAATAGATGTACAAGCACCTCATTAACGACACCAGCCTTAAATTTTGAAACAAAGAAAAAAAAAACGTAAATGTGTAAAACCAAGATAACGCAAATGTTTTTCACGTGATTTGAGAGAGACAGCGAGAAAATTGTGTGCGTAAGTGAAAACGCTTATGTGACTAGAGAAATAGATGTAATTGCAAGATACAATATGTATCTGTGTGCGTGTAAGAAACAATTAAGAAAACCGTTAGCTTTTTTAACATTTAATGAAAAATCAGCTAAACAACATACTTTCCTTCCGAATACCGTTGTGTCGGTCTCCGTCGGCAAAGTATCAAAAGTGAGGCCACAAGCCTAGTTATTAAAGCCCATGTATTTCATTTTGTATACAAAAATAGTTGTATCGATAATTTATACCAGTGGTTCCCACATTGTTTTTATCGCGACCCTAAATACCATCTTTTGCGACCCAAACTGCAGTACCAGTATGACCCTCGCGACCCTCATTTTGGCTCGTGATAAGGGGTTTGGGAACCACTGATTTATACAAAGGAAAATCATCAAACACGATTAGGTAATAAGCATATAGACTTTCTTAACTGGCTTATCTACAAGCGTTTAGTTATTAGCAAAATTTACCTTGACAGCTTTAAGGTGCAAAGACTTCGGATTAGCCTATTGTCGGGCCTAATCTGTATATGTGGGTGTGTCGAGCATTGTTTTTACCTAGCGTGCCCTTGGGACATGTATGGTTGATTTACTTAACTATAAGTCTTCTAGAGTATTTGGTAAATAATCTGGACTTGCGTGTGTCCGGTCTGTGCTTTACTTAACAAATGACCACAGGCTATTACTGAACCATAAATATCAACGTTTTACGGAACTTAGCAACAAAAATATATATCCAAATATGGAGCGAGGTTCGGTTTTATTGGGGGGGGGGTTTGCAAAATTAAAATGGGACCAACAAATTTGTTTCGGTTTTCAGAGTAGAGGGGTTATTGTTTGAGGGAAAAATAAATTATGATTTTAAGGAAGGAAACATTCGGGTCCAAATACTAATTTCGATCTTCGGGGGGATTTCGGTATACCGAGTTTTAAGTTTTAAGGGGTTCCACTCTGTCTGTGTGTGTGTGTCTGTGTGTCTGTGTGTCTGTGTGTGCCACCTTTACACAGCTGAGGGTAACGCACGGTTACTCTTTGGTCGTAATAATGACGTCACAAGAAGAAGTCACTAAAATGGCCAATCCATGATCAAAGTGAAAAATGTTCCTGGTCAGAACACCGCCAAACGAAAGTCAAGGTTTTTCTGTAGCTTGTTCTCTATCTCTCTTTTCGGATTACTTTGCTTCTCTATGCCATGATACAAATAGTTTTTGTTCTAAATGCTAGTGTGTCTGTGTGTGTGTGTGTCTTTTTCCCTCTTACGGCATATGATGAAGCCTTTGCTTAAGTTAAAACGTGGGAAAATTTTGTTTTCAACAGGATTTTTATTTAAAAAAATACGAAGATATTTGATTCATCTTCGATATGAGAAAAAGGAGAATCTAATGCTCAAAATCTATCCAGACTTTTGAAATGTGCAATTCTTTTAGCAGATCCTTTAACCTGAAAAGAAAATGATTTGGCTACTGTAGTCGTTTCATAAGTAGGTTATTGATACACTAATGTGGTCGAGTTGATAAATACTGTCACCTGGTTCTCCACACCCCTGCGCGTTACACAGATCGGTTTTGCAGCATTCAAAACAGGCGCTATTGAAACTGCCGTTAGAATTGGCAACTTGAAGGTCACAAAGCTTAAATATGAAATGAGAAAGAACCTCGAGAAATTCCTAATACATATTAATGTAAAGCTTCAGAGCGGTCAAGTATAATAAAAGTTACTCAATTGTTCACTGCAAGTTTGCGTAAACAAACAAACAAACAAAAATCCTTTCAGGCAGATGAGCAAAAACACAAAACTTAAATATCGTAAAGCGGCCAGTTGTCGTTGGCCTCCTTCGATCGTGCGCCATGTTTCCCGCGATATAACGCGCTTGTTGCGAGATAATGACGTCATCAGCTGTGTCACCAGCGTTCTTCAGAAGCGAAAGAATATAATTTTATAGTAAAAGATGTTACGGAATTATATACATCTTTTTCTTTTAATAATGGTATAGTTTATTAGTTTGTGATCTCTGTTCTCAGTCTAATAGCTGTTGTCTTGTGAGTACACATACGGTAATTTGGATCGATATTTCAAGGAGTACATTAGGTCGTCGGAAGAATAGTTGCTTGTAGCATTAGTATATTACGTGGTTTAGCGCGTGAGAGTTGAACTTCTGACCTAGATTCTATGAGTAAATACTTTATTGACTATTAAAAACGTTGGTACATTGGCACTTTAGAGATGTCACGCATAACCTTGTTTCTGATTTGTTTGGAGAAGGTTGTTTCTAGAAGGATTAAATGGGTTTTTATTTCGATTCTGCGTATTGAGAAGATATATAATTGGATGTATTGTTGTGTTAGGCATTCCAAGCATAGTTTGACAGCCCGAGAAGTCATAAACGAATTTGGTTCTTTTTGTGTGTGGATATTCTACTTTAGAGATAGATATTTTAATACAGTGCATTTAGGATTCAGTACTGTGTCTTGAACTTAAATAAATTATACAACTCCGAGGAATTATCGGAAACATTTCCAGAACTTGTGATATTCCATTCATATGGATTATTTGGAATTTATAAAACTTGGATATACTGATTCTTATTAACACATACCTTCATTCGGAACATTTGGATTAACTTCCGAATCAGTGAAGTTTAGAATAATTTAGGACTTTTAAGGATATTCTATTGTTATGTATGATGTTTATATAATATTATAAATATTTTAGGAAATTATAAATGTTTCTTCACTTTAATATTTGCTTAAATCTTAATGTTTATCAGGAAAAACATGTTTAACTAGTGTCCTTGAATTAGGTTGTTTTGATCAATATGTTTTCTCAATTTGAAGGTCAAGGTTGATTTTTGTTTACAAGTAAAAATTCCATTAAGATGACTCATGTTCTAGAACATTCTGTCATGTGACCAATCTTTATATATGCCATGTTTGGTGGACATTTATTCAGTTTTGACATTACCATCAGTCTTGTAAAGAGCTATTACAGTTGTGAAAATTCATTCCAAATTCTAAGAGAGGAATTATTTTAAATATTCATTGGATTATAACACTGCTCATAAACTTTTGGATTTTGGATTTTTAATTGATGATTTTGGAATTTAAGTGAACTTATTCAGATATTTTGGAATACTTCATTTTGACATCAGCACATCAAGATTACTAGTACATCAGGACTTTGGAAACCATTAACACATCATAACATTCAAGGACACAGCCGTGAATTCGGAACATTCTATATTTAGGACTTGTGATTAGAACAATCATTCTTATTGGATTATTAGGATTTCAAAACACATTACTGTAAGTGACTTTTTGATTTTTTCATTTTAATTATCTAGTAATAAATTGCTTGTTGATTTTTTACTTGATTTGTTGGTTTCACTTTCTTTCTGTTACATTTTTCTTAGACCATAGAGTCGTAACAGAAATTGGGGGCTCGTCGTTCCGGGATTGAATTTCTTTAAAGCATATTAGAGATATTAAATTTATCTTTGAAATTCATATTGATTTTGTCTCGGAGAATTTTTTTTTTGTCTTTGGCAAAGATTTTTAATAAAGAAATTTTTTTTGTGTGAAACCAACAAGCATTTACAATGGCATCTAATGTTCAGAATTTCATTTCAAAACCTACCCAGGAGGGGTTAGAGTGCATGAGAAAGGATGAGTTGCTCGAGCTTGCCAGAAAATACAGTCTATCTGAGGCAAAATTATCATTGACAAAACAGGAGATAAAGATTATTTTAATTCAGTATTTAGTAAGAAAGGGAAATTTTGATAGTAGTGCTTTAAGTTCGAAGAGAAAGCCTGTATCTGGTTCTGACAGGAAATTAAGGGAATTAGAGTTAAAGAACCAGATGGATTTAGAGTTAGCAAAGTTTCAGATTCAGAGAGAGAGAGAAAAAGAAGAGAGGCAGATGGAGAGAGAGAAAGAAGAGAGGCAGATACAGATGGAGAGAGAGAAAGAAGAGAGGCAGATACAGATGGAGAGAGAGAAAGAAAAGAGGCAGATACAAATGCAGAAAGAAGAGAGGCAAATGCAGATGGAGAGGGAGAGAGAGAATGAGGAGAGACAGATGCAGATGCAAAGAGAAGAAAGGGAAATGCAATTTAAGTTAAGAGAATTAGAACTGGCAAGCAGAGCACACTCCACTCCTTTAAACACAAGTCCAGGTTTTGATGTTACTAGATATATTAGGTTAGTACCCCCTTTTCAGGAAAAAGAAGTAGATAAATACTTTCTTCATTTCGAGAAAATAGCTGAAAACTTGAAATGGCCCAGAGAGCATTGGACTTTGTTATTACAAAGTGTACTTATTGGCAAAGCTCGTGAAGTCTACATTTCACTGTCAGTAAAACAAAGCACTGATTATGATGTGGTTAAGGAGTACATCTTGAAAGCTTATGAGTTGGTACCAGGGGCATATCGACAAAGGTTTAGGAATAGTAGAAAAGAAACTGGACAAACTCATGTCGAATTTGCAAGGGATAAAGAACAACTATTTGATAGGTGGTGCTCAGCCAAGAAAGTTGATCAAGCTTATGATAACCTCACACAGCTCGTATTAATTGAAGAGTTCAAGAGGTGCATCCATATTGATGTTAAAACCTATCTTGACGAGCAGAATGTGGAAACTTTGGAAAATGCTGCTCGTATGGCTGATGATTATTCCTTGACTCACAAAATTTCATTTGGCAATGAGTCGTCCTCTCAGCAGTTTTCTGGTAAAAAACCATTTCAATCTCATTCGAGTACTTCCAAATTTCACAACAGCACAACTGTTAGGAATCAAACATCTGATAAGACTGATCAGAAATCCTTATCTCTTCCTACGTGCACTTATTGTAAAAAGAAAGGGCACGTTATTTCTGATTGCTTCAAGTTGAAAAATAAGCAACAGAGAAAAGACAGAGCTTTTCCAAATGCTCTTATTTCTACGAGGTCAAGGTCACGGTCTTGTATTGAAAGCAATACATTTGTTGGGTCAAACAAACCCCAGTCTGATTCTATTTTAGAGGCTTATGAACCATTCATGTCAGAAGGTTCTATATCACTTATTGGTGATTCTGCCAAACCTATCCCAATTAAAATATTAAGGGACACTGGAGCTTCTCAGAGTCTTTTATTATCAGGTACTTTGCCTTTGTCTGAGGAGTCTTCTTCAAGTGAAAGTGTTCTTGTTCAGGGAGTAGAGTGCGGCTTTGTAAATGTTCCTCTCCATTGTGTAAATTTGGCATCAGACTTAGTTTCTGGACCTGTGACTGTTGGGGCAGTGACTTCTTTACCCATAGAGGGTGTTCATTTATTACTAGGCAATGACCTAGCTGGAGATAAGGTTGTGGTTAATCCACTTGTAACTGACAAGCCTTGTTTGGATCAGAAAGTTGATCCTGTCGAAACTGAAATCCCTGATTTGTACCCTGCTTGTGCAGTTACTAGAGCTATGGCAAAAAGAGCTCTTGAGATTGATGTTGATCAGGATATTATTCCTTTAGCTGACACATGTATTGGTCAGTCTTTTGATGAGGTCACTTTTTCCTCAGGTATTGATCAATCAAATGGTATTGATCACAGTGATCCTCTTTTGGCAACTCATTCTCTTTGTTCTAATCAGGATGACAAACGACAATCCCTTGTCGTTGAACAGGAGCAAGATCCCGAGATATCTTGTTTGTTTCAGAGGGCTATTAGTGAAACTGAAGCCACACAAGTTCCAGTGTGTTACTTTGTGAAAAATGGGGTCCTTATGAGGAAATGGAGACCACCTGATGTACCTGCTGGTGACGAGTGGTCAGTGAGCTATCAAATTGTTATTCCTAAGTCATATCGACAGGAAATTCTTAATTTAGCCCATGAAACTCCTTTGGCTGGTCATTTAGGAGTCCGTAAGACTTATCACAAGATCTTGAATCATTTTTATTGGCCGAAACTCAAAAGTGATGTTTCTAAATACTGCAGATCTTGTCACACTTGTCAAATGGTAGGAAAACCCAATCAGAAGATACCTAAGGCTCATCTGCAACCTATTCCTGCATTTGATGAACCATTTAGTAGAATAATGGTAGACTGTGTTGGTCCTTTACCTAAAACCAAGTCAGGCAACCAATACTTGTTGACCATCATGTGTACATCTACAAGATTTCCAGAAGCAATTCCTCTAAGAAATATACAAACTAAAACTATTGTGAAAGCTTTGGTGAAGTTTTTTACACTTGTTGGCCTTCCCAAATCTGTCCAGTCAGATCAAGGGTCAAATTTTATGTCTGGAATTTTCCAACAAGTTATGCATGAATTAGGCATCCAACAGTTTAAATCTTCTGCCTATCACCCTGAAAGTCAAGGTGCTTTGGAAAGATTTCATCAAACTTTGAAGAATATGATTCGATCATATTGCTTTGATACAGAAAAGGATTGGGATGAGGGTGTTCATTTGTTGTTGTTTGCTGTTAGGGAATCAGTTCAAGAGTCGTTGGGTTTTAGTCCCTTTGAACTAGTTTTTGGTCATACTGTCCGTGGACCATTGAAATTATTGAAAGAGAAACTTCTTTCAAATGAAGATTCGAAGATTAATCTTCTTGATTATGTCTCTGATTTCAAATACAAGTTGTCAAAGGCCTGTGAAGTAGCAAGAACTAATCTTCACACTACCCAGTCAAAAATGAAATTAAGGTATGACAGAAATTCACAGGAAAGGAGTTTTAAACCTGGTGACAAAGTTCTGGCTCTCTTTCCCATACTTCAGAATCCTCTTCAGGCTAAATTTTATGGTCCTTATACCGTTGAAAAGAAAGTAAATGACTTAAATTATATCATTAACACTCCTGGGAGACGGAAACAGAAACAACTTTGTCATATAAATATGTTAAAGGAATATTTTGACAGAGATAGCTCAGCTAATTATTCAGTTAATTTAGTTGTACCTGTCCCACACAGTGAAGATATCAACGATGGAGTACGATCAGACTATAGTGACTCTGGTATAACCAATCTTCGGAATTCAGAAATATTGAACAACCTAGACCAGAAACTTTCACATCTACAACAACAGGAAAGAAATGAACTAAAACAGCTATTACATGACTATGAGCACTTGTTTCCTGATGTTCCAACACGAACAAGTAAAATTTATCATGACGTTGACATTGTAGATTCTGCGCCTGTGAAACAGTATCCTTTTAAGATGAATCCTCTCAAGCAGAACTATCTGAAGAAAGAAATTCAGTATCTACTGGAGAATGATTTCATAGAACTAAGTAAAAGTAACTGGAGTTCACCATGTATTCTTGTTCCCAAGCCAGATAATACATTTCGTATGTGTACTGACTATAGAAAAGTCAACAGTGTCACCAAAACTGATTCATTTCCAATCCCAAGAATGGACGATTGCATTGATAAAATTGGAAATGCGGAATATGTCACCAAGTTTGACCTTTTAAAAGGATTCTGGCAAATTCCACTGACGGAAAGGGCAAACGAAATTTCAGCATTTGCAACTCCAGATGGACTTTATCAATATAAAGTCTTGCCGTTTGGAATGAAAAATTCGCCTGCAACGTTTCAACGTCTGATGAACATGATAACATTTGGTCTTGATAATTGTGACGCTTATATCGATGACGTCATTATCTACAACAACACCTGGGAAGATCATTTGGAAACCATTCGAAAATTCTTCAATCGACTCAGCGATGCGAATCTGACAATTAATTTGAGCAAAAGTGAGTTTTGCCATGCTTGTGTCACATTTTTAGGACATATTGTGGGACAAGGTCAAGTTAAACCTATAGAAGCTAAGGTCAAAGCTATCTCTGAATTTCAAGTTCCAATTTGTAAAAAGCAACTGATGCGATTTCTAGGTATGGCTGGATATTATCGGAAATTTTGTTCCAATTTTTCCAAAATTGCTGAACCTTTGACAAGTTTATTGAGTAAGAAAGCCAAATTTTATTGGTCTGACAAGTGTCAGGAATCTTTTGACAAGTTAAAGGCCATGCTTAAGAATGCACCAGTTCTTTCTGCACCAAATTTCAGCCAATCATTTAAATTATCTGTTGATGCAAGTGATGTAGGGGTTGGTGGGGTATTGATTCAGGAAGACAAAAGTGGTGTGGATCACCCTGTGTGTTATTTTTCTAAAAAACTAAACACGCACCAGAAAAATTATTCCACAATTGAGAAGGAATGTTTGGCTTTGATATTGGCTTTACAGCATTTTGAAGTGTACGTTACCTCAGCTCTTTCTCCAATTATTGTGTACAGTGATCACAATCCCCTTACTTTCATCAACAAAATGAAAGATAAAAAATTGGAGATTGTTGAGATGGAGTTTGATATTGCAGGAATATAACATTGACATCAAACACATCAGGGGAAAAGACAATGTGATTGCAGATGCACTCTCACGTGCCTAGAAATGTAATATTGCTTGATGTAATTAAGTCCAGTATCATAAAACATGTTCTTATGTAATTTTGGTTATTATAGTATTAGATGTATATTCAAAAGAAAGCTTTATTACATAAATCTTTCTTTTTCTTTATGACGGGAAGTGTTATGTATGACGTTTATATAATATTATAAATATTTTAGGAAATTATAAATGTTTCTTCACTTTAATATTTGCTTAAATCTTAATGTTTATCAGGAAAAACATGTTTAACTAGTGTCCTTGAATTAGGTTGTTTTGATCAATATGTTTTCTCAATTTGAAGGTCAAGGTTGAATTTTGTTTACAAGTAAAAATTCCATTAAGATGACTCATGTTCTAGAACATTCTGTCATGTGACCAATCTTTATATATGCCATGTTTGGTGGACATTTATTCAGTTTTGACATTACCATCAGTCTTGTAAAGAGCTATTACAGTTGTGAAAATTCATTCCAAATTCTAAGAGAGGAATTATTTTAAATATTCATTGGATTATAACACTGCTCATAAACTTTTGGATTTTGGATTTTTAATTGATGATTTTGGAATTTAAGTGAACTTATTCAGATATTTTGGAATACTTCATTTTGACATCAGCACATCAAGATTACTAGTACATCAGGACTTTGGAGACCATTAACACATCATAACATTCAAGGACACAGCCGTGAATTCGGAACATTCTATATTTAGGACTTGTGATTAGAACAATCATTCTTATTGGATTATTAGGATTTCAAAACACATTACTGTAAGTGACTTTTTGATTTTTTCATTTTAATTATCTAGTAATAAATTGCTTGTTGATTTTTTACTTGATTTGTTGGTTTCACTTTCTTTCTGTTACATTTTTCTTAGACCATAGAGTCGTAACACTATACTGTAAGTTATTTGTAATTCTTTCACTTTGATTGTTTGTTGAAATATTTTTATATTTTAGGAAATTAAATATTTGTATTTTAAATCTTGAAAGCTTGTTTGAGTCTTTTCTTTTGTTACATTACCCCTAGTCGTAACAAACCATACGCAATGCGATTCAAAAAGGTAATTTCATGTAATTTAAAAAAATCGTAATGAAAATATATGTTTTCGCTAATGCCTTTTTTGTGTCAGACATTTTGGCCTTGAATTTTCTATTATAAGCTAAAGATAGCGCCGCCGATCACACGATGACTTTGTTTACATATTTTGAACAGGAAAACCAACCTTGGATACAACTAGATAGCCAATGTAAATATTTGGTTTTAATCATGTGGGGTTCTTATACAATGTAAGAAAAATTTACACTCGAAATGTATATTCACTACTTTCTTTTTCGTTTCAGTATTATTTAATAACAAACATATATTCTACATCAAAAGACATTTAATCTATTATAATAAAATGTGTATCCATTCACCAGTGTCTATTTTTAAATTTCTCTTTCCCTCTGTCTCTATCTATGTCTGTCTCTCTCAGTCTATTGAGTCATGTATCTATATGGTAAAAAAACAAGCAAGCAGTAATGTAAGTGTTCAAACTGCATATAGAATTAACGGGAAAAAATGATTCATTTTTAAATTTATTTTTTTTATTTCAAAAACAAGGAGACGCTATAAATTAATAATATCCATACCTTGGTCTAACTGGCACGGTCCGGTCATATGCCACGTGACTTTTTAGTGAATGTCACGAAGCATGGATGTCACTTCCGGAAATAAGTAGACACACACACGCTCGGAAAAACGGTAATTATTAACTAATGTACATGAATGCCCAAATTTTTTTCACGCTGATTAAATGAAGTAGATATAGTTGAACACCTTTTATGGTTTATTTGAATAGATTATCATAATATTATAACGAACGCGTTAAAATGCACGTTAAGTCCACGAGAGGTGGTTACTCGAGGCTACATACAAATACACCTTCGTACATGAATGCATAGCTGCACACGCACACATTATATATATATATATATATATATATATATATATAAATATATATATATATATATATATATATATATATATATATATATATATATATATATATATATATATATATATATATATAAGACAACGAACAGTGCAAACTAAAAAAACTACTTTTTAACTAACCTAAGCGATTCCGACTCTCACTTGGTCTTTCTCAAAGGCAATTACAAAACAGAGACAAACAAGATAAACAATAAACACAAAGAAAAGTACCGAATTTACAAAACTTTACATGCTTGCATGTCTAATGAAAGCGTTAATTTAAAATTCTTGATGTCGCGCCTAATTGGTTTTAACTCGGGGATAAAATAGCGACCTTGTTGGTATTGACCAACAAAAGGAGTGCAATAATACCATCTATTTTCGTAACATAAAGTTGGACAACTGTAGATTATGTTCCCGGATAAACTATGCTTCTGTAATGATTTAGTTAATGTTCATGACAGTATCAATAGTTTTATATGGAATGCTTTAAAGAATGCACCAGTCGTATCCTTTCATGATGAGTTTCTGTAACAAGTAATGCTGCTGAATAACAACAAAATATTATTGGACATTTTATTTTTGCGTAATATTTAATTAGCATCTTGAAATGTCTCAGGATTACATATTCATTGTCATATACGATCCTTTAAGATTGTATTGTATTATTCTATAAGGTGTACATTACTGTGATATAATTTGATACAATTTTGAACGCAATTGATGGTAGTATAATCTTTATTGTAAGGGTCTCTTGATTTTGATTTGGTAACAATCACCAAAGTCCTTTGACATTACTACGTGCTCGTACAAATTGAATAAGTTAAGATACGTATACTTTGTCAGATGTAACTCTTGGTACGCTTCGGTCTACATGTGTTTATTTAACAATCTCAAAGTCAACGACGTCTTTTTTGTAATACATACTTTACTTGTTATTATTCCATCGTTTGTGGTTAGATTTAGGTCCAAAACTTACATGCCTGAATGAGTAGTGTCTACTTGGCTTCGTAGAGATTATCAATATTGATGATGCCAGCAACATACATATCTATCTACCTACATGCATACATAAAAATGCAGATTATAACAAACATACATATTTTGGCCTGCATCCGGTGTTATAGACGATTTCATCTTGCGAATTTAGGGTTCTCTCCAGTGCACAGTACTGTAATTTGAAAGAGACAAATTAATTAAGAACTAATAATATATTGTAAATTGTTAAAGAGTAATTTCTCCTACATGATTTTTGACAGTGCTTGCATGCATTGATTTTAAAAATCTTGGCATTTATTCATTTAATTTGTCAAAATCGACATATGTTATTTTACCTTCTTTCATTTAAAAATCGTGATATGATGAAGTAAATATCCATTCTCAAGAATTGTATGTGACATACCTCGATGATCATTGATCTAATTTTTGGTTTAGCATACCTCGTCTTCTGTACATTGAACAGCTGTGTGGCAATGCCTGGGTTGGAATATTTCTCTACACTGTAGACAGGTTAGAGCTGGAAGGAAACGATTGGATGAAAGAAAATATTTTGATTTAATATAAATCTATTGTTTTCAAGCTTGATAAATTGGTTAAATTTGTTGTCAAAGAAGAATACAAAGGCCATAATGTCGTGCTAGTTAATACACATTCTTGGAGATTGGTCAATCAGTTACTGGTGCCTGCTGGAGTACGGTTTAATGGTATCTAAGCCATAGCTGATAGTTATTTTTTTCTTTTTCTGATTCTTTCATTTTCTTCACCCTAAAACCATAGAAATGCACCGCATCAAATAGCTGGTCAATGGAAATTAAATAAAGTTGATGATATTTATGACACTGTTGACATCAAATTTAATGTTTGATTAATAATGAATCACAATTAGTGAACAGGGTATATATATATATATATATATATATATATATATATATATATATATATATATATATATATATATATAAAATGAACAAAGACAGCTTACCGTGAGTTTTCCATGGAACATTCTTTAGATGTACCAAAAGAATGGCTATGAAAATTGTTTGCAATCCTGCAACAAAATAATAATCCTTTATTCCATTCTGACTCTTCATCAATAGTATAATAGTCAGAACAAATTGTGTATCACAGTAATTGTGAAACGTTTGCGTTTATTGTTTGGTTTACTATATAAAAAAAACGTCTACTACAAATGACAGTCTTGACTCTTGACTATTCCATACCAGTATATATGAGCGATGCTTAGTTTTGTGTAAAAGAACAAAAATATGTTGTCTGCACGTTTGATTCTGCTGCATGGTTTGAAAAACTTGTCAAATATCGTCTGATAGAATAGGCACCATTGGTATTTTTGTGCTCAAAGATACAGATGACGAATTACATTAAGGCTGTGAGAAATTACAGGGAACACACACAGAAGAAACGTATTGCCATGTCTAGCTCTCCTATAGAAGATACACATGACGAATTACATTAAGGATGTGATAAATGACTAGGGACACACCAAGAAGACAAGTCGGGTCGTGTCTAGCTCTTCGATAGAAGATAACAATAACTAGGACATCGATATTAAAGATGAATAAACAGAATAAAAGCTAAACTATGTATATTTTTACTTGAAGATGTAAGTTATCCTAATGACATACATCATTCTCACTATAGCTTAGATTATGATGGAAAATATAGTAAAGTGTAATGAAGGCAAACGTACCAAACATCTCTACGGCCACATATGATGTCAGATTTAAATGGAATGTGCCATGATGTATTATCAAAGATTAGCCAATATCACGAGAAGAGAGAGGTCGCTTATCTGGAAGTATCTGGATCTCTCTCTCTCTCTCTCTCTCTCTCTCTCTCTCTGCAATACACGGAGCTGGCAAAGTTACTTCGACAGTTTTTTCTAAATTTGTGTTTATGTTTTCATTGATGAAAATTCCTTATATCAGGATTTTCCACTGGAAATGTTAGGCCTGAATGTTGACTCAAGTTGATCTTTATCCAAGATTTGGATTGATCCAAGAAGGTCCATAACGACAGCCAGGTCTATCACATAAAGAATTTCAAAGGAACAGCTGTGGGAGAAAATCGGCTTCATTTTTTTTTTACAGAATTAAATATTTATTCTCCTATGTGAACAAATACTCCTTTTTTTCTTTATCTGCTAACTTATTTAAATACTGTCAACGTGACTATAATTTTTAAGAAAAATCAATCGGTATAAGGGCTTATGCAATATCTTGGGTGCTAAAATAACTGATTCACATAATATTCTTAAGCGACAAGGTTATTAATGTCAGAAAAGGAAAACGGAGAAATAAAAAGCAATAGCATCAAATTCAAAAGTAAATTAATTCAGGATTGAAATTATATTAGTTTAATGTTGCTGCTTTTTCTGCGTTTATTATGCTATAAATTGTCAGTTGCCGAATCACACAACTTACATAACGCCCTTCGGGGTTTATTTACTTTTTGGTTTGGCAAACGACAGTTCATACCACGATAAACGCAGAAAAATCAACATTAAGCTCTTAAATCACAGTTTTCAATTTTACACACTAAGCGGAACACGCCCGTCTCTTTCTGAAGCAAGCCATATAACTCCGGCTCTCAGAATGAGAGTCAGAGCTATGATCACCGCGAAGAGATCACACCTCGCTGCATCGAAATTTAGAAGTCTGAGTCAACCAACAATGATATTTTTGTGTCCCTTTGGATTTTTTGTAGTCCACAATATATCAAAAGATATATATCTTGCATTTTGCCTCTTTCGCTTTTGAAAATATTCTTCCCTCCTCTCCAGATTTCTCTGTCGCATATAGCACGCACTCTCTTTAGGTACACAATTTAGTTTCCCATAACACAAGTACATAAAATCTGTTTCGGTGATATATACGTTTGCGATACTCAAATATGTTGTTCCTGTTTTTCATCAAATCAGACCAAAATAAATATAACCAATTGCAAGAAAGAAAAGATTTCTAACACAAGTTATCTATGATTGATGACCATTTTTGAAGAATTTGGTTCCATTTTATATTTAATCTAGCGGTGTATTCTTTAATGTTTTCCCGTCTTTCAACCATTTGCTTAAAAGTATAAATAGAAGAAGTTTGCATATTGAATCTGCAAATGTAACATTTAGCCAAAATAAGCAAGAAATGACACAAAATATCCAATTGTTTACTTCACAAAAATATGTACTGTTTCACAAATATATAATATTTGGGCAGCAAGGTGTAAAATGTTCAATAAACCGGTGCCAAACATTTTAATTAATATCGAAATCATTGAAGAGATGCTAAATATTTTCGTTTTCACTCTTACTACTGAAAGTACGTTTGTCGTCGTGATTTTTGCAACAGATGATCAGTAACAATTATTCCAGCAATTAATTTAAAAGTAAAAGCGATAAACTAGGTATCTTTAGTAAACAATTTGGCCCTACTATAAATCTCAGACCAGGCCTCACTACTTACATTAGTATTTAACACTTGCTCCAAAGTTTCTTGCTTAGCAGTATGTTCCCTTTTCACTTTTTTGAAAGATTTTGGTAAATAAATTTCAGTGAATTCTGTTTTTGAAAGTTCATTAATTTATTCAGCTCATCAACATTCTTGAGTACTCAATGGTTATTAGTATCTTTCCATGATTTTGGAATTTTGAATATTAAAGAGAAGTGTTAAAAAAGATCATTACATTTAGTTTATCGTATTATCATTACATCTAGTTTATCGTGTTATCATCACATCTAGTTTATGGTGTTATCATTACATCTGGTTTATCGTGTTATCATTACATCTAGTTTATCTTGTTATTATTGCATCTAGTTTATCGTTTTATCATTTCAAATGGTATTAAATATACCCTGATCATCGACTAAACCATTACGAATTTCAATGCCAGCCTCGGTCTAGGACTTTTATTGATATAATAGTCTAGGAGGGAGAAACTTCAACATACTCTGGGATAAATATTCATTTGGACTTTGTGGTTCCTCTTTTCAATAAGATACTGCTAAAGTGACGTCCCTCGAAGACCTGTTTTGAATTAACTTACCGAATTCTTCTAAATTCCAAAAATTATTTTTCTTAATTTTTGAATATAGATGTAAATATTGCCAAAATCCATTTTCATTTTCCATCAATCTTTTGCTCCATCTTATCTTAATGCGCCTAATGAATGAATGTGAGTCATAGTTAGTGCTTCCACATTCTCAGGAGCTTGTAGGATGTTATGTTCACAGCAGTCATTACTGTGTACTTTTTGAAGTAATAATATGCTTCATAAACATGTTATAATGCAAAACCTTCTTATCATAATTACAGGGAAGATAATTTTCATAGATTTAGAAAAATAATACAGTGAATAATTTGTTGACAGATTCAACAAATGTATGTTCCAAAATTTTGTACAGATTTTTTTTTTACGGGTTAATAAATTAAAAGCTGCATAAACTGTATCTCCCCAACAACTCATAATTTCCTTGTTTTCTCTATTGTTTCATCTATCTATCTATCTATCTATCTATCTATCTATCTATCTATCTATCTATCTATCTATCTCATTTCAGTGGCTGCACATGGGAGGAGACTTTATAGGGGCAAGGCGGTGGTTCAAAGCTGAATGTGAGAGTTGGCAGAGTGTTACAAGCGCTGAGATCACAATTATTACTTCTGCGTCGGTAGCCACGAATGTAGTCCCAATCTCTTTTTTTAAAGTACGTTTCCTTTTTTCATTTTTGGTGGTAATCTTTAGCTTGGATGTAGGTATTCTTGCTATTGATTTAGAAAATTGTGTATTCTTTAGACTATGAGGATTATGGTGTGATTGTTTGTGTGTATAATGAACATTATGCACATTAAGTAATGAGACATTGATGTTGTCACCAAAGTTAAATCTGTGACCCATGGCACATTTACAGTTCAGTCACTCCAAAAAAATCCCGGAATAACTGATTTGTTCTCATCTTGACTACTGGATGTAACTTATCTGGATTAAATAATTGTAGTATTTCAAATGATTTGTTTTCTCTCTTCTTTCTATTAACCAGGTGACGCTACACGACTGGGGATTACGATTATTACTGGAAGATGCATTTGGTATGATTCAGGTATCATACATTTTACAAACATAATATTTCTGAGACATGAATTAATCATACAATGATTGCAAATGAACGTTACGCATTCAGTTTCTTACCGCAACTTGTTTTATCAGTAGTATTTAAGAAAGAGGTTGAAGAAGTATAATGTTCATATTCCCCACGCCTTAGTGGGTGTATATGGTAACATCCCTTGACTGTGCATCCGTCCGAATGTCAGTCTGTCATTAACGGTCTCTCCCTTAAACCGCTAGGTGTACATGTGTTTTTGTCCATGTGCAAAGAATCTATATTGATGTAACCATCTATGTTAAACGTTTACCCAAGTCACCTACAAGAGTATTCAGCAGTCTCAAATTTTGACCCAGTCATAGTAATCGACTTTTATCCTGGGCAGCATTTTTTAGAATCAAAATCCGAATCACGACTCGAAATCTTGATTCTGTCTCGCAGTTTTAGTATCTCCAATGAAAAACATGATACTGAATCACGTGAATCATATCTACATGATTCATGATCCCGATTCCTGACTGAACCAAAAGCATGATCCCTTAAAGGAAACGCATTCCAGCTAACCAAGGGTGAAGACGTCATATGTTTTAAAAAGCAACTTAAGTAAATCAGGAGTACTTAATCAGCATATAGTGATACAGAGCTAAGGACTCACTGTCCCATTCCAATGTTTAAAATTTTATAGTGAGCGTCATATACATGAAGTCTAGGGAACAAAATTTACTTATGTATGCACGGATCTCGTTTTAACTAATGTGAAAATGAAGTTAAATGAAAGAAAAATATGCACGTTATACATGTAATTCAACACTACAAAACTCTCGCTATTATATGAAGTTTACTGTATTATTTTTTTTATCTTATTTCTAACTAGGAATCAACGGTTGGTAAAAGAATAGTGAAGTAATTGTACTTTTTCCAGAATTTAAACTAATTAGCAATCGATTAAACAAAAATTAAGATTACAATGAATTATGCAATTTTTTAACTTTGAATCGGTGTTAATACGCTGGTGAAATATGTCTCTGTACGATCAAAACTACTAGAAATATTGCAGATGTTGAGGACACCAGAGACATCATAACGTAATGGAATGCTATCGCTTATAATTATCTATTTGTTGTTAGATTTGTCGTGCACAAATAAAGACTCAACTGACCATATTTTTGACTGAAAGCTCCTATTGCTACAGTTTCAATTGCTAACCTTTGTAAGCGCCAAAAAAAAACCCCATACTAACAGGCTTTTTAGAATAAATGTCCCTAGTGTCCTGAAAGCAAACCAGCAAAAAAGTGCACTGTTGTAGCGCATGTATGGGAGAAATGTTTACTTAGTAAAGGAGAATCATTGTTTTTGATGCTGCACGTGAAATTACTTTCACTTATAGAAGAGGTAAACGATGTTTCACTGACATTTATACTACAATCTGAAATACCAGCGTTTTATAATCATAGGTATAACGTTACAGAACAAGTCAAGGAAACATAGATGGCTCTCCATTATATGCAGTGGTGGGAGATAGGATCGTTTCGCCCTATCGGTCAGGATTTGCAGGCAGAAACGAGGCTTTGCCGAGTTCCTACCAACAACTTCTGACTCCAAGGGTAAGAGTTTCTTAAATTATCTCTCCCAGTGCATACTATTGTTGATTTTTCTCTGTTTTCTTTCTTATTTTCCGCACTTTCTCAATCATTAATATCAGAATGGTGGATACATTTCAATATGCTGCAATTCTTCAAAAGTTAGAATTTGTGGACCGGAACTCAAAGTCTCGTTCCTGGCTAGAAGTCTTATTCCAGAGGGTGGTATTTCCCTATCCCACACTAATGCATGTGATTGATTATTGTTATAATTTTATTAGATCATACTGACTGATAAGCTACAATATAATATCAATAAAATGGACATCAATAGGGTTCAGGGAAAGAGGATGTAAATTTCGATTGGTAAACTTAATTGGGACAGGTGTACGTAGTCTTTCAACATCGTCAATTAATACACAAATACGAAATCAGATAAAGGTTTATCCCACATGACTTTATCACGTAAGCACAACTATACCTTGTATATATATATATATATATATATATATATATATATATATATATATATATATATATATATATATATATATATATATGAATGAGACAAAATAAATGGGTGTGTTTTTCAGAATAAAGAATTATATGTGCTGCTTTTTGTTTTAAATTTTTGTACACGTAACAAAATTTTGGGAGGAGGTGTTACACTCATAATGCATCAATGAAAGCACAAAGCAATTATGAAACAAAAATGTGGACATGAAATTCAGGAATTACATTTTTTTTTGGGCGGGGGGGGGGATACTAAGACAAAACGACGTCCATTGTGTTTTTTATCCAAATCCTAAATTTCGAAAGGAAACCGAATGTACAATAAAATAAAAGGTATATACATTTTCCAATCAAAGGAGACACATCCAAATGAAATATATGAATTGGAGTCTTTAACTGAATTAAACTGCATTATATTGACCATCAATAGATGCAAAGCAGATTCTTTGATTAAACATTACCTATATGTTCTGAATTGTCACACGTTACCTCCTACCCTTTTATCTATAAAAGCGGTATATTAACACTTTCTAAAATGAAACAGAAGTCTATTTAAGGTTTCATTGAACGTTACAATATAGTATAAAACGTTTTGGCAGATGACTTTGTTATCCATTTCGCATATTGAAAATTATAAAATATTTAGCGATCAACAACACCCATAATCAAAGCATCAACAAAGCAAATCTGATGTGAGAAACAATGTAACACATAATAATCGTAAACGATAGCAAACCCTGGGTAAGGTATAAAATCTGTCATTGAAATATGCTGCAATCTCCCTTACTTTAAGCAACGAAAAGTTAAAAATAAAAGAATTGGCCATCGATCGCAAACAAGATAACTTTTTAAGGAGTTGCCAACTATTTGATTGTAAAACATTGTCACAACAATCTCCTTGTGGTATTTTGAGATGACTTTATTATCTATGTAATCAAGTGCCAACGCGTATTGATTGTCAACAAAGTGTGTGTGTGTGTCGCTATATCTATCTATCTATCTATCTATCTATCTATCTATCTATCTATCTATCTATCTATCCATCTATCTATCTATCTATATATATATATATATATATATATATATATATATATATATATATATATATATATATATATACATATATATATATATATATATATATATACATATATATATACAGGAGATACGACTTTAATGTAATTTGGAAAACAGGTTCTTAAAAATGATATTGACGTGGAGGTGATATTTAAATAAAAACCGATTTTGCAACATTGTTTTTAAGATTAAAGGATAGAAGGCTGGATGACTTCACAGTATTCCCAACGTCTTCTTAGGAAAGCGTGGGGATACAAATGTATCAAACGAAAATTATGAAATATTCACTCACACCGGGATTGACCTTTTGCTCTGTCCAATTAAAAATTTCTCGTCGGTGTCAAATTTGCAATTATAAATCGATTTACAAGCAAACCTAACTTTGTAATACAATATTAAAAATCTCGTCTGTTATGTTAAATACGCATGCTTTCACGCAATAAGAAAATGTTTATAAATTGTATAAAATAAAATCAATGCAAGGTTTTGTTAAAAACGGAACGTTTATGGCTATGATAAAATAAAATCAAGACAGGGTTTTGCTGAAAAACAAAGAAACGTGTCTGGCTATGCCAGTAACTATAACCCTCTAGACAAGAACGTCACTTAAAATAAAACAAAGAAGAGAGCCGTATATTAGTTCTATGATTTGTTTTTAACAAGTAGTTTTTTTCTATCATCCAACATTTATCAGGAATGGTGACCTATCGGTGATAGTAGCAGTAGTATATCGTACTCGCTGTTCCGCAGTCTGTCAAATAATGCGGAGGATTGCAAAATTTCATCCCGGGATGCACAGTCCCTATATCAGCAGTCGATGGGGGTGATTTGTCATCATCATCAAACAGGAGATATTCTTCTGTTACTGTCATATTTCTTACATTTTGACAGCCATGTTTGTATTTAAATAGGTAGAACGGCTTCTCGGTTGGAAGAACTATTAGATCTTCCGCATTTCCATCTGACCTGAAAGGTTGGATAATACTGAATTATTCCTAAGTCGTACATTCTGTCACATTGTTAATACTAAACTCTTTGAACTTTTATTTTATAGGAACTTTTCATCATGCAATATTTTAGAGTCGGCAAAAAATTTAAAAAAAGGATGTTCGTCGTTCTTTTTTAAATCGACTGTTTGTTACTTGAACAAAAAGCCGGACATATTATTAGGAGGTTTTGAGATGGGTAGGCAAGATTGTGTAACTTTTTTAGAGTGAAGTTTTTATACGTGCTAATATTAATAATGCAATCATAAATTGTTTCCCAACAAAATCAAATTCGGAATTTAAAATAAAAATTATATATATATATATATATATATATATATATATATATATATATATATATATATATATATATATATATATATATATATATATATATATATATATAATGTCCTATGCTTGTGTCAGCATGGGTAAGATGGCTTCTTGTTTGGAAGAGAAACAGGATCTTTCTGTCAGTTAGCGTTTTTCCTTGTTAAGCAGATATGCAACAATTCACTATGCGTAAATTTAAAGAAGTACTGACAAAATCAGAGAAATAGGAGGATCTTTATGGGTACCAGCTGTGTGAGGTCTGTTCAGAGAACACCGATTCTGTCGACATTTTTCACTGAGAACCCCTACTTAGAAAATTTTATTTTTCAACACCTCTTTCAAAGTTTCTAGTTAGGGATATGTTCCAACGGTAGAAAAAGTTTAAATCAAATTCGTCAAGCTGATTTTGAGATATCATAGGTTAAATATCTGGTAGCTAAAACAAAGCCTGTAAAGAGATTAGAACTTACGTTCACGTATGCATCTTAATAGCCCCATAGTAGTGTATCATCCCTAGGTCCTGCGCCTACAGGCTAATTTTTATACTCCTGACTCTAAACCCTCATGGACAGTCGCCTAATTGTTTGAGCCATTATTTCCCGTTTAGGCCGATTTTTGAAAAAATATTGCTAAAAACGCTGTTTTAAAGACTTTTTTCAACTAAAAAGTAGAATTTAAATCATTTTTGCACAAATTACTAACTTTTGGGTCAACTGCCTAATTTTGGCTAAGCCCCAGGCCACCTGAGCCACTGTTCAAGAGCCACCTGCCCTACACGCATTCCTAGCGAAGCGAAGTCCTGACGTCCCGCAAATCCCACACACCAAAAAGTATAGGATAAAAAATTCTGCACCTATCGCCCCCAATTTTATTATCTACATAATTAACTATGAAATTGTTTTGCCTAAAGCCATTGCCCTGTGGATAGAAACAACTCACCCACGGGGGAGACACTGCATTTCTTTGCAGATCTTTTTCATACTCTCGGTTATCGAAATGTAGTGCTTCTTTATTATACACGAGATATTGTGTCATACTCATCATACTTTAGCAGTATGGTTTTTATTGTTTTGTTTTTGTTTGTTTTGTATTTTTGTATACACGAGATTTGTGTCATGGGTCATCATACTTTTGAGGTATGGATTCTATTTGTATTTGTTTTGAATTTGGAACTCTTTATTTCTACGGAGGTAATTTTATCTGTTTGTATGCGGCTGACCTTAGGCAGTAAGGTGATACTCAATTATTTATGCAAAATATTATTGGCGAAAATCTTATTTCAAACTCTAAACGTTTCCTTTACAAATCTGACGCACAGAGCGATTGGCCCATCTCACTGAGTTATTAAGACTATAATTTCTAACCTAGATGAGACTTGAATACAAAGTCTGCTGAGATAAACAAATGTTTTAAATAATAATATCTACAGAGAAGAAGTCCCGTCCCGCGTACAAACATATAACATCTAGGCCTATTAAAAAAATTGTTACATGTGCTACTTTAACATCCAGAGAAAAAGGCATGTAGATTTAATACCAGGTCATTCAAGATGTTAACTATCTTCATAAAGTTATACAGTTTAATTATCAAATAGAAAGAAATATTTAATACATTCTAATAAATCAAGGTGGGTCCATGAAATAAGCGAAGCAGTCCTTCCTTACGTTTCCGTCCCTGTATATATATATATATATATATATATATATATATATATATATATATATATATATATATATATATATATATATTGTAAGTAAGTAAATCACAGTTCCTAAATAGTTATACAAGTTATTTTCAAGTTACCTTCAAGTTATTTTCAAATTACAAATATCTTAAATAGTAGTTATAGCTACTGACTTGTTAATATAAGTACGTCCTGGTTTTCTAGAATTTGAGACTTACGAAAGTGTTCGATTCTCTCACTATCTTCGCTTTTTAAAGTGCTTTAAAGTTATCAAGCTGTAATCCAAACCTAAAGGTAAAAACACACTCAAGTATCTAATTCCGTTTGTAGTTAAAGTAGTCTTTTGTTAACTCTTTCTGTAATTTGTTTAAGTGATCAATTTTAGAAACAAATTACTCCCCAAAGATGTTCCTAGTAGTATTGCATATGACAATGACTTTGTTACTTTAGCTGATCTAACGTTTAAAAAACTTTCATATACTTTCTTGATTTGTTTTTTAATCCATTTTATCCAACTCCTTATTGGCTAAATGTTTACCAATTATGTCCTTGTATGTTCCATTTACTATGTTGATTTTTAATTTCTGTTTGTAGGTTTCTGTAATTTCATCTGCATGCATAGTACTAGCAGAGCAGTCAATATCTTGTTTAGATTCTAAAACACCAAATTCTTTCCAGGTTGATTTTTATCCATTTAGATAGAGTAAAATGGCGGAAGGTGGTTATGATTGCTTGGTTGAAGAACCTCGTCCTGCATTTCTCATTATCCTACTCCTAGTACTTTACCACCAGATAGAAAACCTGAACTCCATACATCAACAGTTCAACAAATATTTCTTGATGTATACGAAGAAGATATCATACATAATTATAGATTAAGTGAAGAAGAACATACATTAAATAAACTTAATTTTTAAAATTATAAATAAAATATTGTATTACGATTAAATCGCGAAGCCTTATCTTAAACTTTCTAAGATTGGTAACAAAACAAAAATATTATCACATAATAGTATAGCTAGTAAACGAGGTGGAAGTTATAGGTTGCAAAAGAACAGGCAGCATATGGAATAAGCCAGATATCATTCAAATAGAAATGTCTACACTTAAAGATAGTGTTGCTGAAACAAATTTGTTAGAATCTTTGAATGATATATCAGAAATACATGAGAATATAAATAAGGGAAATATTTATTCTACTAATAAAATTAAACTAAAATATGACCTAGAAAAATCTATGACTAGAGAAGAAAATGTTCGTAGACTTTTATTGATCAAGAATAAAGAGACTTAAGAGGATATGTTAATATCGTAAATTCAAAACTATTATCAATGAAAACAGAGCTTGACTCGCTTGACAGTAATATAAAGATAACGATATTACTAAAGAACAAAATCCATCTAAAAACGCCATATTATATTAAATAATTTAGTACAAGGTTATAAATGTAAAATAGAACATATAGTTGGAAATTTAACAGAAATAGAAAATAACTTGAGAGAAAATACTAATAACATTGAGTCAAAAATTACAAAAACAAGTTACCATAAAGTGAAAGGTTAAAGCGGCTGTTCAAAGAAAAAGTTGTAACAATTTCTACTGTTTGCGCAGCTTTTGGTATTATAGTAACAACTGGCCCAAACCATATCAAATTTTGTAAAAGAATTAACCAGAAATTTCTCAGACCAGTGCCTGTATCAATATAAAGTGTATTTCGATGGCCTATCTACCTTATCATTTAAGAAACACCTGCAGTCTTTAATGTTACGTTGATACAAGCTTTCTTGTTCTTAACCCACTCAGGTAAATATATGTATGAGTTCAGTTTGAGGTACTGGTACTTATCTATGTTCAATGTCAAATATTCAATCCTGTCAAACATCCATTTCGTACTTCCGATTATTTCCTGTCTAAATTGGGTACGTACAATTTTAAATAAACGTTCAATGACATCAGCCATTTCACGTCTGTTTATTGTACTCATAGGTATTGTTCAAAATAAAAATAAAATGTACTCCTTTTTTCAACATCTTGAGTAGGTCTTTGGATAAGCGTTATTATTAAATCTAGCTGTACATTCAAAGAACCAACTTTCCGAATTTTCTCATGATGTTTTTATCAAAAGAACGGTTGAATGTCATTGAAAACTCATTGACATTGATTGTTATCACTGTAAAATCTGTACTTATTTGCATTTCTTTTTTTACCAAGCCTTTTATTGATAATTCTATGCATTTATCCTCGTCAATTCCTTTCTTCTTGAACACGTATTAAAGGGGTTGTAAGTTTTTTCTTACTTGCTTTGGAATTTGTTGATCCATTATATAAATCTTAATTTTGATTTACTTTAACTAGTAATATTTAAATATATATTTTACTAATTGTTTAGGTGCGTTTGAAAACTAATTAATATATTTTATTTTAGTTATAAATTTGCAAATGTCACCTCAGTGTGTAAAGTTCTGTCCCTGGTGGTAATTATATCAAAACTTCCCCCCAACTTACCACCCCCATGAGAAGGCCACATTCACTATAGCAGACCCTTTCTGTGCTCCGTTATCAGACTTTTATAGTTCCGTTTATTGCGTACACTAGAGACTGTGTCACGCATCTTGTATGTTAACCTTATGATGAACTTTGTTTCATTGTTTACATACTTTTTATGTTTACATGTTTCACGTACACTAGAGAATGTGTCACGTTTCTTGTACGTTAGCCGTAAAATAATTATTTATTTATTTATTTATTTATTTATTGGCATGTATTGTTTTAAACCCTATCGGAGCAAATTTTATTTTATCGCGGAGTATATATTTGATGATTTTGTGAATGACTTTAGCCACTGAAGTGGTTCTAAATTTTTGATGAATGACTTTAGACACTGAAGTGATTCTTAATTTATAATGAAATCTTGTATACGTGACAAAGATTCGAAGTGCAAAGTTCTCGTTTGAACTACAACGCTAATATCGTTTGAGCTACAACGCTAATATCGTTTGAGCTACAACGCTAATCTCGTTTGAACTACAACGCTAATATCGTTTGAGCTACAACGCTAATCTCGTTTGAACTACAACGCTAATATCGTTTGAACTACAACGCTAATATCGTTTGAACTACAACGCTAATATCGTTTGAACTACAACGCTAATATCGTTTGAACTACAACGCTAATATCGTTTGAGCTACGGACCTTGTTTGATAACACTGTCAAATTCCTTATACTATCAGACAATTTTTGAGGAACAACATTTTTATTTACATTATAATTGCTGCCAAAATTGTTCTTTTTTGCTGCGAATCTTTTCCTACTTTATTGAGCTTTGAAAATAGTGACCTAATTTATTTCCTTTGAAATTCAAATTTAAAGTCGACCACTGTTGTTATGATATTATCTGTTGCTAGGTTTTTCCCAGTCTATTTAAAGCTCATGTATGACGTATGGGAAAATATTAAAACGTCACATACAAACGCAACAACGGTTACATACATACATAACGGACGAACTGGGTTTTACGATGACGCATCAAATAAACGTTTAGAAATGTGTTTAGCATAAGATATGTGCAAAATAAGATATGTTTAAATAAATGTTTTAATTAAATGAATACATTTTTGATTATATTTCTTGCAGGTGATGTTCAAAGGTTTCTTTTTGTCTGTGTTTGTTTGCTTCTTTTTTATGACTATATATATTTCACGAATAAAAATTTCTGCATATTTATAGATATTTAGCTTCGCCGCTTTTAAAACAAGATTTTGTTTGCATGAAGACCTTTACCAGTCTCACCATCGCACGTCACGGGCATTTGTATCACTTGTCGTTTTTGTGCATTAGCTTTAAATGTAAGCTGACTGAAGTAAGTGGTCGAAGTGTTTAACAAGAAAACCAGATGACATAAATAGCTGCTACTTAATTGTCTTTGGTGCTCTTAATCATTTTCACAAAACATTGCTTATAGGAAAATGAGAAGTATTATCTTTCCTTGACTCGATTGTGTTTCTTTTTTTAAATCACGGGGTCCGATTCGAAGCAAGCTTTAAAGGAAATTTTACTATAAGCAAAGTTTCACGAAAACGATTGAGCGCACTACGAAGACTAAAGTTGTAGCTATTAATTTCGGTTAGTTTTCTTGTCTGCGCAGTTCTGATTTCTTAAAACACTTCGATCACTTATTGCGATTGGCTGACATCTAAAGCCGATGCCAAAAAGCCTGAAGTAATCCGCATGCCGGTGACGTAGGATGGTGAAATTCTATACATGAGATAGCGATTATATTGCACGACATCATATTGTGACGATGAACTTCTTGGAGTGGATCACTTCAAAATTTTGTATCGACGTAAAAGTTAGAATATTTACTTAATGTAAAAACCATGTATTTCAAAATATTTATTCACCAAGTAAATATCAAAACTGAAACTCGCCCCGAAAAAACTTACGAAGACATAAAAATCTCTTAGTAAGACAAAAAAGAGGAAGTATTACAAAATAAAAGACAGAAGGCAAATATGTATATTTAAATAATCGCAAAAGACTTTAGAAAGAAAACCCTTCCAAATATAAACGTAAAGAACTACAAGATAAAACAAGAAAGGTAAGGACGTAATAATAAAAAATAATAATAATAACGAAATTAATAATAATAACAACCATAACTTTGATCACATGTCTAGAAATGACAGCTAGTAGGTAAGAGATATTCATGGAAGTCGGTCGGTATGCAATACAAATCAGTTTCAATGCTTCCATCTTGTAATATGGATCGGGTATCCAAGAATATATTTGACTTGTCTGATGGTGGGATGGAAATTGTTAGCAAATGCAAAAACAATTTGGAGTTGCTGTAGTGTTCCAACACATTTTCTCTCCACGTTGGAGACTAATACATACATACATACATACATACTTTCCACCATCATCCCTAATAATGTCAATACTTTACCTAAGTTTCTCATAATGGTAAATATGCGGGATCTAAAGATAGAAGCGAATAATGCACCGTTATAGATTATAGATGGCACAATATTAAACACGATATACTCGCAATGACGTAGATAACTAGGTCAACCAAACAGCTTACCACCATTGAGCTAATAACTTTCAGCAAATCTCGTTTGTCATTTTCTTAGATAATATATCTCTTCCTAGATTTGTAGTTATTTCTAGCTATTTTGTTATTTTCCTTTAGTTTAGACCTTTTCATTATCTTTGATAGTTTTTTTCTTTTCTATGCCAAAATGTAAATATTTATTGTTCCACAATTGTCACGTTTTGTGTATTTGTCTCTGTGTGTATGTATTTCCTTGTCCTTGATGAAGACCATGCATTAGGTCTAAACGTAGGGAAACTTCATAATTTACTAGAGAGAGGAAAAGAGGGTGTGTGTACCTGCAGCAATATTTCATCTCAGTATTGTTGTCATATATCCCATCGGGTAGATATCCTCCGTGTTTGTTAAGATTTCCAGTGTCCTCGTCATCCCATCGAATAAAGCCCTCCAAGAAACCTATAACAGAATATTACATACGAGGTGTATAGGAAACGTTATCAATATATATGCACTGTACAACACAGTTCTTTATTAGTGAATAGTACGTCAGTGCATCCCCTCAAAGTACTCCCCATGCACCTCTACACACTTTCTCAGTGTGATTATCCAATTATTAAATGCCATTTTGTATTCACTTTTCGGTGTGGTGTTCGCACACTGGAAAATTGCACTTTCAACTGCAATGGCGGCTTTCAAATCGTCTGCCTCTCAGAGAATCTTTGATAATGTGATTCAGCCAAAAATCACTTGGAGCAAAATCAGGGCTGTATGGAGGATGCGGCAAAGTTTGGATGCTGTGATCGTCAGAAAGTCTGTCACGACAGCGGATTTATGCGCTTGTGCGTTGTCATGGAGCAGACGGATACCTCTGGTACCGGTTCGCGGACGGGTGATATGGTAGTGTTCCACAACTTTTTGGCAACACTTTGAAGGCATGTAAATGGCCAGTGACAGTAGCAGAGTCAGGCACAGGTTCCTGGACGACTGGGCCTTTTGCATCGCAAAATAATGCGTATTATTTCTCTTGACAATCCGACTTCGTCGAGCGATTTGTTGTCTCTGCTCATTTTCTCCGATTCAAACTTTATTATTTTCTCTTGAATTGTGTTCATAAAAGCAAATCCATGTTTCATCACTTGTAACAATATCTCATGCAAACGCCTCTCAACACTCGTTTAATACTTGGCGAGTAAATGTTTGGCGATCTCAACACGAGTCGTTTTTTAATCAGTCGTCAAATAAATGCAGGACCCATCTTGCACAAGTCTTTCATCAAATGATTCTTCAATATATTAAAAACAGCTGACGAATTAATATCTTCCACCATGCATCACGCATCTTCATCAATTACCCCTTCAGAGCAGCTTCTTCCGGCTCATCAATGGCAGACAGCGGTCTTCTAGAACGTAAATCATCTTCCGTGGATTCGCAACCATCTTTAAAACCATGAAACCAACCCAGAATTGTACGATATAACAGAGAATTCAATCCATAAACTTTGTCCAAGTTGGCCTTGATATCAGTCAGAGAGCACCTTAAGAGCGCTTAGATTTTAAAGTCTGATCTTTGCTCAGTAGCGGAATTTTCTCGTCACTTCCACATTTTTACGTCACTGTCATATATTACGTCAAAACGCATATATATGTAGGTATCCGGCGTGCTGCACGTGCAGCTGTAGATCATAGTATAGAATGTTTCTTTGTCTATCGATTGGCATTAATTGTATCGACAGGTTTAAAAAAAAGTTATTACAAAATATTCAGAAATTTTCAAATACCGCTCGTATAGTTAAGTCTGTACGCAAAAGCGAGATATGGACTAGAACGATCATCTAGACGAGGGGATACGTATTTGTACATTAAAGACGTGAAATGGCAATGATCAAAGTTGCAGGTGCATTGTTTAAACTGGAATAGAGATCAATGGTAATGTCTTTGTGTTTAACTACAACTCCTTTTCCCATGAATGAATTGTCATCCAATATTGCGCAGACGTTACCCATAGGACATTTAATAGCTGTAGTGATTTGGGGTCAAACGGTCTTAGATTAAGGTCACTGTGTCCACTGATTAGGGTTTGTGGACTTAGTATCCAACATCTCTGGGAAGGAGATGGCTACAATAAAAAAGGTCTAGGTCACAGAGATTGATTGGTCATTTGATTTTAAATCCCAGCTTCTGTAGCTATCACTAATGTAGATGATGATAATAATAATAATAATAATAATAATAATAATAATAATAGCAATAATATTATAGTAGTAGTAACAGTATCATTAGTAGTATAGGTATTGTACTGGCAAGAAAATAAAACAAATTATATAAGAATTTCAACAGATCAATACATGTATATAGCAGTAGCCTAAATGTCATAAAGAAACCAATTCCTTATGTGACATGGCAATGAGATAGGAAGTTATAAGCTCCTGTTGCTTGGAAAAGAATATATAAATATGATCATTTTGAACTGATAATCATTAATACAAGTAATGACAGAGAGAGACTGACTCTGCATGACATCGATACTCTTACAATAGTTAATATTTGAATTATTAGTTGTCCAAGTAATATAGGCATTAATCTTTCTTCCCTATATATATATATATATATATATATATATATATATATATATATATATATATATATATATATATACATATATATATATATATACTACGTGAAGGAACCTTAATCAGAAATGCATTATTGCACAGACTGGTATATGTCAATCCTTTCCAAGTCACTAAGTTTTTGATTACCGCACAGCAAGTCTTCAAGGCTTTAATGTTAAAACCCCTTAAGCCATTTTCTTGAAGATTCCAAAACAATTTCACCCTGACCCCCGCATAATTAGAATATTCAAAGAAGATTTAGATAACATTTTCAGCCGGAGCACTACAAGAGCATTCAATGGACTTTGACAGATGATTACAAAATAAGTCGCATTTTAAGTTGCTTTTTGGAATATGCATTTAGCAATCAAAATGAAAATGTTTCCTATCTTTATCCGAGAACATTTTATTTAGTTTAATCAAATATTTTTGGGAAGATTTTAATTATTCAGTGAAATAAAATTTTTAACGTTATCTCCCAAATTATTCCATAGAGAAGTCGTTGAAGAAAAAAGTTATCTTTATATGACTGAGTTCTTGGTATAGAATAATTCAATTAAATGTATCATGTATTATATGAATTAATATGAGTATTATAAGTTGCTATCGCTTCCTGCAAGTATTCAGGTGATGCATTATTTAGAATTTTATGTGTAAACACCAGTTTATGATTTTGTCTGTTTTGCAAGTGATTCTCAAACTAGTTCATTTTATTATATACTTTAGTGTGAAATATAGAAACTTATTGGCGAAATAATTTTCGTATTTTGTCATTCATATATTTTCACATGTGAAAAATATATCCTTATATTTTCACATGTGAAAATAGAAGATTTCCCATCATGCCATGCGACGCTGGATTGTGTGTGCCTACAGAAGTTATACCTGCAGCAACAAAAACGAGCACTTTGTGAGCTAGAATAGATAAATAGAAACTGCATTACATTTCGGACATGGAAATTAATTTTTGCTGACGAAATTTGAGTCGACGCCGTTCGCTTCTCTATGAAGTTATTTCCCCTTACTTCCTTGACTACAATGATAAACCCGCTGTGCTGCATTGATGAATCGGACTTGCTTTGTGGTCAAATATGATAAAATAGTTTACAAAATACCAAAAATATAATTTACTGCGACAGATTAGGTCAACCCAATCATATCGATATCTTAAGTCACTGATATTTATATGACCAGCGTTTGAAAGTGAGGTGAATTTGCAAAAAAAGGGTGGGTGGGCGGTGGAGTGTGGTGCTGAATAGTGAGTTTAATCTTCTAAGCTTCGATTCTGGAGAAACTTTGGTATATAATAAAAAGAAAATTTTCTTTTCCTGTGTTAATACTGGATATATTTCATCGTGTGGTACCAAAAACGGTATTAACACAGGAAAAGAAAATATCCTCTATGTATATCGGGAAACAGTTTGATATTAGTATCGATCTTGTTGGTTATGTCATTTATGAATATCAAGAAAAGAAGGAGACCAAGCATAAAACCCTTTTTTTCTCCAGCATAAAGAGTAGTCCTCACAAGTTAGTATATGTTCCCTACCCAACAGATAGTTTTCAAATAAATGAACAATATACCTCTAATTCACATTATCTGCAATTTGCAGTCTAAGAATAATCCTTTATGTCAAACGTATCGAATGATTTACTTATATGACAGAAGGCAAATATGACCTCTTGCTGTTTATCACGAGATTTAATAACTGCGTGATTATTCTGAAGTAGCTTATTAACTGACAAGGCTTCTGGGCACAAATCAAACTGGAGCTTACCTATAAGGTCAAATCGCTTTAAGGAATGAAAAAATACTTAAAACCTGTTGTTTCAAAACAACTTTGACACAATACAGGTTAGGGAATAAGATCTATATTTGGTAGGATGATGAAGATCTACTTTTCCCTTATATAAAGGTGTTACATTGACACGCTTCCAAATGTACACAGAGACAGAGGTAAAGTGCTGATTTAAAATTTGAGCTTTGTCTATCGGAAGAATATGAACTATTTATTCATTTTCAATCTGAGAATAGCTTTTACTTTGGTTTTTAAAATTAGTTATTTATTTTTTTATTGGTTGTATTGATTTATTCCATAAGATAGACTGCAGTCTTTATCTTTCGTCATCTGTAGTCCTTCGAATCACTGTTATTATTTTACTGTGCAGTTTCTTATATATGTAACAGTAGTGATTGATATTTAACGTTTAGCAATATTATGCATTCTATTGCTTCGTCCCATAAGGGTATGGGGAGCATTTGAAACAAGAAAGAGAAGATTTAGTAAATAGCAATAGACTTGAAGATATTGCTAGAGGTTTAAATTATGGAGAATCTGTAACGTTTTACACATCAAAAGTTGATCTTTCGAACTATGGACAGGTGAGATTTTGGAGAAATCAAACTTCTGTAATCATTTTCTCGAAAAATTTGGCACACCCATTTATTTCTTAATGTGAAGATGCTGATGCCGAATTTGCTGTCTGACAAGACGAACACTGACACTTTTGAAAAAAGTGTGAAAAGAATTGGATACTGACATGACGTTTTCAAAGCTATATTCATATATGGAGGTCAGAGCCATTTCATGTGTAAGCCTTCCTACTACTACTATTACTAATGTTGACAAATTAATATTACCTTTGATTACTTTGTTTGAATACTGATGAAGACAAACAGTAAGTTTGCGCCAACTGTTATATATTGAAAGTTGCAGAGTAAGGTAGATTTGGGACAATAAAAGAGTTATGATATTGTCGATATTAATTATTCTTGACACGTCTGATTCCACAATTCTAATTAAATTATATTTTACTTTATTATCAAATCATTTGAAAATCATCAATACCTTTAATTTCATCATTGCTAATTTTAGTTCAAGAGTGAGACATATTGATCCTAAACAAATGATAGATAAAAAATCACATAGTAAATACAACAGAGCTGAGATCAGAACATCAATGATTGAAATTTCCAAGTCGCTTTAAATAACAATATGTCCACTAAGCATGTTTAACATGTCCAAATACATGCTGGATCAACTGAACTCCTGATTTTCAGAACTACATCCTGTCCGAATTAAGATGATCAAAACTCTACCGTAACATAAATTAAGAAGTTCTGTGATGACGGGAAACGAATGAACACCACAAATAACTTTCATTTTCGTGACATTTACAATCCACGGAAAAAAAAGAACAAGAACTACGGAAACTAAAGACGAATACTCATTTTGATATTAGATAATGTTCTGTGCAGTTTTCCGATAGCCCTGTTTACTAATGCTTAATTACCCCCCCCCCTCTGATATCACTCTTCATATGACAACCTCAGTGCGATAAAATAGGGAAGTTAGAACAAAGTGCTCCTCATATTTTCTCACTCAGACACCCAGAGAGAAAAAAATCAAATGGTAAACCTTTAACTTACAAAAGAGAGATAATCTTTTGGCTTAGTCATTTATTTCAATCTTCCAGATGTATTTTAAACCCACATTCAATCACTGTTATCTTTGTTACAGTTGCAGTTGACTTCCCTACGTTTTGTAGGCTTCTGTGCATGGTAGATGGGACTTTCTGCATATACAGCATCAATTGCTGAACCTCGTGTTACAGCTGCATAAACAGGACTTAAGACATGAGTATTGGCAGCAGCAAGTTCTCTTCTTATTCTCATTTTGTGGATACAGTGGAGGGTAGTTCAGGGTAACTGTCTTCATATTGGTGCATGCTAATGGAAACACTGTATGTTGCATTAAAAAAGAATCATTTGTTGGAGGAAGGGACGCAGGTGCTCAGAATGTGATGAACTATGATGTTCAAGCCCCGTTAAATTCGCCAACATTTGGGACATAGTATAGTTTGAAATACACTTTTCTGCATCATTAGCTGTATCCTCCGTCAAGTCACATTTTCCTAGGCTGCTCTGCAACTCATTATGTTGTTGGAAAATTTCTTTCTGTGTCCTGAGATATATGATGTAGTTTCACATCCAGTCGGGTCGTGAAATTCAAGAATACTTTCCAAAACAGTTTCTCCACAGGGCATCTGCTCCAAAAAAAAACTGAATCGGGATGTGTTGTTTTCTTTTTGGATCCCCAAACGTTGAGTCAGAGGTTTGAACATGACATCCTGCGGTAGGGGGCCAAGAACAACACCAGGAGATCAGTATCTCAAAAATTGAAGCACTATGGTTTCTGCTTGACCCTGGACATAGTGGAGAATAATTCTAATATCAGCCTTCTCCCCGAGCTTCAAGCTTGGTTATATCCACATCTGTATTATATTATTCCAGCTGTTCTTCATTGAGGAAACCACAAGCAAGAAAGGTTTATATTTGTGGCAATTGTGCATTCAGCTGCGGAGATTAAAAGTCTTGCCAAATTTGCTTTGTTTTCTGGGTTTGCCAAGAAATTATTCCATTTAAATGGCAGGTTCGGCTCACTACTGTCGTTCTGAATGACCTGGTTACCTGACCACGCCTTTTCTTGGTTCCATCTTTTGCTGATGTTTAATAGTATCTATCGAATGCAATACCAATGCGATCAGATAAAGATCCTCCACGAAGAACAGTTTACAAATATATCAGAGAGCACTCCAAATGTAGAAGCCAATCGATTTCGCCATTGTCTGTTCATCTAAGACGAGAGTAGCGGTGTTATCAAGTTAAGCATTTTGGAGAGTTGCCGGTAATGGAATATCTGCTGTTAAACTTTAAGACAGAACTAATTTGTCTTATAAGCATAGATTCCCGTTCATTTCTGCCAATTAAAGAGGGATTGGTGAGAGTTCACGGTGAAGGATTTCTTTAAGATGAACCTTTCGTCTAGCTTCATATGCAAACAATAGATGCTGTAGAATCGATCTATCGGTTTTTAAGATTCTCTCTTTCTTAGTTCCTGAATTCTTGTTTTTGTCTCATATTGAAGAATAAGTCGAGGCATTATTATTTTGGAGGTAACACGAACTTTGACCTTCAGTTCGTCAAATGGAATAAGCCTCTTTTATACACATTTGTTCAGCTTTCTTGACCTTTCTTGCAGACTCGTAACAAGTCCTCTTTAATCTGTTTTGTTGCCATGCCTTTGGTTGCAATATTCTGCAGCTCTTGAGGTGCGTTATCTGATAAATAATTGAATGACACCAAAAGTTGACACAAAAGTTGTCTTCATATTGATTGTCTTGCTCATGTCGTCCTTTGGCAGGATTCATTGTGCCAATGGATGTCATCTCGACCTAGATTTAACATTTCTCTGGTTTTACATGCAATGTGCGTTCTCGAATTGCATGAAGGGCCCACATGCTGAAAGCTGTGGATGTTTTGGTGATTGGTCTCATGCCTCCTTCTTTATTGCCAGTCTCATTTAACCATTCCTGAATTTGGTCTGGGTCAACGTGATTAAATCGGGTACCTGCTCTCTTTACCAGAAAGTTTTAATTCTCGTATTTATTATTTACTTCCGCAGGAAGGTGATGCATTTCAGTCAGGTAGCTTGACCTCCAGTGGGCATAGTTTATACAATCATACTTCATATATAAAGGGGACATACACTGAAACGCAAAGAGATTGAGTTCTCAAATTCTATTCCTTTGGGCACCACTGAACAAAACAAAAATCTCGACCATCTGCATGTTACTCCACCAGAATTCGCAGTTGACAATTCTGTTGGACGCAATGACAACCTCAATTGTTTCTCTGGACTTTGTTTTGTTTAAGCACTGACTTAAATGACCCCACATCTTATGAGCACATTTGGTTCTTATTTCTGCCGCGCATCTTTTCCATCAACATGGTTGAGCAAATGTGGCAAGAGAACTTTCCACAAGGTCTTTAAAGTCAGTTTGTGTGCCCAGATTGCCCAAGCATAGGGTTTGCCAGCTAGCACCTATTCTGCTGCTCCCTGTGCCAAGCACCTTATTTTCAACCCAAGTTTCTGAAAGTCCAGATAACTGAACATACTTTCCAATTGCCTTCAGAAAGTTCAATGATATATTAAGTCCACAAATCCTCATAGTCAAGAAATGCTGGTATTCTATCTTTCCCCATTTCATTCAGTCTAGAGAAGAGTGCCTCACCATCGTTAGTACTACATTGTTTTGTCCAAGGTTAGATGCCACATGCATACATCTTCGCATTACTCTGTTTAATGTGTCCAGTTCGTGGGCTGGTGATTGGATAATGGGCCAATGTTCAAGAGTTGTCATCTCTGGATCTACAGTGCTGTGTTTCTGGTTGATGTGTGTCCATCCTGTTCTTGTTCTCTCTTCATCTTGTCGTGTGATAACAATGTCATACCTGATGCAATGCCTTGGAATGCTGCCTGATTGTCATCTGGTAATTGACTGGACTACTTCATTTGTATGTTTCTTGTTAATATAGGTTCTGCTGTTCCTTCTACAGCTGCAGCTGGCATTAGCTTCTCCATCATTTCAGGAACCTTGAGTGTGGTTGCTTTTGATGGATATAGATTTTTCAAACCAATGTCTAATACAGGGCCACTCTATCAACTTACTGCATATGTAGCATGAACATTATTTTTCCCGTCATAACTGTTGTCATTTATGTCTATATTGTCACAAGTGCACAAACATCGCATGCACAAAAGTAGGCGGTGTCAGTGCACATGTTACATTGTCCATGAGTTAAGGTGCTTTCTGCTAGAGCAGTGTCAGTTGGCAAAACATTTTCATTGCGATGGTGTATCCAGTGTTAGAAAACAGCTGAACAAGGCCTTTCGATCAGTTAGCTTGGTGTAGAGTACTTGCAAGGCCAGAATGTTTGGGGCTCAGTGCTTCACAACAGTGACATTGTACACATAGTACTGGCATTCCACTTTCTGGATTTATTTGATCTCTTCCCGATCCTCCTCAAGAAGGTTCTGTACCCCTTATACCAGATTGACAAACATTAAAAGGCTATCAGCAATGCAATATATTGCTTCATTCTTGTTCATTTGGAACCCTTTGTAGTAAGATTAGACCATTATATCAGATCTCAACATTAGTGAAACACTAACAATCTCCAAAAGCCATCATCGTGGGTCTGGTAAACAGGAATTCGCATGCCTCTATCAATTTTGAAATCGGTACATCTTTAAATATTTAGGAAAAAGTAGTACCTGTCTATCTTCAACTCCTCGGTTGCGTATTGTCATGCACTGATGCACAACTTCATAACGTCGCTTATAAAGTCCAAATTTCACAACTATTTCCTAGACTCATGATATTTGGTTATATGTCCCTAAAACTGAAAGTTTTACTTCCTTTCGATTTGTAATTCACTCCTGGTTTGTAAGCCGTTTTCAAATTTTCTTGAGCTGGAGGTGTGCTCTGTATAAAGGCCGCACCAGCTGTCAGTTTGGTCCGCTTGCTTGCTGAAGGTGGTTGTTTCTTCGCTGGGATAGTCCTATCCCTAGGGTATAGGTCATTTTCCTTCTTATACTAGTTTTAGGCTTTAATACAAAAATGGGGATGGCTTTGAATACTAACTTAGGATTCTGATTAGGAAACCGTTTCAATTATTCTGTCAGGTGGTTTATAAACCTTTTTCCCAACGTCTCATAGATGCACAGACTTCAAGTTTGAGATTGTTTAGTAGCAACTGGGTTGGCAATATTTTTTCTTGGGACGATGCATAGGACTTATTTCTCATTTTTTCTGAGGTTGTTTATGATCAGAGTTGGTTTTGTATCATCTATAATGTTACAATCTATGACATAAAATAGCATTCGCATGTTTTATATCTGCAGTTCGAAACCTTCCAAATAAACTGTAAACTATCTGTGTTAGCTGTTTGCATTTTACCCCATCGTTTGGAGGTGTCTGTATCAGTCCAGATATAAACTTAAAAAGCGAACGTGTGCCATAACAGGTGCAGAATAAATTCGTCCTGTTACACAGCCATATATGATTTTTATTATATATCTATATATCTATCTATCTATCTATGTTACCTTTTGGGCACTCTCTGTACTTTAAAATACAATAATCCCCCTTTGGCCAGTCAAGCTGATATGCTCCATCAACATCTGTTTTCGTACAAAAAGACAAGTTGTAGTGACCAAGATTCACCTCCACTGTAAAAGATTAAAAGTGCTCTTGAAATGTGATAAATTACTTTAAGATCTTATCATATAACTATGATGACATGTATCCTCGAAACTGATCTGAGTATATGTCAGCCATGTTAGATTCTTCTAAAACCAGTATTTTCTGCACTTAAACTTGCCATGAAAATGGTCTTCAGGTTTTCTGATATTTTCATATAATTAAAAAAATCTCGGAAGCAAAACTTCTACATTTCATCGACGCTAGTTCCGCACAATCAAACAATTTAAGCAGCGTGATCATTTATAACCTACGAGTTGACAATGCTACTGGCCGATTGCACACTTCAGGGATGTGTTTGGTGTTGTAACCAGAAAAGTAGTTCACTTTTAATTTGTTGTTCGGGTTTGTTGGCAACCGTATTTATGATGAAAAGTAACTGAATCACGTATATATTTCAGCAGAACAAAGGTCACCACAACATCTGAGAGGTTATTTAGGCAGAGTCGTATTTCTGGTCACAAGCACCAAAACGCACCGCAGCTTTAGCCAGGATCGGTGTACGTTTGACTCGAGTTGAAATCGCTTGCACTCTAGTGTGTCTCACGTGTGAACGGCTTAGATAACATGAAATTCAGAAACTGGCAGAGGCTTTGATTATAAGGATCGGAACCATGCTGCTAATGTTTTATAAGAGTCAGTATTATGAAAAGAAATTATTCGAGACATATTCGGTCCTTTAAACTAGAACCATTTATTTTATAAACGTATGTGTACAAATTCTAAGATTAGTACACATATCTAAGGTTTGCAGCCAAGATGTGAAAATGGCTGATTTCCGCTCGCTGATCGATGATGTTAAATTCAGATTCGTTCATGTGCTCCCTATGCTTTGTTAGACTTTGTTCTGCCAATGATTTGCAATATTTCAATAATTTTAGTATCGTAGTTTCTTTTTGCTACGACCCTACAACAATGATAAAACAAGAAGAAGAATGAATATGATGACTATTATTAACATTGATGAAATGGATGAAGAAAACGAAGTGCTACTACTACTACTACTACTACTACTAGTAGTAGTAGTAGTAGTAGTAATAGTAGTAGTAGTAGTATCAGTATTATTGCTAGTAGATGATATGTGGTTTGTTTTCGGTGTTGAATGCAAGTAATTCCTTGGTCAGCCAGACCTGAGTTTGGTTCTTGTAAGCGCAGCTCGTGACGACGATCAGCAAGCGATCAAGTTCTCAGGTAAGTTCGGCTTACGCCAGACTTATGTTGGACTTAAGCTAGCCTAAGTTCATCAGGTCAGTTTGGCTTACCTGAGCTAGATGTGCACAAATGGTCGTAAGTGGACCAAGCATACTCTCAATATCCAGGTGTAATTTCAGACGATTTGCATGAATTTCGTGTTGAGCCCACAAATTGTTCCACCCAACGAGTGTAATAAACCTAATCATGAAGCAGAACAAAGTACAACATTAAGCATGCTTACATACCAATTCTTTTGTTTCTGACAGGTCTACTGGCACTTTTTTTAACTACCAACCCAGACTTAAGAACAACAAAAACAGGAGGCTGCATTTTTAATGATCGGCTTATTATGAAATCTGACTCAAAATCAAGTATATTTTGTTTCACAATACAAACTCATGAGTGACTCCATTTCCGAACTAAGGTGGTCAGTTCGTTTAGGTCAGGATTAAACAATATCATGATAGTAATTTTATCATATTTTATTATGGATAAGTCCTATTTTTGAAGCTATTAATAATTTATAATATAGGACGTAATAATGAGATATAGACGTGTTATTAAGAACAGATCAATATCGTTTTCGTCTAATGATAGTGAAACCTTGAACAGATTCAGACCTAAAAAAAGAAGATTGTCCTATTATTAGTAAAACCAAAAGGAGAAAAACTAGAGATGACACAAGTAAGCTTACATCTATTCCTCCTTATAAGTAGAACTAATAACTTTTGCAATTTTATACGGCAGAGAAATTTTTTAATGTTATGGTAGATCTTTTTGGAAAATATGTTAATTTGTTTTCTTAAGAGATGGTCTTGTTGTATAAATCTGAGAGTATAAAGTGCCTAATTATAAAATTAAACAATGAAAAAACGCTAGTAAAATAGCATACAATTACTTAGATTGCAACTGTACATGTTTAAATGAGTAAGAAGGCATCGTCGATACTTGAAGTATTGTTTGAAATTATGACATAATACGATGGTTTTTTTTGGGAGAGAAATAGATTTTGTACTAGTAATTCGTGCTCATTGTTTCCTTAACATGTACTGAATCTTTTCTATCTCCTCAGTTATCCGTAATAGATCCAACAAATCGTTTCATTTTTTCCCAACAAAGACGGGGCCTCGGGTGGCCGATTGGTCTAAGGAGCTCGCCTTTACAGATCACTGACATCTCACCTCTGTCCGCGTGGGTTCGAGTGTCGGGCTCGGCCAACGTGGGTATGTGAGTAAACTTGCCAGTAGCTTCCCGTGAGTCGGTGGTTTCTTTCCGGGGTTTTCTCGGGTTCTTCCTCCACCAAATATACTGGCGCCATGTATAGCCTATCATGTGCTGAAAAATGGCGTTAAACCCATAACAACCAACCAACCAACCCAACAAAAACTGTTTCTTGCCGCTCACGAGAAAGAAAAAATTATAAAATAAAGAATTAAATAATATTTTGTATCATTAAAAAAAACTCATTGCCAGGAACTGTTAGACGGGAAAATTATTTACTTCCGAAAATTATTTATTTGTTTAATGATATATTGATTTTGTTTTCTTGTTGAAGAAACACGCATACAAGCAGAGGAACGTATGGATGGATTATTCTGTGGGTGTCAGCGAATATTTATAATGTGACACCCCTCCCCCTTTCCCAGAATTTCGGTACGGGTTATAAATATTGTCAGATATAAGACATAACAAAACAATACCATGACTGCGTGTTAGCATTTTTTTTTCCATTTTTTTTCCATCGGATAGAATATGGCGATATTATATATTTTATTTTAAATAAAATTGTTTATACCCAAATCATCTCTTTCTCTGAAACGTAATACCTCTTGTGAGGTTCTGGTGGTGTATACATGCACCTTCGCTCGGCTTGAACAGATAGTTAAGGCTGAGAACAGCTGACGTAATTCCGACTCAAGATGGGCGCGAAGAACAGGGGTATATGCTGGGTTATAAATGTTTTGACTCCAGCTCCAGCTTGTTTTACCTGATCAGCGGATTACATAGTGAACTCAAGTTTCGGTTAATAAGTATAGCATTATACGCTACATGAACGTAAGATTGGCACCATTTTCATTTCGACAAACCAGACAACATTAGAAGACTTTTGGTGAAAACCACATGTTGATATGACCCATCCATCCAGAAAAATTAGGTGACAACCCAATGTAAATATGGATTTCCGTCTAGGAGGAGCAGCTGTGGCGGCCATATTGGATATCGGATCGGCACAGTTGTTATTTAAGACCAACTAGACCCATAAGAAGTCTTCCGGTGAAAATCCCCATGCTAATACGACTCTCCTTTCGGGAGGAGTAGCAATAATAAGATTTTCAAGATGGCTACCGTAGCGACCACTTTGTCTTTTAGTGAAAATCCCATGCTGATATGACTATGTTTTCAGGAGGATTAACGATAACAAGATTTCAAGATGGCCGTTGTGGCGGCCATTTCGGCTGTCCGGACGATATGACGCTGATAGAAAGAGTGCAAATTGATTGTACGAGACATATTTCATTGTACGAGACATATTTCATTGTTTTAAAAAAAACACCCCACTCCTCATGCTCTGCTGGTAACTAGACAGAATGCACTTGGAAGATAATATAAAAATCTGTATGATAATCTTTTTTGTCCCGATTCCATGTTTAGCGTGCATTTTTAGAATTTAGAAATTACCGTTAACATTCCAATTCTATTTTTAGAAGCAACATCATGTTACTATATTTTGGTGTTGCTCTATTTCTAGACACATCGTAAATTTGTTCTAATACACTCAGTGCCTTTTCTTAGAAGTGCGATTTTGGTTTTTTGTCTACAAGACAGCTATGGATTGGGGAGGGGGTCTTATTTAAAAAAAAAACTTTAATTCTTGATTCTTTACGTTTACAACATAAACTTTTTAAAAAAACTGAAAGTTAATTTCAAATATAAACTTAAAGAATGGTGTCAAAACAAGTCAATACATGGGTGAGAGGGAATCCAAGAAAATACACACAATATTGTTCACACACAAATTAATCTAATCCTTGTAATATCACGTTATTTAAACGGTTTAACAAGATTGGAAGGGACAGTTAGCCACTATTATAATGCTCTAGCACTTTTTATGTTTGAAATAAAAACATTAACACTTTTATTTTTTTGATTGTTATTCTGCAACACAACTAGCTTTGACTACACTTTTATCCCGTCTCAACTTGTAAACAAACTGCCATTATCTCCAGAAACTGACATTGTTGCTTTCAGGTTAAACTCTATAGAGATTTCTATCACCACTCTGGAAACTGTGGAAATTAACATAATGTAGCTTTGTGCCATTATTTATATTGTATAAAATATTTCATTTTACTATTCTTCCTCCGCATGTTTAATCGTGAAATTCTTATAAGACGCAGAAATATGCTTTCCATCTTCCTGATCAAGCAGCTTCCTAAATGAGCCATCTCTACAACATTGATATGTGGCGTTCCTTTATTCCACATCGTTTTGGTGTTTTCACAGTGCCACAATTATTGCATTTTATTATCTCCATGTATAGTCGTAGTCAGATTTCAAATAGCACGAATGTAGGATATATATACACTCGAATAGATAAATATAATGAGTTTAGAAATAATAATTGCTAAAAATATTCATTTTATTTATTTATTGCGCTCGGGGGAAGCCCACTCAACAAGAAAAAAGTGTAGTCGTATTAACTTTCACTATGGTCCACGATCCACTATAATCACCTACTCACATAAATTTACGGAAGCCAGACTAAGCTGAAAATATAGCAATATAAAATAAAACTATTTTTTAAACGGACATATTTTGTGTCCATCTTTTTTTAAACATGAAAAGAGTGGTTATGGAAAATGTATGTTTTACCCCATTCACACTCCTAATGATCTCAACTTCCATCCTCTCCTCCAAAGTTTGGGGTGAGTGCTATTCAAAAACTTTGCGCACATTTTGAATTGTTTTTCTTTATGCCACGATAGGAAAAAAAGTAATAAAATATATTGCACACCGTCCCTTTTTATACGCCAGCTGTAATACGGAGGTATCATATTATGACGTTGTCCATCCATCCGTCCGTCTGTCTGTCCGTTTATGTCCGCGCAATAACTTTAGAGCTAGATCACTTGTGTTGACCAAACTTTTATTAATGGATTGCGCTTAACGAAGAATCATATAAATTTTACTGTCAAACGTTCAAATGTCAAGGTCATTGTGAATCAACGAAAGAAAAACTGCTTTTGACACAATAGCTTCAGTTCTAGCTCGCTTTCCTTGTCCAAACTTCCTAGATCGCTTGCATATTTTAAACTGAAAAAATTATTGATTTGGGTGTCAAAATTTCAAAAGGTTAAGATCACTGTGACACATACATATGAAAAATTATGTTTAAAAAAATTTAAAATACTTTTATTGCACGCTAAAAAATGAAATAAAACTTTGAGGTGAGATGAAGTGCATTTCAAAATCTTTACGCATATACATTTTACACAAGTTCATACGCTATGTTGTTCCTGGTGGACCTTTAGGCTGAATATTTTAAGTCCAGTTTTAGTACATGTGTGCATAACATACAGCCTAGTGTTCATTTGCATTCAAACTTTTTAATGGCTTCCTTTACAACATGTATATATCTGCCCTGCTTAAACGAAGAAGTAAAAAATGGCTTGTAATAACTCCTTCCATCTTTAACGCGATGACGATGGTGAACATTGAGAGTGGGAGAAAGATTATTTAAACGTAGAAACGTAAGCTAGTATAATTTTAAGTTGATGTGGACCCAGAATTAAAGAACGGACCCTGTATTTTTAAATTTGACTAGTTCTAGTGTTTGATTAAAAGTTTATTGAATCACTTCAGACTGCTTGCACATTTGTCCATCAAAAGTCGCACCCACTGAGATCCCTTTCAGATCCTTTATCTGATTCCAAAATGGATATTTGGTTTCAGCATGAAATCTGAAGATGAAATATATGCTTTCAAAAACTCTTTTATTTCCATTTGCAATTTTAACCGCCAATCTTTTCATTTTAAAAACTTCATCCCCCCCCCCCCCCCCCCCCGCCACCACCACCACCACCATTTCAAACTAATAAAGCACAATATCTTTGGACATGGTGGAGTGGTACTTTGAAAGACATCTTTACCTGCAACTTGCTCACACAGCTACAGTAACATCTTGTTTCCCTCAGTGCAAAAAAATAAGATATGTAAGTTGCTTGCGTCAATAACGTTTAAACTGTAGGATAAATAGCATGTATGTAGCGACGAAGAAGCTTTTCAAATCTGTGTCAGATCGTGAGCTCTTGCCCTACATATTAACTTATTTGTCAAAGCAATGTGTTGTGTAATGGCTCTCTCACATATGTTGCGAACTGTTGTTTCAGTCGCCTATGTCCATCTTAAGGTGAGGGTAGGCGTATCCCGGACCAAGGAGTCAATATAAACGAGTCCCAGAGGGCGGATGCAAGCTAAATTGCATCTGCATATTGATAGTTCTTCTCTTCGTTGACAGATTAGTGTCAAACCTGGTCACCTCTCGCAATCTTGCAAAATGTAGCAACCTATTTCGATTCCCTCGACCGACACCTCCCTTGTCACTATGACGGAGAGGAAGTCAAATGCTCTCACTAACTCTAACCTTTCGGTCCGTGAAGTTTTCCCTCAAAACTTTCCTTGAAATAATGGTGCGGACAAACTTTCATGACACATTGGCGTCTCATGACATCTCTAATGAATATTCATCCACCCACTCCCTACTTCGTCCCACTGTGCCACACGGCCCTGTATCGTAATAACACATAAGTAGGAACACAACCACTTGAACAACTAGGATAAATCAATTGTCTGGTCACAGCGTCAAAACACAATCCATACCATTTGATCTCAAGGTCGGCCTCGTTTTGAGTGGTCATTAAAGTCATTTAGTGCTAGATCTGCTCGTTTAAGTTTTAACATTTCTATAGGTTACCGATCTCTTTTCCATTTCCTCGGTAAATGATGTAAAATACGATAAGGCGTGGTCTCAAGATTCTTGCATAATTCAATTTTTGGAAGTGACGTTTCGAGAGAAGCAATAGCACCACATAGGGAGTTTATTTGGGACTGGTATGGTATGAAGAAATGGGATGAAAAGAATATCAATTGCGTAATATGAAACTAAATTTTAGTAGCAAAGATAAGTATAAAAATCAACTAAATTATTATGAGTGAGGGGATAACACTGAGAATCAACTAAATTATTATGAATGAGGGGATAACACTGAGAATCAACTAAATTATTATGAGTTAGGGGATAACACTGAGAATCAACTAAATTATTATGAGTGAGGGCATAACACTGAGAATCAACTAAATTATTATGAGTGAGGGGATAACACTGAGAATCAACTAAATTATCCTGTATCGAAAAACAGTGTAAATCTTTAACAAAAATTCAAAAAAAAAGAAAAAAGAAGAAAAAAGGGCGAAAAATACACTACTACCTGTTTTAAACAAAATTTGAACAAATCGCACACTCACTTGAACTAAATGAACAACCAAACCGTACATATAGGATTTACCAGCCCGTACACCTACATCGTGTAGTAAGCATTGGAAAATGATTGAAAAGAGAAATACAAATCGCAATAAATATCATGAAATGAATACGATTTTGTAGGAGATTGGTCCAATTTTATACAGATGCATTACACGTATAAGAATAAGAACTTTAAAATGTATCGTTCGAAGTCCAAGGAAGGTTTTAAAAGCGAACAACTACTTAACATTGCTCTGGAAAATATTTTTTTAACATATTGCTAGACAGCAAACTGTTAAGCATTAGAAATGGGAGTGCAATCGCTAACTATGCATACATAGTTTCAACAGATAGCATAAAAAGTATTTTACGAGCTAAAATCCCTGCTTACCGTCAAAATCTAATAGGTATCGCACGAAAACGGAAGAGATACCAAACATCCGGAGTAGCAGTAGACACAGTTCAGAGCTACTGCTAAAATTTACCATAGTTCACGCTGAACTTCGACTTCAGTGTTACTCATATGAATGACACTTTATCCTCGAATCATAAAGCGATCCGACTCCGAGTTAGTTTACACCTCAGTCGAACCTCACGTGCATCTTAGACAATCCTAAACTCCATACTCTTGTTAGATTAAACGTCTGTCTGTCTTATACGGCTAATGTGTGAGTAGGGGTTAAAGTCCGTCTCTAAAATACCTGGTAGGTAGCAGGTTATATAGCGATCCAAATATTAAAAACATCTTTAATTTCAAAGCACGGATTTACAGTTTTGATAAGTTTGATATTTTTGAAGATAGTCACCATTAACAATTACATTTTAACATAGTTGACATTTTTTTTTCTTTTATGCTTTCTCATTATGAATGTCTTTTAAACTTATGCTGAAGAGACTATTCTGTACTAAAGAGACCATTCTACCGTTTCTATGTTTTATTTTGTTTCCCTTCCTCTTACAGATGCTGATATTGTTAACTATTATTATTATTATTATTATTATTATTAGATAAGATACGATACGAGAGAGAGAGAGAGAGAGAGAGAGAGAGAGAGAGAGAGAGAGAGAGAGAGAGAGATTGTTTTTGCATGAAAACACAAGCAGCACATTTTGTTGACATAAATCTTAACAGCTTCCTCTCTTTCTGGTAGAAAATTATAAACTGCCAAATTTGAATATGGGAAGTCCCTGAGCATTTTACAATAAAAAAACAAATAATTTCAAATTGAAACAATCTACCGATCTGCAATATTTTGTTACACTGAAATAAATATGTAAATATTCAAATGTTCAAAATTAAACTATCACTCATCTATTATAAATATATCGTTTAGTTGTGTCACTAATTACCCTATTGAGAAAAAAGGCAGTAAGTTCATTGTCATGTTTCGTTAAAGCATTTTAGCAAAATTAGAAACATTCATTTCTGTCGAGCACGCCTTGGTCTAGCGATCACTTTGTCATCCGTTTGCGTGTCAATTCGTCTGTCCAAACCCTTGACTAACCTCATTATTAAGGGTTTTACTTTGGTGAATAAAAGACTGGCTTTAAAAAATTGGTTCTCTTGTTTGCGTGATTTTTTCAAATAATTTTATATATTTTTTCCTAATTTTATTCAGTCTCATCCAAAGAATTGATATGGCATAAGCCAATATCATGCCTTGATAGAATTCTATAGACATTACTAACGATTCGAATCAGCAGGTATGGTATGCAGACTGTCATTTGAAATGTACTTTACCATATCTTGACCTTTGCTAAAGAATACTAGTTCAGTTTGTGTACGGTAAAAGTTTCCACGGAGAATTCTTTGCTGGTAAATTTTAATTAGCTGGCAGCAAAATGAGACAGCATTTAAAAGCCTGATATACGCATAATTTGTTCTCTTAGATGCTAAACAATTTTCTGTGTGTATTTTAACATTACAAAATATCTCCATTTAAAAGATACTAAATTGTACATGCTTATAATGCGTTCAAATGTACAATTTACTTACGCTTGGCGTCTTTTATACTGCCTGTAGGTAAGTAAAATCCGAAACAAATGAATGCCCCCTCCAGAACTGTACTGTTAACTATTGATGAATATATACTGTTATTTAAGACAAGTAACTCTGGCAGGTGTTTGAGAATGGTGACACCTATTTCAAGAAATACCCTACATGCAGTACTGATCTTCAGCATTGCGTCCCTTGAGATTTCTTTTGAAATAACTTTGTCAAAGCACAGAATAGCCAAACTTATAAATCTATTTTACTGAGGAGGTATAACTTTACTCAGAGAACATTTTCAAAAAGAATTTCAAAATTAAAGTTATAATATCACGATATCATATTGTACAATAAACTTTCACATCATGTTTGCTGTCTCTCTTATTTTGGAGAAAAATGCGTGACATGGCGAGTATGATGTCGTCTGTTGTCGGTGTCGGCGGCGTCAACCTAATGTTAAAAATGTTGTGCAAGCTCATAACTCCGAGAAAGGCGAGGCAAAGCCTTCACAAAAATTTATGTATTGATTGAATCTACTAATTTAAATCCATGTCTGCAAAACAGGGCAAAATTAACGACAAAACTGAGAAATATTTAAAAATCAATAAGAAAAATAAGCAGAATAATGTATCGTTCAATACTTTTTCAGTAATTTTTGAAGCAATTCAGCGCTTATGTTTTGTGTCTTAATGTACTCAGTCTTTATTTTAAGTCCCTAGATAGACCTTCTACAACATGGCCAAACCTGACACCAAGTTTCTGTTGATATTTACATTTTCTTGCGACTGATGTTATTTGTTAATTTATTTATTTATTTATCTATTTATTTATTTATTTACAGTTAAACATTTATCATCAAAACTAATTCGGAGAAATATAATATATCGGGATAACACTTCATCTAAATAATTGCTAAAATAATAAAGAGCATACCGCACATCTGTGGAAAATTTATATGATTCAGATAATCACAATTATTTGGATAATCTGCACCTGAATGTTGACGTATTACAACATTTTATAGGTCACATATACTTGCAATTTTCTATTATCTAGATGCTTTTTATTCTTTTTAGCTCCATTATCCATGATCCTTTATATTTCCGGCCTTGTAATTCGTTAAAGAAATTTAGTTTCTTAAAAATGGTACCTATACACTGAAAAGATCTGTACGTCCTGGAAAAAGCAATAATGTCGTTGTTACTCACCAACCTGGAAGCCGCGGTAGCACAGTTGGTAGAGAGTCGGACCCGTAATCCACGGGTCGTGGATCAATACGCGCCCAGGCGAGATCGGTCGGTTAAATCCATGTGTCCTTGGGAAAGGCACCTAGCTCCCATTTCCTCGACATGATATAGCCAATAATGTGTTAAAAGTGCCGTTAAAACCAACAAAAACAAAAAAACAAACATTCTTACCAACCTTGTATATGTTGCTCTCCTATATAGCAATAACCTCATTGCCACTGTGTATATTTTATCCATGAAATAATACGAAATTATATCACAGTCTAGTACTATTAATTCTGGTACAGACTGCTTTTCCAGTCTTCTGAAAATACTTTTGAAACTTGATGTTTTGATTCTAACAGTCATACACTGTCAGAAATACCGCCTATTACAAGACGCAAATGTTTCAGAATTAATCCATTACTTGATTTTCATAGTGCAGTTGGTTCACTTTTGTTTTATTGCCGCATAAATTGTATGGATGGACTTGCGGGCATGAAAATATTGGGAAGAATCAAACATTATCTTTTTGTATTGAATAAGAAAAGAGCTTGCCTTCCATGTGCTTTTCAATAGATTTAGACCATGAATTGCTTGGACCTTGAGTTTCTGTATCCTGCTTCCGCCATCCTGACTTCCAGTACATACCATCCGGGCAACCAACCTTTGCTCTCGGGATACCGTAGGTACCTTTCGGCCACATGACTGGCATAAGAAGGGGTAAGGCTACAATTAAATAGTGAATGTCAGGAGATTTTATGAAAAACACTCGCTGATTTTTATTTTTTATTTTTTATTTTTTTTTAAACAATTAAAAGCGGCATTACAGATAAGAACGATTTATTATTATACTTACTTTTGTTAAATAATAAATCACCCATTTATAAATGTTAGGGCGAGGATAGGACAATTATTTGTACCAAAGTGTACACTATCAATACATATACAATGCATACAGATATGTGTGTATATGTGTGACAAAAGTCTCACCTATACGTAAGTGTTGCAGCACAGATGATCTATATAAGCTTAAGTTCATCATTAACTATGTCGTCTGTAACATTCATATCCCCGCGCTCCCCATCGTTGTCATACCTATGTCAAAAATCTGTGTCACTAGGGTTAAGGCTCAGTGGGTAAGAATAGACAAAGAGACCAAATTTAGTTGCATATCTGAATTTGTCTTTTCATGCTCAACAACAGGGTGGGGATCTCAATAGTTTCCAAGTTATAACCCAGGGACTAAGTCCTTGGTGGTAAGGATGGACTTTGGGACCAGTGTCAGTTGTAACCATATTTTTTTTTCTTGCCCAGTTAGTGTATAGTTAGTGTATAACTGTCCCATACATTTTTGATTTTTTTCATAATTTATATCAGAAATTTTTATTTTTATGATCTATATTTATATAAAAAGATTGTACCCTCTGTCTAGTAGGTTAAGTCTACTTCTTTGAACAGACAATGCTGGCCTTGTATTAACATTCACATTGTTCTATGCCATGATCATTCTGGTATACAAGAACACGCCGTATGTGCATTGCTATATGTATAGTAGGGATCATTTCAAATGTAGATAGGGACATAAAAAGCATCCGTACTTTAGAAAAGTACCAAGAGAGAACTCGAGTGAAATTGCATGAAAAAGAGTTGTTAATCTGTTTTCCAGTCATGAAATCAATCCAAATTAAAGATTTGTCACGCTTATAATTGATAACAATTTGAAGACATGTGATAAGAATGAACCATAAGTAAATTCTGTATGTTTCGCCTGCTTCGCTGGTACATAATCCAAAAACCTAGCATAGCCAGTTTGGCAAGACAAGTTGGTCATTACAACCACAATTTACTTTCTATGGGCGCTAACTTAAGTGATGAAAGTGGAGGCACACAGCCAAGGAGAACGTACTATTTAGCGGTAACTCGATAGGAATGGTCGGCGTTCACTTGGATTTTCGCACATGCGATTCATTGCAGTTCGATGTAACCACGCATCTAAGAGTTTCTGGCGTACTTTGCCAGAGCAATTATGACAGCTGGATATTGGAAATATATAACTATATTATGTTTTGAAAACTCTATTTTGCCCATGCACCAGAACAAATTTTGAAAATTCATAATGAAACCTTTTACACTTAAGAAGTATGTCCCAGGAGCAGATAAGATCAATTATTTCAAGCAAATTATTGTTTTCGTTATTTGAAGATGATGTATTTTGTTTTTAAACTACGGTTTTGCACGATACTACCAATGGCCTCCATCACCACCACCATCACCAACCCCAACCCACCCCTCCCCACCCCGTGCATACGAAGAGGAAAAGGGCCATGATATCAATAAAAAATAGATTCTTGTAGTGTACACTATTCAGTTTAAATCATGTGTGCTGGGTATACCCTTTTCCTATCTGAGTCAACCTTTTTTTTGTTGATGATAAGAAAAACAATCCAGTATTGTCGGGCCAGTATTGTCCAGTATTGTCGGGCCAGTATTGTCCAGTATTGTCGGGCCAGTATTGTCCAGTATTGTCGGGCCAGTATTGTCCAGTATTGTCGGGCCAGCTGTTCTCTTTATATGGATTGTAGCAGGCACTTCAATCTCCTGAACCTTTCTTGTATGAAGTTGAGATAGAGTGTCCAATAAAAAAGTACTTCTTACTTCGAGAGATAAAAACAGCCCCAAAATACCCGTGTGTAGCACAGCAAATTCGCTTTTCTTGGTGCAAAATCAGCTGTCACCCATGAAAAGAATAGGAGTGCTTATACATAAACAAACATATTATCATACTTATATACTATCACACTTAAAAAGAACAGAAGAGTGGGTTTAAGTTGTGTGTTGAAGAGAAAACCATAGACAAAAGATAAAATAACACAAACATTAAAGCAAAGATTGGCAATAGTGTGAGTAGTATCTCTGTTTCTGAGAGATCTGGGTGACCCTGGATAGGGTCGTTGGTTTTAGTACTTAGAAGGGCTGTTTATCTTGGCCACACTTGATTTTAGTGACAACACCTCTCGGACAAGGTTCTACATGCCACACATTGACTTCCCCATCGAGAATGTCTCCAAGGATCCATGAAGGCAGAGAGCCTAAAATTAGGTTTATCTGTCTCCATTTCCCAATTTTTAACTTGTAGGATCATGGGTTGTTCTGGCTGATGATGATGTTGTTGCTGTTTCTGCCATGGCTCTTTCTTAGTTTCATTTTCCCTCTGACGAAGCCTCTGTTGCACCCTTTCCCACCTTTCAGAGAGATGTTGCTGCTCCCTCTCCAGTTTCTGACACTCCTGCTTCTCTTCCGCCCATGCTGTCTTGATCTTGGTGGTCTTCTCATGGATGATTTCTAGGATCAAACTTTTAGCTTACATAAAGGAGACCATCTGGAGATGTATGGAGTGGAAGTAATACCCCTCTACCCGGCCCAGGAGGTGTTCCACTCTTTTTAAAAAGCTCAACCCCTCGCTCAGGTTGCCTATTCTTACTGGTTCTCTCATTTTTTCTTCTTGACAAGTCGACGATGAATGGTGAGACTGGCGAACGCAGTGCTTTATATGCTACAGGCGTGGACGTGATGGTAAAAATCCCTCAGATTTTATACGCAGATGTGACAGAAAAAATCCTTTTTTTTAACAAATTCAAAGTAAATCGACAGAATGAAAATAAAATAGCATGTCAAAAAATTTTTTTAAAAATTCAAATAACAAACCAACCAGTACCAATTTTCAAAATGATTTTTTTTTATAAATAAGCTCCGCTCAATGAAAAATGAACAAAATAATAAAGAATGAGGATTAGGGTCAGTCCCTCCTCTTTATGTACAATATATTTTCAAATACAAAAGCGTTAAACATGAACATATTTACAAGGTTGACAATGTTGGGTAGTAAGACTGGACTTCCATTGATCTAGGACGGTTTCATTTTACCATGGATGGACACTACGTTTCTGAGCTAAAAAAAATAGATAGCCATAATGATCCCTAAACCTCATGTCTATTCTTGCATCGTTTCTAGAGAAATCACGTCCAAAACAAGTCAGTGAATGTTCTAAAAGGAATTCAAACTTCGTTGATGAAGCAAATACACACAATATTGTCCACACATCATTGAATGCGATCCTTGTAATCTTACATTATTGAACTGGGATACAGCATTTCTCGATACTCTGTTGCAAGAGAGCTTCGATGCGTTTCGTGTCCAAGGGAGTCAATGGAGGTATTGAATGGTCACTCAAGACTTATACCAATCTTTCAAGATCTTCTCCTCTGGGATGAGTGTCCATGCTTCTTCCAGATCATTTTCCAACTTTTCTTCTTGACTCATCATTAAACATTGTTCGTGTTGTTTTTTATGATTGATCTGACAACCAAAAACAATGTTCTCTGGTCAGAGGTGTGATTCTTTTAGCTAGGTAGTCAGCAAGTGGCCATCATGGCATCAATACTGTTTCTTTTTCTTCTTCTCCACCTTGGGGTAGTGTCTGCCAATGCTAGAGCTCCTGTTCGGGATGGAAAACCTCATCCTCATCTGTGTCCATAGATTCGTGTTCCATGTTATTTTAATAGTCTAAGGTCACTTCTCTCAGGCTATTGATTTCAAAGATGTTGTCAAATTCTGCATAAACACCCACGTTCCCTGTGGTCTCAAAGGAGACTGCAAACTGAAGTTACAGACGCAGTTGGCCTGATTTTATATCGTTGAAATTTCCCTCGTCGCTGCATTGGTCTGGAGTGAAATAAAAATCCCACATATAGTATCCTCCTGCATACTTGTCGTACGAAATGCCATAGTTGTTGTTGGTCCCTGGTCTTGTGGCTTGTTACAGAATTGTATATATTTTTCCTTTTAATAATGGTATAGTTTGTTAGTTTATGATCTCTGTTCTTAGTCTAAACAGCTGTCGTCTTATGAGTATACATACGGTAGGCTCGATCAATATTTCACCTAGTTGCTTGTAGCTTTAGTCATGTGACGTATTTTCCGCGCGCAATAATGAACTTTTGACCTGGTTCTCGTACTTTTAGGAGTAATCATTATCAGAAGAATGAATCTTGTTTACTAGAAGGAAATTATTTCGAAATACCCAGTTGTTTATCGAAGACGTAGTATGGGTTTTTGTTTCGAGTATGCGCATTAAGGCTATATATATAGGAAATAATCCTGTGTTTAAACATTCTTCATAGTTACATAGAGATTGAGAGATCATAACGAATTTGATTCATTTTGAGTGTGGGATATTATTCTTTGGATATTTATAAATAATACAGTACATTTAGGATTCAGTACTGTGTCTTCAACCTGAATTATTATACAGCTCCGTGGAATTATCGGAAACATTTCTAAAACTTGTGGGATTCCAGATTCACAAGGATTACTTGGATATAACTAATTCTTATTAACACATTAGTACAGTGCAGATTATTTCATTCGAATATTCGTAAGAATCTCAGCGCATCAATTTTTAGTAATCAAAAACGTCCAATTCATTGCCGGTTTTTCTATTCTTTTTCTTTTTCTGGTTGTGACAATAATTTAAAACTCAAGAATGTATGTGTAGTTTGCGTTTCACTTGAATCTGTACAAAGTAGTGGTGAATACGTTCTCGCATTTCCAAAGGTAAATTTTTAATGTGCTCTTCTAAACTAAACATTCACATGAATGTCATTTTGATGGAATAGTCATACTTGCGCCAAACGGAATCTGCTGGTAAACCATATCTAAGAAATTGGGTCATTTCCTCACACACGACACATAAAGGAGTTTCGTCATGAGGCAGAACTTCTTTTAAAAGTACTTTGTAATTCTGTAAGTTTTTAACCTATTCATGGTTTTCCTCGCATGGAATTTGGTCTATCACTGCAACACTGTATGTTGAAGTCGTGGCATCGAAAGTCTTACAACGTGCTGGTAGTTGATCAATGTCTGACCATTTGAACACTTTCAAAGTAATTGGTTTTCTTACAGCATTCAGATACCAATGGCTAAAACGTCCATATAGTTGAGGATGAACTTGTTCTTTACGTTTCACCTGAATCTATACAAATTCTCTGTAAATGCGTTCTCGTAGCTCCAAAGATAAGCTACGAATCCTCTCCTCTTTTAAAGTATCCATGGGGGTAATAATCTGGACAGACCAAGTGAAGGTAGTGACAGACCGAAGGCCATCTGACATGTTGAAGAAAAGCTGAATCGTTATACTCCCTGTCGTAGAGTTTCACACCACAACTGAAACACTGTACCTGGTCTCCTTCATCTAAGTAGACAAATCCTGCTCCCGCTAAATATTTGGGAGTGGGTTCATCCAGATATTTGGATCATTTCCTTTCAACGTGTTGAATCGACTGGCAAAATCTGAATAGCCAGTCAAAGCCACAGGGAACGTGTATTGTTCTTTTATTCGTGCTTCTCAATGCGTTTGTAGTATGAAGAGAGTTTTGTGAGTGCATGGATCATATTCATTGATTAGCAAGTGTATGAAATCATTTTGATAGTGTAACAGGACACAGCATCTCTCTCGTCTCACGGTACAGCATCACGTTCGTCTTCATTCAGCTTTGAGGGTAGGGTAGGTAAATATTTTGGAAAACATCTTTCTAAGTGGACATCTCTACTCACAATGATCTTTCTTTTTGGAACTATGTCCTTTTTTATACTGAAAGGTGGTACCTATACGGTACCGTGTTGTTATCGTGAAGTCGCACTCGTTTCTCGTAGACAATCTAATACACTTTTTCCAAGGGTCGACTGACGATTTGGTCCTCAGACAAACGTGCAATCTTATGGGGCTCGTATGCTTAGACACGAACGTCCTGATCCTGACCTGACTTTAAGGTTTATTTTAACATGTCAAAATTCACTGCTTGACTAAAACAAACAAGTTGAATGTCAATCCTTTAACATTGCATTTGGCATCAAGTCGTCCTTTCTTATCTCGGTACTGACAGCCGTAATGTTTAGGTCTGACACTGGCAAAACTCAGAATCGTCTTTTCGGGATGTCAGTAGGTCCACGCTCCTAAACGTTCGTCTTCAATGTGATGATGATAGCATCCAGGTTGATCAATGTACATGCAACTATGGGTGTCAAAGTCAAAGACGCGGTCCTTAAAGGTTCCAACTCCGAGTACAATTTTAAACGGGCATTGGCTGTCACGTAAGCAGCAATGATGACACTGCCTAACTTGTCAGGTGGAACAAACTCAATAATTTACCAAAGTCAGATCTTCACCTATCATTTCGACGCGTTGATGAGTTTTCCTTTATCGTCGATGAACTGAAAGTATCGACATGGATCCACCAAGTATTCAGTCTTGAGCAACATCAGACATTGAGCGAGTTTTCCCCACAAACACTTCTTCAGGACTTAAGCAAACGATCGTCTTTCATCGTTCTGTTCTACGTCGAATTCTTCTAGGGATCGGTACCATTGTTTGAAATGATCTTTGTCATCTGAAGTGTGACACCAAGAGGGATAGCCGCACGCTTCTTCTTCAAGCTGAGAAACTTGTTGACGTAACCTGAAAAAATACCTGGACTCGAGTCGTCATCCTGTTGGTACTGATTACACATTTCAGCACACGTACGACAAAAAGAAAACATCATTTTCCATGGCAATGATGAGGTTACGCGGTATGGTACAAGTTCATCGGTGAAAGAACTTTACATTTGACTAGACCTTCGTACTGGCAAATGTGTTCGACGTCGATGGGTTCTGTCTAAATTTCAGGGTGACTTGTAGGAAATCGGGCATATTTACACACCCAGGGGTACAGTGAACACACATTAATATATTGTATTTGTTCTCCTTGAGATTCGTAGACTTCGTACAACAAGTGTGTGACATTGGTCCGTCCTCCAAACAAACTGTCGCGAGGATTCAAAGGTTTGATGTCTACCACGTCGTAGTCTTAGACAATGAGTAGAAATTCTGGATCTGTTTTGAAACGTAGATCGTAGTCGTGTTTCTACATTTCCACAACCCGGTATTCCCGAATTTCTAAACTCTGGTTCCGTTGGTAAGTTTTGTCGTACAAATCTTTTATGCTCGACTCTGTCAAGGAATTTTCAGTTCTCAGTGAGGATAACACTTGGGGCATCCATGAAATAAATATCTGTGTGATTCGTACACGATCTCTGGATTTTCCAAATCCCAACCATCAATGGAATAAGACCCAATCTCTTTTCTCCACCGTTTCTAGCATGTTGCATCCACTTGTCTTGAGTTTGACACAATTAATGTAACCAGCACAATGCTTTGGGCAAATATCGACGGCCGACAGAGTGATACGTTTGAGGTGGTACAATCGCTAGCTTGTTCTCGAGGATTTTTTTATTTTTTTATTTTTTGGTATACTAATCCACAAACTTTGGCAATTATAGAAGCTTCCTTCAAGGGATCGATACCTCCGTGCTCGAGAAATAACTGTCGAATTTTCTACAACAACGTCATAAAATGTCGACATAATATTTCAACATTTCTTCTTGAAAATAAAAGGGTCTGAAGAGTGGGCTTGGTACAGTGCGTAGAAAGCTTCTCACTGTTTTGTTCGCATACCGTCGGGGTCGTAGTAGTGACCTTCAGACAAATGTGGGAGCACAACGTGTTGATTTTCTTCAGTATTAAAAAAGTGAGGGAAATAGCCTATAGTCGTTTCCGTCATACGAAACATTTCAGGCATTCTACTCAAAGGCATAGCCAGATGACTCAAGGAATCTTTAAACTGTACGTTTCCCACATTAATGAAAATGATTTTGGTTATGTTCGTTGTGATTTTTGGAAATTCGGTTCCTTGTTCTGAAAAATATTTCACAAAAAAATGTCCGTCGTATAATGAGAAATTGTGAGCGATCAGTGTAGTGTATTGATGACAATTGCGGTAAGGATTCACCTCATCTCCGTCTCAGGTGTCGTCAGTCGGGTTCAAAAACGCACAAATCAAAATCAGAAAGAGAATTGAAAATATATTTTCACGTCCACTTGGGAGCACACTACAATTCCGACAGTGATGAAATAAAGAAATAAAGGTTCCTGAATACAGTCGTGGCAAGCGCGATGAGCCACACAGAAATTAGGAATGTGAATCCCTGTCTTTTGAGAAAATTTGAAGTAAAAAAAAGATAAAATGTATACGATGGTCCCGTTTCCTTCTTTTTTTTTAAAATTCTGGGTATCCAGTAATTCCACTATTTTGTTGTCATATATCTAAAATGTAACATTCATGATCTAACTCGACGAATTGACCACAAAAACGACATCGTTTCTTTACTGGACACACTTCAATAATTCACAAGCACTTTTCTGTTGTTGCAATTGTTTTGTGCGATGGCAGTCACAAATGTTCATCTGCATGTGGAACATTTAATCATTTCTTGTCCTTCAGGAACACAAGGTCTTGATGCTAAATAGCCACGAGATCTCTCTCCACAATAATTATGTTGCTCCCGATTGTTACATCCTTGGTCATATTTGTCACAATAGTAACTGTCTGCAAGAAATGCTGTGATGCTGGTAATTATCGAAATGATTTTGATGATGATAGACGTGAGTGTATTTTCTATCTAGAAAATTGGGTCTTCGAAACAGGAGACCTCCACAGATGACTTGAGGGTAAACTTTCAACGTATAACGAGGGGCTATTAGTTCTTCAATTTTCTGAACTTTATGAGGTCCACACACGGTCTCTTTCGAAATTCCTGCTTGTTCCAAAAGAATTTCTGTTTCTCTGCGTTGTTGGCTCTGTCCAATTGTGTAATACTCCCCCATAATAGTTTCAATTCCAAGATCTAGCTAACACGATCGCGTTGGCTAAACACATTTGATTTTGATCATTGTCAATCTTTACGATACTTCGTTTGGTAGTGGTAAGTTGATCCACAAATAAAACTTTGCGTTTTCCGCTGCCCGAAAGAGGTGAAACGTGTTTCATATGAAGGATAACTTTTTCATCGGTCATGTCTGACTCATGGTTGGATTGTTGCACATGTTGAATTTTGTCCAAGATTTTGAAAGAAGTGAATTCTGCCGGTGTACTTACTTCGATACAAACAGGAGATTTCAAACTGTCGTTAGTAATCGATAGTTTCAAACAATCTTTATCTTCAGCTTGGCATTGCCGCTTCAACTCCTCTAACACTGACTCCAATAAGTCCGTAATCAATGCAGCTACGTTCTCCGCAGGAAATTGAGATTTGAACTCTTTAAATTTGACCGTTTAAGTGTAAGCAGTCGTTGAAACTTCTCTCTAAGTTATGTTTTGAATAGTTTGAATGTAAAAATAATCTTCATGGGCAACAGAATAACTTTCTTTTTTTGTTGATCTCAACTCTCGGTCTTGGGGAGAAGGAAGTGGATGGTGCTGTATATGTATCAATCATTTCTTCTTCAAAATCGCTAGAGTGAATTTCTGCCAAAACTTCTCTGAGGATATGAGGCTACACAGAGCGTCGTCGTCGCTTTGTTTCTGGTTTCTCCTTTGAAGGGTGTGATCATTTCATGACGGTAAACGATTCAGATTTGATTTGAATGGGGGTATCTCTCTTTCTCTCTCTCTCTCTCTCTCTCTCTCTCTCTCTCTCTCTCTCTCTCTCTATCACTCTCTCTCTCGCTCTCTCTCTCTATCACTCTCTCTCTCTCGCTCTCTCTCTCTCTCTATCGCTCTCTCTCTCTCTTTATATATATATATATATATATATATATATATATATATATATATATATATATATATATCTGTAAATCTCTGACCAGAAGTATGATCTTGGATGATTGCTTTCCATTTTCACATGTTGAATGTAGAACTGAACGCTTGTATTCTATTACGCAGGGTCTCTCTCTCTCTCTCTCTCTCTCTCTCTCTCTCTCTCTTTATATATATCTCTAAGAAACAGAGATAATACTCAAACAATTGCCAATCTTTGCTTTTAATGTTTGCATGTTTTTGTCTTTTGTTTATCGTGCTCTCTTTAAAGCAAAATTTAAACCCCCTTTTTCTCACTCTTCTGTCCTTTTTATATGTGAAATTATATAAGTATATTAGTATGTTTGTGCATGTGTGAGCACTCCTACCCTTTTCATGGGTAATAGTATATAAGAATGTTTCTGTCTATGTGTGAACATTCCTACCCTTTTTCCCCCTTACACTTCATCTTCTATTTTTACATCCCTTTTCACACTGCGTGCTGGTAATAAGATGGTAGTAATGGTCAGTAGATGTGGTTGATGGTCAGTAGATGTGGGTGCTGGTCAGTCAGACGGAGTATTAGTCAATAGGTATGTGCGCTGGTCAATATGTGTAGGTGCTGGTCAGTAGGTCTATGTTAAATTACCATTGACCCCATAATTTTCCTTGACCACATGTCATACTTATGTTCTCTCTATATACTAATGTTATGGGGTCAAAATGATGGCCTAATGTTAAATTCCCATTGACCACATACTGGCCCATTTAACCCTAATGGTAGCCTCTATACAACTTTTCTTATTCTTTTGTATAGGATAAACAAGGCTTTTTTTACCTTGTTCAGTGATTCTCTTTTTTGCAGAATAAAATGAACCATTGTGTTTAAAAAGCAACTCTAAATATAAACACTGATCAACTATTTCCAATGATGTGTTAATAAATACACAAAAAACGACTTGATTGCCTGGAGCCAAATAATACTATTTTGTGCTTTTTTCAACATTGACTATTAATCTCCATTCTCTACAGAATCAAAGTTTTCTGTTTATTTTTTTTTTTTTCGTTATCTGCAAGAATAATAGTATCGTTAGCATAAAGGATAACAAATACATTGAAGCATAAATTCTGTTTCCTGTTAATTTAGATATAGATAACAAAGAATAACAAAATTAGTTCATGTATATAAAACTTAAAAAATGTTGGTGCAGTTGCAAACACCTATTTGGAAAACCACAGTGGCATGAAAAACTATTACACTCTGTGGATTTTTAGAACGAATTGGAATATATAGTTAAGGGTGGCTATCGCAATAATTTCTAGGTTATAATTCAACTTCTTGATGACCCTAGGGAATTCCCCAGTGGCCTCATTGTAACCCTCCATATGACATGTATTGACATTTGGTCCGTGGTCACACACGGTAATTCTCGAATACATTGGTCTCATAATTTGGAAATTATTTTAAATATATAAAAGCCATGCTCACCCCTTGCTCCACTCCCAGGAGATATAACAAAATTCTGTGCACATCTACAGACAACCCCAGTCATATCTCAATATTTGAAGACTTTATCTTGAACCGTGTAAGAGGAAATGCGCGGCATTACAAACGAAAGGGTGGTATTACATAATCGACGCCTTTTTTTCCCTAAAAACGCAGAGATAACAGGTGTCGTTGCAAGGATGGACAAATATCTGATCATCATTGACAAATTCAAAAAAGAGAAGAGTAGATGTTACCTATCGGTGTCTCCGCCTTCTTGTACGCTGCATATTCATTGAGTGCCTTAAGGATATTTTTACGCCAAGCTTCCAGCGTCTGGGGGATGTTACTAAAGGACTGTCCCAAGTCAAAGTCTTCTAACTTCTTCCAGTACTCATTGCTGAAAACCTCGTTTATTGTCATCAACTTCATTCCAATAGGCTCTGGTGCCGTAGCCGTTCCAAACTTTAAGATGTCCACGAGACTTCCGACAATGGTGATGAATTCATGGCGATACTTGAATGAGTCGAGATTAACCTGATAAGATGATGCTGCCTCCATATATTGTCCACCAATAGAAACCTCGTCTGGAACCTGATGCAAGACAGCAAATGTTACAGAGACACTACACTAAGAAATGGTAGCATATCTACAACATATGAATATTAAAATCTTTATATCACCTCGTCAAACTCAAAATGCCTTAGCTTGGTCCTTCACTCTATGCTGCTAGACCGAGTTTCCTCTTTCTAGGAATTCGCTTTTTATTATTTAGTTTTTATTGTGTGAAACCAGTGTCGAATAATAAAAAAGCAAATTCCAAGATAGAGGACACTAGGTCCAGCCATACTGCTTAAAATATCAACAATAATGTCCCTTACAAATCGTCATTTATCTATGCAAAGGTGGAGCGATTGAACTTCAAATTAGGGGTGTGTTTGGAGTGGTTCATCAGGTTGAGTCTGTTTCTCATTGTTTTATTTCATGGGTTTCTCGTTCATGTCACACACAACCTCACCATCCTACGTCGGGGGCATACCGAATACTCTGGCGTTATGGCAGTAGCTTTACGTCTCAGTCAATAACAACAATTGGTGTAAGTGTTCAAAGAAATTAGATCCGCTCTGACAAGAAAATCATCCAAGATACATATTGTTTCAATAAGTTTGGTACACGCTACATTGTTGTCACAAAACATTGCTTATCGTCAAATTATGGGCCAAAACTGGCTTCAAATCGGATACCGTCATTTTGAAGAAGAAACAAAACGCTCAATTCGATGTAAGTTTTTTAATCTAATTTTGCTATGGAAACCCGCTGTTATGTCATGGTAAACTGTAACGTAGGATGGTACGATTGACATAGTAACCATTGAAGCTAAGATGCAAACACCAGTCCGACAAAGAACACTTCACACTAGGTGCTGCTGTATATGTCATCGGTCCTGTTGTAAGATATTTTGGCTATCAGTCAAGGTAATAGTACCAGGTGATAAAGAATGAATAAACGCATTTCAAACATCAGACAATTTTTTTTTCTTCAATAGGTTACGTGATTTTTTTTCCTCAGGAAATGCGCAAAAAGAACGCATTAGCAAAATAACAGGGTTTCGTGCATTTTCAGTCAACCAAGTCCTCGGTCAATTTTAACTATGTTTGACCCATATTTAATTTAACAATGACTTACATGCATTTACTTACCTATTTAATATATTGTTCTCAAGAAGGACGCATCTAAAAGATTACTAAAATATTACCTCTTTCCTGAACAGTGATGACACGATTTTTTCTCACTTTTTATTGATTTGTTATTCTGTAATTTTACGATGTGTCCTCAATTTAAGATACATTACCTTGTGTGCAACATATTATCTAAAAATGGCTCAATGTGACATTTATTTCATGCTTCACTGACTTCGTATTTTTATTCCAGCTTCATTATTATGCTTTCCATAGATCCATATAATTTGATTACCATTTGTTCATCTTTCCATTTTACATGCAATAATAAAGTAGTTGGTGAACATTCATTTTCATTAATGTGTTGGAAACTTAAGATACATGTAGCTATTGCCAAACATTGCCAGAGTGGAGGCAAATTTGTCCCGTGGAAAAGTTTCTACTCTGCTTTACATTACTCTCCAGCAGAGTATATTTGGATCAGATTTTGCATCTTTGTATTACTGTACTGTTTGATCCTACTTACATTAACTAAAACATGCTTCTTCATATAGTCTTCCAGCGGTAAGCCGTGTCTGCGAATCTCAAGCCAGCCAAGTTCAATTTCTGTCACAACATGCTGCATGAGAAAATAATCCTATCTAACACAAATGTGTAGTTTTACACTCGTCAACAACCACTCCATTCATCACTAGTGACTTGTCATGCTTATAGAGGTAAAACTGTAGCAGATACAAGATGGCATATTTCTACAGAGCACAAATTCAAGGTGTGTAGTAGCGTTTTACGGCACATCAGCACAATAGTGGATATATGGTGCCAATCAAATTCAAGGTAAATCAATTAAATAGAAGATCTACATGAGTGCTCGTTTCAAATAAAATTTATGTCACGAGTTGAATAAATTATATTTTTGCGAGCATTGGATAACAAAAGATAGATATTATTAACCGAGTGTCAACAATTTTGTGTGATCTGAATTGTAATTATTCTGCAAGTTTCATACATTCCAGTTGGAAATGAACATAAATTGTATTATGTCCAAGGCATCCGAATGTACTCGGAAATAATTTCACTATCATTTTTGCCGTTTTATTAAAATGACCAAAATTATAGATTGTATTTAACAAATTGGCAATAACTATTGTCCAGTTATTTGTGAGTACAGTCTAATGCCTTCAACATTGCGCCTTTGCCTTTTGCTGCATCACAAGTCATGTGTGACGTCATGATGTTTTATTACAAGTGCTTAATATGGGAAAATATTACAATATATAGGTTTATTAACTTAAATAACACAGTAGTCTAGTCATGCGATAAAGCAAAGTTAAGAAAGGCAATCCAGACTTTTGTCTAATTCATAGGATACTCTCTGTTAATAAAAATGTACACAATAAAAATCGGAATCAAATATTAATTGCCACCTCTAGGTTTGATAAGACATTAATCGTGAATTCACAAATCTAATATCGATATGAACTAATTATTATAGCTTTTAACATAGTGTTACACAAAAAGCAATGTTCTTTAATCAGAAGTACTTCAGCTTGAATCTTATACTATTCTGAATACTAATGATGCTTGTATAAAGTTTAAAGTTATATAGATTACATATGAAAAGGAGAGAAGAAAATCTTTCAAGCAATCAACAAATTTGCATAATTGCTTATTTCAGCGAAATATATTTGGAAAATTCTAATTTGTTCACATTTAGGCTGTTTATGCAATCAACACCCTCGATAATTTTGTATTTAATGTCTTAGTAAAGTCTACATCCGTTATAACGTTACGCATTACCGCCACCTAGCTTAAGATTTGTTCTACTGTTTCATGTTCGCGTTATACCGCCAACTTCGATTGATGCCATCCGCCAGCCAAACCCTTGTACAAAAAATGCCATTTTCGAGGCTAATTGCCATAATTATGTCTCTCACTTATTACGTCAGGTATTAGTCTCCACCATCAGCCTTTGAATAAACACTTCAAACAATAATTAATTGTGTGCGGTGTATTTTGGAAAATGGCAAATAAAGTTTGTTTCTAATATTGCGTTTTTATTTTGCCGAGCATTGGATTTGGTCATGATTTTAACTTGCATATGTTGTAAACAGACAAGACAATTAATTTAGCACGTTGTTAATGACCACGACAATGCCCCCTCCACCTTCTCAGATGTAATATTTCGTGTACTTCTCATAACATCCTCCTCGTCAATGGGCCTCTCAAGGATATCAGCAGCATCATCGCCAGAGGAAAGCGAGTTTGCATTGATTTGGTGGCATTGTCTATATAGAAGTCTACTAAAGTGATAGTACAACTCTTTACATGAAATGTCTCTTTTGCATGTCTTCTTTTGTCTAATATATTTGACCGTTCTCCAAACCATTGATGGGTTAGTCCCTGATGTTATTAACTTACTTTTGAGTTTCTTCCTATGTTGTTGTTCCTCCATTTACACAAATAATTTAAATTTACGCTTCAAAGAAAGATAAGAATATCAGTTTACATATATGTGAAAAATGCACTTATTTACGTCTATCTCAATTTTTATTTTGAGCTATATGTTCTAAATTTATAAAGGGCATAAAATGTAGCTCGTCTCTGTTCACTGCACTGGTCATCCCACCAGCGTTCATTTTTGAAAATGAGGGTACAAGGCCTGGAATGTGACATTTCTTGGTTTGAGCTGTTAAGTGATACATATTTACAATCTTGTCGATGGCATCGTCAACTTTGACGGGAATAGATTCCAAAATTGTATCTTTTGACTGCTGAAAAACATTATGAAAAGAATCAGTAGATATATCCGTTCTATTTTCAACCCATCTAAATTTTTTAATTTTTTGTGAACCTTCCTTCGTATCAGCATCATTAAAAGATGAGTCATCACGATGACTGAATATCAGTTTACATATTGGTAAAAAATGCACTTATTGACCTCTGTCTCAAAATTTTGTATGTAAGAAAATAATGCATTAGAGGCTTTAAAACAATCTACAATATTTGAACCTTCGTTGGCGAGGCATGTAAAATTTCCAACTTTATCTTCATACGACCAACCATTGACGATGTAAATTTTATAGGCTTTACATAATTCTACCAGTTATATTCCGAAATTTTTTACCTCTTTATCTTTAGAATTTCTTTAAAATCGTCTAATTCGTAGTAATATTCCTCCGCAAAAATAAAATCTACATCGTCTGAAAGAATAATATCTTGCTGGTCATCACAACGATCATTAAAATCTCCTGTCAACACTAAGTTTGCATCTGAATAAGGAGTAGAAATTTGTATTAATTTTCCTTCCAATAATTTAATTACATTTTATTCTCTTTTAAATTGGTGATCTTTATTGTGAAATGTAACCAAAACATTAAATAATATCATTTTTCTAAATCAAAATTTTCACAACTGTGCTGAAAAACAACACAATCCAATAGTCTGCAAAAATTCGTCTTACAATACTTTTTTTCTACTAAACTATATCGGATAAAGACTGTCACACACACACACACACACACACACACACACACACGCACGCACGCACACGCACACACCTACAGAATATCTAACTTTTTCAAATCGTCTAGTTCTTACAGGACTAAAATTATCAAAGCCGTTATAAATCCATCAAAATTTGGCACCCTTTTGTCCCAAGTTTCAGAAAATGCACGAACATCATACTGACGTTTAAGTTTCTATACTTCAGTGATGTCATATTTTTTATTTCATAAGACCCTCGATATTCCAACACGATACAGTGATATTACTTTTACTGCATACAGGTGATTACAATTTTTATTTGTTTACAAAGAAGGCTTCGGCCTATGAACGTTTTATATAAACCATCACCACTTGCTGAAAGAGTGCTTCCGTCATCATCAAGGTCCAATGGAATCCCAGTCGATCCACCTGAGGACTGATCTAACTTTATCAAGTGTTTTCCAGGCCAAACAGCTCCTGAGAACATCCTGTTATACATTTTACATACGGATTGTTTATCTCTCGGAATTTACCTCAACTGGTTGTTTGCGTTGTCATTCACGAAAGCAACTCTCATTGATCAGTTTATTATAGTTCAGGCTCACTGTTTTTTTGTTTTTTGTTTGTTTGTTTGTTTGTTTGTTGTTGTTTTTTTCCGCGCTCTCTTGCTATCCTGAGATAGAAGGAAAATATTCGTCTCATTCCTAATGAGATCGTTTAAAGATGCGGGAAAGAATCATTTGCTTGTCCTTGAAATCTGCGAATGTGGCCACAATTGGTGTCGGTCTCGAACTACCTTGCTTTCTTTTACCACGTTATTAATAGTATTTTTTGTAACAGACTATCAATCTTTAATTTACAAAACCAAGCACTTTATATTTCCCTCGAAGTCATGGGAATCTCACTTGTGAATACAATTGTGTTTGGTTTTAAGTGTCACATTTTTACAATTATAAATGATTAATTTAAACTAAAATTTAGTTTATTAAAGGTTTTTGATTTTATCTTTCTTATTCTGTACAATATCTTTCTATCTATCAAGCCTTGTTGTTAGGAAACGGTAAGTTAAAAACTCTTAGACCGCCAATCTCTCTTCATATGCCACTTTTGTTTATGAACGAATGGTAGAATTTTACAAATTGTAGAATGTTTTTCGACTATAAAGGTATGGAGTTACCGTTCCCCAGGTGTCAAGGAATGACATGTATTTCGTGATGTCATACACTTGTGGTAGTGCACACACTGCAGCAGCAAAGTGTTTCGTAACAGTGAAACCATGGCTTGGAGCAAGGCTCATTTGGTAAACTGCTTTACCCATCATGCATCTCGTTTCCTGGTCCTGATACACGTAATGATGAAGCTCTTTCTGTCGCTTGATCACCTGGTAACCTGGATACGAGTTGTAGAATAACAGACTAAATTTAAAATTTAGCAAAGTTTTACTCTTCCCACGCATTTTAATTATCATCTTTCCAGGTAATAACATTGAATAACATGACTTTTTTATTAAATGAACGCTTGCTGGAATGGTCCCCAAATCATAAATTTTGTAAAACGTTCCCATATGAAATATCAGTACGAAGTTTAATTCAAATTTGTCATATGGAGCATTGGAGAAGATGTCACAAATACGTTTTCCATCTGGTTGCTATGGAAGCCAAACACAAGATATAAAAAATGCGGTGTCCACAGGGCTTTGTCTGGAAGCCCAATGGTTGATTTGGAGCTCAACAAACACACAACTTTGGTTGACATACCATATGACACATTTCAAAATGATATTTTATAGTAATCAGTCAGTAATTTTGGACTACAGGTCAAAATCAAGTTATTTTTAAGCTGCTATGAAAATTTTACAATTGCTGGGGAGAACACAATGAAATACAGTTTTAATGAAATACGTCATTAAAAAAAATATTCTAGATTGTTCGACGAAAATTAACTCAAAAGTTTTGGAGCTCATGCCATAAATGAAGTAAATGTTGACATGCGCCCGACGCCTCTATGCGTGACGAACGATGGACTCGGGCGATGCCAAAAGCTGATATAGCCTGCAGCCATGTATGTCAAAAATTATTCACGCTTGGAAAATCATTTATAGATTCCTCATTAAATAGTGTATTAAAACATAAAAAGAGAGAGGTCAATTTTATTTCGACATTGACATGTGTACAATCAAACCTGTATGCATACTTAGTGTTAGATGAAACTGTACACCCGCTTGGACATGTATGTATAATTAGTGTTAGATGAAACTGTACACCCGCTTGGACATGTATGTATAATTAGTCTTAGATGAAACTGTACACCCGCTTGGACATGTATGTATAATTAGTGTTAGATGAAACTGTACACTCGCTTTGACATGTTGGTGCCTTGAATCTAATCTATTAGAACTAATAGCTTGAAAGTATTTTTGCTTCTACTGAGCATTTTCCAAAACTAAAATATACACTTTCACCAAAAATATATACATAAAAACAACGAGAATAGTCATTATGCCTTCTGATTAACACATTTCCACTAAATTTCATTTTCTGCATTTATTACTAAACAGTATAAACTAATGTATGTTAAGTTTCTTAGTCTTAATTTGCTAACTGCTTAAAAATAGGCAACTTGGTATCAACAGATTTACACTTAGGTCAATAAGAGATGAGGGGAACAATTAGATCAGATGATTCGCAAGAATCTGTATTCCGTCATTTACACCAAAATTTCCTTTGAAACCTGTATCACACTCCATCGCTTTAAATAAAAGAAATTGTGGACACAGAGGATCGTGCATGAGTGATCATTTTAAAAAAAATTTATGACACGAGTCGAATAATTTCCATCTTTTGCGAGCTTTGTCGAGCAAAAAAATGAAATTATTTGACGAGTTTCATAAATGTCATTACAAATGAACAGACATGTAAGATGCTATTTATCGCACAACGAAAAATACTGATTTTTTTTTACCAAACCACAGAATAGTGTCGTGAACTGTCTTTGAAATACATTCGGATGCCTTGGTCGTTACGTCTTTCCTTTGCATGACGTTATGACGTTATTTGTGACGCCATGAGGTGTTATTACACGTGCTACACATATACAAATTATGATATAGGTATATTAACGAAAATAACAGTATTCATATGATAAAAATGTATATTAAACTTAACAAAAGATTAAACACGTGTGCTGTATCTTGTTATATGGGCTGTGACATACTAACTACGAATCTACATATTTTTCTTGATATCATAAATAAATTTGAATTCACCCAATTGAGGCTGGATGGTCTTAAGTGATATCATAAAAATCCAATATCAGTAAAGAGTAGGTACTGCTGTCATTTCAAATATACATATATATATATATATATATATATATATATATATATATATATATATATATATATATATATATATATATAATAGCAAGATATAAGTAACAAGGTCTTTGTGAAAATAATTGAAATTCTTCCTGAATTATGTCTATTTTTAGTTTTTAGGTCTGCAGACAAAAGGTTGAATAAGCACTCCACAGAGTAAAGTTTTAGCAAAATAAAACATTTTAAAGCAAAGAAAGTATATTAGCATATTTTCAAGCAAGCATGACTGTCAGAGTGCCCATTTAAAAAAGATGAAGTAAAAGCCTTGTAGGCGTGCAAAATTTGAAATTTTTCCTTTATATTTTCTATGTAAATGATGTGGAACCATAAGAAATATCGATGTATATCAATAATATTTGCGACAAAAAAACATAAAAAAACAAGCGTTTTGAGCAACGTTGAAATCAGTCGGAATATACCGTATATTATCCTACCGGGCGAATTTTATTAAAAATGGTCAAACAATAGTCAAACCGGTGCGAAATATTTGTAATAGAAAATTCAAGCACAGTTTCTTCCCTTTGTTTGTATATTTAATTCATTGGAATGAAATACGTAATTGATGGCATGTGAAATGATACGTAATTGTCTTTTCCCAAAATATGCTACTGTCCTCAAGACGATCGACAGATTTACACTCCTATTGGTAGTATTTTAATTTTAGACAGATTTACACTCCTATTGGTATTATTTTAATTTTAGACAGATTTCAACTCCTATTGGTAGTATTTTAATTTTAGACAGATTTACACTCCTATTGGTAGTATTTTAATTTTAGACAGATTTACACTCCTATTGGTAGTATTTTAATTTTAGACAGATTTACACCCCTATTGGTAATATTTTAATTTTAGATAGATTTACACTCCTATTGGTAGTATTTTAATTTTAGATAGATTTACACTCCTATTGGTAGTATTTTAATTTTAGATAGATTTACACTCCTATTGGTAGTATTTTAATTTTAGATAGATTTACACTCCTATTGGTAATATTTTAATTTTAGATAGATTTACACTCCTATTGGTAGGATTTTAATTTTAGATAGATTTACACTCCTATTGGTAATATTTTAATTTTAGATAGATTTACACTCCTATTGGTAGTATTTTAATTTTAGATAGATTTACACTCCTATTGGTAGTATTTTAATTTTAGATAGATTTACACTCCTATTGGTAGTATTTTAATTTTAGATAGATTTACACTCCTATTGGTAGGATTTTAATTTTAGATAGATTTACATCCCTATTGGTAGTATTTTAATTTTAGATAGATTTACACTCCTATTGGTAGTATTTTAATTTTAGATAGATTTACACTCCTATTGGTAGTATTTTAATTTTAGATAGATTTACACTCCTATTGGTAGTATTTTAATTTTAGACAGATTTACACCCCTATTGGTAGTATTTTAATTTTAAACAGATTTACACCCCTATTGGTAGTATTTATCTTTTAGACAGATTTACACTCCTATTGGTAGTATTTTAATTTTAGACAGATTTACACCCCTATTGGTAATATTTTAATTTTAGATAGATTTACACTCCTATTGGTAGTATTTATCTTTTAGACAGATTTACACTCCTATTGGTAGTATTTTAATTTTAGACAGATTTACACTCCTATTGGTAGTATTTTAATTTTAGAGATTTAAACTCCTATAGGTAGTATTTTAATTTTAGACAGATTTAAACTCCTATTGGTAGTATTTTAATTTTAGAGATTTAAACTCATATTGGTAGTAATTTACTTTTAGACAGATTTACACTCCTATTGGTAGTATTTTAATTTTAGAGATTTAAACTCTTATTGGTCGTAATTTACTTTTAGACAGATTTACACTCCTATTGGTAGTATTTTAATTTTAGACAGATTTACACTCCTATTGGTAGTATTTTAATTTTAGAGATTTAAACTCATATTGGTAGTATTTTAATTTTAGACAGATTTACACTCCTATTGGTAGTATTTTAATTTTAGAGATTTAAACTCATATTGGTAGTAATTTACTTTTAGACAGATTTACACTCCTATTGGTAGTATTTTAATTTTAGACAGATTTACACTCCTATTGGTAGTATTTTAATTTTAGAGATTTAAACTCATATTGGTTGTATTTTAATTTTAGACAGATTTACACTCCTATTGGTAGTATTTTAATTTTAGACAGATTTAAACTTCTATTGGTAGTATTTTAATTTTAGACAGATTTACACTCCTATTGGTAGTATTTTAATTTTAGACAGATTTACACTCCTATTAGTAGTATTTTAATTTTAGACGGTATATCTATTCGTAAGAGCTGATACAAAATACACCAAAATTTTCCATTCAACCTCAAGTTCTATATTTGTGGTATTTCTACTATCATGACATTCGTTCATAATCAACCTGTTTATTCATCCATTTGTCTACTTGTATGTCCAATTGTTAATTCGTTCTCTTTTTTTAATGGGATGACAAAAAGAATTCCCAAAATGACATAATATGTAAACACTATACATAAAAATCATTCACTGACATTTCTTTCTATATTGCCATTCTTGTAATTTTCAGCAAGTAAATGTATGAAATATTGTATTTAAAAAAAATGACCAGACACTACATCATTATTCATCCTCATATTATAACTTCATTCACGCTTGCTTTTTGTTATGAAATGGCTGAATTTTATATATCTGAACATATATGTCTATGAATTAATTCCATGAACTTGTATATATATTTCAAAAAGTATAGGATTAACATACCATTGCTGAGAGTAAATGCCGCCTCAGTCAGATTCTTTACATCAGTATCTGTCAGGAAAAAGAAAGGAGAACAGCTATCATCAATCCTTTAGCAAATTCAGTAAGTAATAGTATGTGAAATCCATAGATATTTCTTACAACCGTACGACAGACAGTTCTGAACTTACTCCGACGGTATCTATTATGTCTGGTTTCCTTCATTGGGACTCCTAACTGATCCTATTTTGCCGTTTTGTTCGCAAATAAAGGATCGTAGATCCAGAAAAGTATGTCGCTATTTATACTAGTGTTGATGATCGACCAAAATCATTTTCTATTGATGGTTTCTTTCGCCTGTCTCGATCAATGATCACCTTCTTTGTCTACATTCCTGGAGCTCTTTCCATCTATGTTATTTGTGCGAGAACAGATGAAGGAAATATCACACATCTGAAACCGTCGGAGTAAGTTCTGAATTTGATTGTGTAATAAGAAATATTAAATTGAGTTTACCAAAAACATTGGGTAAAATGGGTTATTATAATGCCCTAGTTCAATTAAGAAATTTTGGAAAATGTTGCTAACACGACTTTTGTTCCTTGATATCAGTCACTTGGTACTATAAATTACATACACTAGCATCATATGCACATTGTCATCACTTTGCATGGAATGAAACTATCAAACATGTTCATTAGTTAGGATCCATCATGACAACGATCTAACAGTGGTAATGCTTGTATCCTATAAAAGAACCAACACATCAATACAATTTTAATGTAAAACACTATATTTCAACATTAGATGAATTGTATTTCCAAAATAAGTAAACTTATTTCTAACAGATAATACATATTGTCAACATATTTCATGCTTATTTTACATTGTACGAAAGCTTTGTACAATTGAAAATTCAAAAGTACAGAGGCTAACTTATTTTTTCCTATAATAATTAAATAATTTATCATTATATAAATAAATATTTGTCGTATTCCTATTTCAAACATTTCAATTATGCTATGTTAGATGTCTCATATCATACTAATGGTCAGAGATGATTTAATTCTTCCCAAAATTTACAAACCAGAACAATTCTTATCTGTGTAATTGTAGCCGTTGCACATGCAAAACGATGGAAGCTACTTTGTTTAATGAAGACGCGATCAAACTCGATATATAGGTCTGTATCACACTTTACTACCATAAAAAGTATTAGTAAAAAAATTGTATTCATCTCACAGGAAAATTTCTTGACACTAAATGGAGACTTTATGATAAAATAAGATGTTACTGCAACTAAAATAGTGGACAAAAATACCGTAAAGTACGATTTCTTTTGAATATGTAGGAGGTTGTAGTAAACTGAAATGTCCTATATGGCATGGTCAGATGGTTTGAAATACCATAATGCATGGTAACGCTAATAGAAGAAACATCCCTGGCATAGTTTGAGCCATATACACAGAGAAAGAGAAGTGACCACCTGCATGCAATAGGGCATCCTTTTATTTCCTGTATGACACTGAGTATGAATTGATATTTTATTAAATTACCTCAGAGATTCCTATGTTAGCGCTATCAGTCGTAAAAATCGCCAATGACAATAACAATGTTCAGATGGCGAATCATTTCATTCTAAAAACAACATTTTATTAGCAGATTATGCTGTTTTCTACTCAATTTGTTCTTGAAGACGCTAACGTCCTATCGTGTAACGTATTTTTCAGGTTGTGTTAATAGTGCAAGGGGCTCAATTTCTATTGGGGGTTTTTTCTGGGGGGGGGGGGGTGCACAATTAGCAACAACTCAAATATTTAATTATTAGTCGGACAGGAAAACAAAACAATTTTCAGAAGGAGAAGAATTACTGAAGAAAACTTTGGAACATATTGGGTCAAGACGAAAATTCAATAGGAGTCAGATCTGAAATGGAAAATTGCTAAGCATTCGGAGCGAAATTGAGCGATTGCTCTGGAAATTCTAGCGCCATCTCTCTCTCTCTCTCTCTCTCTCTCTCTCTCTCTCTCTCTCTCTCTCTCTCTCTCTCTCTCTCTCTCTCTCTCTCTCTCTCTCTCTCTCTCCCCCGAGGACTTGCTAACTGTTTAAAGAAAAGTCATAATAAAGAATAAAGTTTGATGAAGTTTACCCGTTAATTCTACATATCTAAACAACTTATCCTGGTAGGATTTAGGCCCATGAACTAACACCACAGAGTGAGCCTCATGACACGACAGGTGACCTTGGTAAGATATTTCATCCTGGTCATTGTCCTTGGACACGAATAAAATACTTCGACCAAGAAGTAATCCAGGGTCGTCACTGCCACGCAACCAAAAGTCACCGTCCGGGTTTCCCAGGAGCAGGTTGTACCCATTCCCAATAAAAAGAGCTGTGTCTGGTATTACACCGGCAGCATCAACCCAGGGTGGTACGGTCAGGATGAACAGCAGGTGAGAAAAATAGAGTCGCATGTCTAGTAAATAAATAAATAAATAAATAAGTCTTGTACATTCATTCGCTTTAAGATCATGAAACTTAACAATCTCAATACATGTTTGGAAGACAAAATGAGGATCTATGTCAATTACCCATCTTTCGAACTAATCACCGACCACTTTTACATGAAATGTTGGTGTAGTATATTTTTCAAGCTGATCAATTGTTGGCTAAAATGCAATATGATTATTAAAATCTGAATAAAAGAATGTGTCATTTTTATACGAATATTTTACATCTGCATGTATGTTAGATATTGGCAGAAAGGATGGTCATCATGTTGTCAAATTTAAGACTCGTCACCTATCCAGAATGCGATCCACTAGGCCCCGGCCCATTTAAAACTTGAAATTTTGACAAGTGTGTCTTGACACCTTTGAATTATTAGGCCAGTTTTATGAATGCAGGAATAATTATAAGCACAGTTAAAAATCTCCAACACATTTATCAAGCTGCAACGTTTCACAATAATACAAATACGTTCATATCATGCTGGCATAAGAAAGAGATACACAGACGTGGGTTTCGTAAATGCACATAAAAGAACAACAACGAAACATTCATATTAGCAAATACTTTTAGCAAATGAAAATTCAATTAACTGTGAGTTATTTGCTGCTCACTCAATTTCGCATGCGCAATATTGTTTCGAGACTATATAAGGGTTAGGGTTTATTTGATAGAATGTAAGCTTTTAAAGACCGTAGTTTTATACGGGCAACTATCAAAAATGTCACCCCTATCGACTTTCGACATCTGGGATATACTTTAAAATCATACTTCCATCATGCAGGGTTTACTAAAAGCTTGAAGTTTATGTTTTGTATCTCGTACCATTATTATGTTATTTATAATGAAGCCATGCGTCCATTTTTCTTTAAATATTTGCTAGCTAGAATAAATGAACAAGCGTTTTTTACTTTGAAGAATGCTTTGGAAATTAACAGTTAACTGACCAGATAATAGAAATAGAGCAATTTCCCGTCCAGTTGATATATGACCTACATGTAATGTCACAGTCTGAGCTGAATGGCCTCTTGTCAATGCAATACTTCCCACGAGAAAATGAGTTGTCTGGTAACTGTCTGCTTACTTCTCTTTTAAAAAAAAATATGTGCATTGCAAGGTCCCCGAAATTCTCAGTTTTGATCAAATATCATCCTGGTAGATTCAACAACATCAAATTTCGCCTACAGAACCTGTTTCAACGTCAGAAACTCAAAAATAAGGCCCTTCAAGGAATGTGGTCTATGTTCACCAAGATTCATAATACAGTCAAACCTGTCCTACCGGTCACCTTTATTATAGCGATCACCTGGTCACAACAGCCATGTATATAACGGTCACCTGCTTTCAGCAGTCAGCGGCCAGATGTTTTATAACCAAATAATGGTTTCTCCCTGCTTTAAGTACCTACTGTGACCGCTCAATGTATGTAAATAAAAGTTTTGTTTGATGAGGACGGCATTATCTAGATAAAGGAATATTATGTGAATCGATGTGTAAACATTTCTCGTCTCATTTCTGACACAATACTCGTGCGCATAAAGTCCAACAATGGATTTAACAGAATGATGCGGACAATGAGTTCAACAACGGATATAAGAAAATGATACCGTTCCTAAATGGAACAAATAAGAACATGTAATCAAACGAGAATCAACGTATGGAACTTATAAACAAATATGGCTGATATATGGATCTATCACCAAGGATGATCAATGTATAGCATTTATTAACAAATATGATTGGTATATGGATCTATCACCATGGATGATAAATGCATACAATTTACACACAAATATGAACAATGTATGGTTCATCAACAAGTAAGATGTATGTATAATTGATTTTCACTCATGTAGTGATATTGAATAATATTGATTCCAAAATGGAACATATATGTATCTCGTGGCGTCTAGTCGAAGATCACGATATATTTCAGGTTACACAGCTCTTGTCGAATGGTCAAGGAGCAACCACGCACGACCCGCCCCTCTCAATCTGCTGAAGGATCCCTCGACAGTCTCCTTATTTCCTGCAGACTCGTTGGCCCCAAAGCTTTGGTTCCTCACTGCGAGTAAACCAATTCCGTCCTCCGAGCCTGCAACATCCGGGTAACACAAATCCCCACGGATTTCTACGACTCCCCATGAAAACAGCTAAAAATACAATGACTGAGCAGGGTAGTAAATGTGACACGGTGAAGTACGAATACAGTTATATACATTACGCATGCGCGCACATGAATTGACTTCGTTACACATTACATTATTTCATCAGAACTACTGTACGAGATTATTATTATAATAACCACATACGTACATGAATCCGTGTCCGACAAGAATAATCTCTCTGGATTATAAGAACTCGAACATTACTCATCCTTTAATGCAAGCATGGCGTTATGTGACATAGGTCTGACCTTCTATAAAATTTAGAATAAATTCCGAAACATTAAATATATAAAACAATTCTATCACATAAAACGGATAGTAAGAAAGAGTACACTTTGATATTTCACATACCTCTACAACTTCCTGGCAAAACTAGTTTTTAATATGATTATACAGAGATAATCTTGCGCTATAAGTACCCTGGCTGTAGTCAAATCTAGGACCAGAGAACTCTGGGTAATTGGAACTCAGTATTTTGAAATATCCACGGCTAAAATTAAACCACCTGCGGGTAACGCTGTACACGGCTACGAAACCCGAGTACATTTTCGTTCATATATAATGCATTGACATTAAGTACCCACAATTCCGTGAAAAACAGCTGTTCTTAAGTCTAATTATACAAGATGGTCGAACAAAGAATAAGTTCTCTGTTCACAGTCATATGTATGCTGTCAATTAGTAGTGAAATTAGCAGGGGTGGATCCAGAAATATCATTCAGGGGGAGCGCAAAAGGTCGCTTGTTTCGTCCCCGTGGATCCGCCCCTGATTAGTGTTTTGTCATGGTGCACAAAACAAACTAAGACCTAATTTAGATGATTTAAAAAAAAAAAATTTCGAGGGGGAGGGGGTAAGAGTCAGTGATGATTTCATTTATAGGATGGATTAAAGTGAGCAGGACACAGTAATCTTGTGTGGAACATAACTTGGCGAGAGAACAACATATACATTTAGTTTATGATTTTGTTGAATTGTGCACTAAACTAAATCTCCCGATAATATAATAATAATAATAATAATAATAATAATAATAATAATAATAATAATAATAATAATAATAATAATAATAATAATAATAACGATAATGGTATTCGGTGCATGATATTTTTTCAGAAATCAAGTTTGAAATGTAAACCTGCATGCAGAGGTCACCTATGTAGCTGCTATTGACAGGTTTGACTGTATTTGGTGCCTTGTGCTCACGAATTAAAGCAGAATTAATCAAATATAAACTTTTCTCACTTATCCGACTAAAAATAATAAACTCAATAACAAAAACTCAATATTGTTCTAAATCCCTTGAAATGAACTTTGCGCGTAAGTCTTGAAGTAGTGCGCACCGGATATTACTGAGGCCTCACAGAGGAAAGTTATAACGTTTGAAAATAGGAGTTTATATTATTCTCTCGTCAGAAGATTTCACACACCTAATGTTTCTAGAAGATGATTTACATAAATATGTTTTACTTCATAATTTCAATATGTAATCATCCCTGACACCTTATTCCATTAAAATAAAATATTTATAAAAACTCAGTTGTGATCTAACGTGTATCATAACCCTCGAGAGCCTCAGTAATACAGTGATCTAAACACTCATATTAAACAATACTTCAGTATGCAGCCTGTTTGGTCTATATACATGTAAATATTTCATGCAAAAACATTTCTGCAGGTTGGACAGTTAGTAAGTAATAATTCATGTTTACACTGGAGGATTTTTGTTGTCATGCAGGTCATGAGTAAACTTTCTATAGTCAAAATAGTCCATTCTAATATATTTATGTGACCACAATGAGGATTAAAGTTACATATTTGACAAATACTTCTCTGGCATATACTCATATATTCTAAATTTTTCCAATTTCACTTTACACGCCAAAAGCACATATCTAAAAATCACCTACCTCTGCAGGTGACATCTAAGAAATTCAAAATAGTGCCAGTACAGTACTGACCAGCAAATGATAATAACTCCGTGTTCATCTAAACTCGTTGGAATGCCTCAGTTAACTACAAAGGAATTTGCCAACAGATCTACAACGTAGTGCAAAAGCCAGAAATAATAATGTCTTGAAGAGGAAAATAGATTCCTTAAAAATAGTGGCTTCATTTATTCTCTCACCAAAAGATACAAAATTGAATGATTTACAGAAAAATGTCTTTGCTCACAATTTGATTAGATAATCATCAACGACACCTTATACCACTAAATAAGACAAAAAATAGTTGCTCTTTCCTCTTAATTATAACCAGCGAGAGATCCTCAATAATACACTGAACTCTAATCTAAACTTATATCCAATACAAAAGTACGCCCCAGTATATATATATATATATATATATATATATATATATATATATATATATATATATATATATATATATATATATATATATATATATATATATATACATGTGATTATTTCATGCAAGATTGTTTCTGCAGGTTGGACAGATCGAGAATTGCATTTTATAAAATACAATTGCATTTTATAAAATACAAATTCTTTTCCGGAGTTATCAATTAATAATTCACAATTGCACTAAAGACGACCACTTTTATGATAAAAGTTACACATGTGACAAATACTTCTCTGGCATAAACTCCCATGTTCTAAATTTGCCCAGCTTCTTTAAACTTGCCACAAAACACACATCTATTAAAAATAGTACCATTACAGCACTGACCAATCCTTTTCCAAATATGTAGTATAGCACTTACCGGTTTAAAGATTTGTATTCTACGTACATACGGAAAGGTGCGCTGGATGCTTCCTGGTCGACGACTTTGTACCTCTAGCGGGGACGACAGGGGAATCTACGTTGTGAAACGGGACAAAGCTCGAGGTGCTGACTGAAAAGGCAGTAACAGGCGAGGTCACTACTATTCTCCTAAACTGAACAGTGCCTTTGAGCTCAGCTTCAAAAATAAATGTATAGTCCCGAAGGACGGCCTGGTTTTGCAAAGCGCAAAAGTGTTCGTGCGCGGGGGTAGGGTGTGCCGCTGATTTACGATCCACTGGTGCTGGTGTGAGGGACTAGCTTCAAGATTCGTCACTCAAAACAATTTTACGGTACAAAACCACTCCAGAAAAGAGTGCACTTAAGATTTAGGTTAGCGATAAACTCATTATGACGTATCTCGAAGCATCTCGCGAATGTGAATGACCTCCCCGCGGTATGTATAAGTATTTATACATTTTCAGTGCTGTACAGTCTTGCTATAGAGCATTTTTTGGCAGTTCTAATACGATTTCGCAACAATTTGTGGGAGTCCAGTCGCCCAATTGCCGTGGTTCTGACTACATATGCGGCATGAAGGAAACACCCGCTTTGGAGCTTGCAATAGCTGCTCCATGCAGAAAGGGTGCCCCGATAGCAGAATATTGTTCAGTTTTACTACGATTTTTGTCAACCATATTTTGAGGGGTTCAGTCGCCCAATCACCGTCATTAAAGTCTAATTGTTCGGTGGTTTCGACTACTTGTGAGAAGTAGTATAAAAACACCTAATTAGAGACAGACGATGTATATACTTCTACGAAACTAACACTACCATAGACTGTGGCAATAATGAAAGTAATACACAGGTCATCCGCGCACAGAAGAGCGCCGCCATCCACCTGCTCCGCGAAAACACCTACGAGAGAAATCTTGTCCCCGACATCGATGGCTATTGGGGCTCACCACTTTTGTCAACGACCTGTATGTCTTCGGGTACCTGGGCCCCGAAGACGATGCAGTGGCCAGGGGCAAGGTCCTCTGCACCACTGGAGAAGCGGACACAGACAAACAGATTGTTGACCACCCGTAGATAGCCATACTGGAAACCCTGGCCTGCAAGCCATACGATACAACCTATGACTACACACAGGATTCCATTTTCTACACGGTAGAGGAGAAGGACATCGGTGCCATCTGCGAGGCGGTAAGCCGTATCGAGAAAGTCACCTGTAGCCGGGCATTCAAGCTGCGCAATTCTAACAGAAAGCCTTTCGACATCTTCGTGGCAAAATTCGATGTCCCTAAAATTCCATTGGAGGAGCAGCAAACAGACTGCCCGATTTCGAATGGATTATCCTGCCCAATGGCTATAGTCTCTTCTCTATCGACTACAAGTGACTTCTCGGGTGTGCTGGACTGTGCAGCGTCTCATTGAATACGAGGTCGTGCGAAAAAAGGGGGATACACCCGAAGCTATGTGCAGTGGACGCCCCACCATCCTCTACGACACATGTAGGCAACCACGTCTGTAGCTAACTCCATACCATCTTCGAAGGCTACACAATCCGCGCCAAGGTATACAAATAGATCGTTTAGAATTTGAGGCTACAAGGTAAGGGAAGGCTTTTTTACGGGGGGAGAGGGGAGGACGCCATGCAGCTTGTGTAGACCCGCGGGTGTACCCGCATCAAAATCTAACTCTACGGCTGCCGCCCTGGCCGGGAGCTCTGCACCGTCACAGCCGAAATTGTAGTGCAAGACGTTTTGGACACCGTCTCGACGGAGGTCTATGAAGAGCAGAGGCTCTTTGTCGTGCAACCTCCGCGCCAGCAGTGGGAAAAGCTTATTAAATAGCCCGACCAGTGATTGGTCCTTGCACACAGGCCACAGAGCACCATCTACGTTGTCCGGTATGTCCACATAAGATCAGACCGCATTGGCGGAGTCCGGATTTGCTCCACCAAGGCAAACAGCGACAACCTAGACTGCTGGGAGGGAGCTGTGCAGTGGGTAGCTTCGAATTTGTCTTTTGAACATACCCCATTTTCCGGGCGGACAAACGAAGACGTCGTAGACTTGGGACCTCTACGCTGCTATACAAAAGAGCCAGATACAGCCACAATCCTTGCAGCCGACAATTGACCTGCACAGGTCAACACTATCGGAGCCGATGCGCTTCGCTGCCCACAATAGCAGATGGAAACAGACCAACATATGTCCACGCTGTGTACTAAGAATCGAAAACGTCGGCTGGTAGCGATTGCAGACGCAAAGAAGGCAGAAAATTGGTGTACGGTAGTGGCGGAGAAGCAGCATGCCGCAAGAGTATAGAGGGCAGCCAAGCTAGTCAACCTGTGGCAGATACTCCTAGATCAAGAGAACTACCGAGACCACGAGGTAGAGTGCAAAGGGGTCGTTGAGGAAGCTTTGTCTCGAAAGGATACTACCAAGTTGGCAGACCTGTGCTCCTCGTCAGCAGATCAAGGGCATACACTCCAGGTTCTTGGGTATCGCCACCTTGCGCCCGACCACGGATTTGGTAGCCGCATCTTTGCGGCTTGGACAGCTGTTCTTGTATCGACGGTCCACGCACAAGCGCCTGCATACACTCTGTTTGGGCAATAAAGGCCATAGAAAAGGTTCTCAACAGTTGCGAGAACAACTTTGCCAAAGAGTACGACAAATATGGCCGCTGGGATACCTGGTAGAAATACGAGAGGGCCACCCATGCCTTTCGTTCTGGGTCGAGCCCGTCAACACACAAGGTCGTGTGGTGGTGTGGAACCCGATTGATGTCCAGGAAGTCACCCAAAACAGAAGACCAGGTAAGTATACTGAAGCTGCTGGAAGTTTCCGACCAGGCTGCAAAAAAAGATGTTCATATCCTCGGCGCCGCTTTACAGGACAAAGGTGCTCTCACTGGAGCTACCGCAGCGGTCCAAAGCAAGTACTGCAAGAATACATCAATCTCGAGCCTGAGGAGTACTTCTGTACGCGCTACACCACAACCATATTTCAGGGGTAGATCGCGCAGGATACTCTCCCAGTAACTTTGCAACGACAGGGAAGAACCAGACGGCGACTAAGAGATTCCAGTCTATAGTCACTTTCTGAATACGAGCTTGGGCACTATGACATGGCCCAGCTGTCCGGCTCCTTGCGTTGCCAAATGGAGATTAGTGTACCACACCCCACAAGGAAAATGACCGGTGGGCAACCATCGCCTTGCTAGCCGTTCTTGCTCTACAGACCGCTCAAGCAAAGCAGTAGGTGTGCACTTTCGGAACTACGGGTGGTCCTAGCACGACGCTCGACAAGCGAACCCACACCAAAGGTGCTGTGTCCTCCGTTATCGTTTGTTCCCTCAGCGGTTTCCGCCGCTGGCGTTGTTCCAACTTCATTAGCATTGGCTAAATAGGGCAAAATATTTGTCAAATAAAAGCAAGAAGAGGTACGGCCGTACCACTCCCGTCTTGTATGTGTTGCAGAGATGGAAACCACGACCCAGGCCTTTGCCCCTGCTCTACATTTGTTTGGTCCACGGAAGCGCATAGCTAACCACAGTACACATGATGTGCCTGCCAAAAGGGTTTGCAAGGGCTAAATGCACAAGATATACGTCTCCCATATCCGCTGGCAAGTAGACCACTTCTGTGTCATTCGACCGAAGATTTTCCGCGCTGCAGTCGCGACACCCACGCCGCACATGTGTAATGTCGCTGCCTGGGCTAGTGCATCCACCTCTTCTCGGTTTTGCCAAACATTGGCATTTGTGCGGTGCGCGGAGCAGTGGGCCACTCACGCGATCGGAATCTGGGTGGCGAACGTGGCCCAAGGTAGAATAGTTCGAGGGAAGCCGTTTCTTGTGTCTCACGGTCCTACGTTCCAGCTTTGCTCCTCAAGTAACAATATGCACGGCATGCACTGCTCCAACAGCGCTGTTATACCCACCATACAAAACAGAATGACAAGCAAAATGCCAAGCTTTGGCTTGACAAGGAACCTGTTTGATTGTCGGAACGCAAAATTTTGATTACACAAGCAAACTTCTGGGTACACTAAATAAACTCTTAAGTCTGAAAAACAAAATCCTGAGTATGCAAACAAAATTCTTGGGATTGATATATTGGAAAATGGAAGCTAGACTCCATACCAGCGCTTAGGAAGAGCACAATATGTCACCACGTCAGAAGCTATCCCAGAAGCAAATCCTAAAAGTCCAGGCTTTTCGTGACAGAATGTGCATACAGGAAGCGAAGGAAACGTATGGCATTGGTGCCTCTCGCATCTACAAGATCTGAAAGTGCGAGACACAGGAAATGGCGGCCGTCGCCCCACCTCTCGTCGTCCGACTGTTGAAACGACAGGTGCAGAATACCGCACAGTCTGTCGTTTCGACAGTAGGAACGTCAACAAAAGAACTCGTCGTTTCAACGGCACTGGTACCCGGTGCCATTTCACACTTCGACAGTATGGGCAATCCAGCTATTCCAACAGCAGAAGACTTCGCAGGCTAGGCAGCCTAGAAGAACAGATGCGGGAATAAACAAACACTCTGTCATCTGTAGCTGGAATGCTCGAGGTGTCTACTTCCATTTGTAAGGGAGAGGCCTGCCAAAGTAATGACACACACGTGGCACATCCTCCCGACGTGGCGAGACTGTCTCGCGTCCCGAGATGACAAGAACAGAGCAAGCCACCTCGAAAGAACAGCCTGCAAGTTCAAAAGCATAACTAGCGACCTCACTGAAATCGAAGATGTACACAGTGTCTGCGATCAAACGTTAGGAAGCAAGAAAGCCACCTGCAAAACACAGGGCAGATGGTCGAGCAGGTGCTGCAATGGACATATCTTGCACTAGCTGCCATCCTTATTTGGAAGGTGGCCTCGAAACCATGGAACGCATGTGCAACAGAAAGGACTGCCAGTCCGCTTGAGATGTACGCACAAGTGCCAACAAGCACAGTCCGGGCGCGAAAGAGTCTGAAGTAAAAAAGGACATGCTCTCTATATGGTGTAGCCTGCTCTTCGAGCCACCAAGGCGGGTGTTCCCTTCGGGTGGCAACTGGGCGACTGGATCCCTCAAAAATCGGAGTAACTCTGCCCAAAGAATGCGCTTGAGCGTGGTACAAAATGCGTTGGTGTATTGGGCGACTGGTTCCGCCAAATATGGTTGCTGAAAAACATGGTAGAACTGCCAAAACAATGCGCTATAGTATCGGCTTCTACTTGTGGCAGACGTTGTTTCAACATCCAAAATTCGGGATAAGGCGTCAAAATGTTCTATAGTAGCCTTGGCAAGCCTAATATGTTTTGTTTATTTCGGTCCGCACAAGTAGTCGGAACGATGACAATTGGACGACTGTACCCCAACCCCACAAAATGGTTCCTGAATATAGGGGTAGAACTGCCAAAAATGCGTTATAGTAAGGTCTGAAAATCTGGAGGAGATCATGATCTATTAACAATACTGACAGCATCGCGGGTTTTGTTCTGTTTCACAACGTAGATTCCCCAAGCACCCACAAGTAAGGTTGGCACGGTCGGCGCCGTTAGAGGTACAAAAGGCGTCGTTAAGCATCCAGTACACATTTCGGTATATACATAGCATGCAGATCTTTAAACATGTGCCAGGGCCGGCAGGGCAAGGGGATTGGCCGTCCCTGGAGCTCTACATTTGGGGGGTGCACTTTTGGGGTATTTGGGCTCAAAAGGAGGCTAAAATGCAGCTCAGCACGCCGCGCGCGCACGCGCCGTAAAATGGATCCCAGGCCTAAGGACGACGAATGTTGCTTCACAAACAAGTAATGATGCAGAATCAACATCCCATCATCATTACAGGGAATATTATAAGTTGTTCCTAGATTAAGAAAAGCAATATTGTGAATTATTTGTTGACAAGTTTAACAAAAGGTATCTTCCCAATTTGTATATCGAATATTTTTACCACACTGATATATATATATATATATATATATATATATATATTCGGTTAGTTCCAAATGATTTGTTTTAGACAGTGTGGTATGCAGCAAGTATAAGCCATGAGCTAACTAGGTCGCTAGTTTGATGGCAAGCATTTTCTACGGCCTATTTTATTACCGATGCAAATAGATAAATAATGGTACAAAATTCCTATATATTGCAATGTTAAGACCCGTATGATCCGTCATGCGGAATACAAATAATAGTATTAGACGCGAGACACAAGATCTAAAGGAAAAGAAGTAGACTGCTTAAAGAGGCGATTTGGAGAAACACCACATGCTTTTTGTGAAGAAACCAGTCTCAGAATGATGGTTGATTCGTAGCCCAGTCAGAGATGTCATGGTTTTCTCCGTCAGAAAAGGTAAGCTGTAGAAACTAGTCGTCATCAAAACTGTTGTTAATAGCTACATACTTTCGCTCATAATGTAATGTGTGTATACCACTATCTGTATTAAACATTCATACAGAAATAGCCGAATAACAAACGGCAAATTTAAGTCAGAGGAATCTCGGTCTAGGTCATGCCAAAATAGAAAACATTCACAACAAATTTATTTGGTTAGAAGGAAATGTGTTTGTTTCTCAAATTGTGCGGGATTTCCATCCCCACCCCCGCCTTCTCCCCACCCCACCTCCCCCACCCTCTCCCATCCCATCCAGCCAGTCAGCTAAGTTTATATTGACAAATGTGTAGCAAATTGCTATTTGTATTTTCCTGCTAAAAACTGTTAGTGTTTGTTAATTAAAAGACCCGGAATATGGTAGAAGAGTAAAAGAAACTGTCTTAAAAGTTAAACATCAATATGTATGTGCTCAACAATTAGATCCTTTTGAGACTATTCCCTTATCTGAATTAAAATGTATAATAAACGATCAACTTTTCTTTGAAATGCTTATGTTAGATATTAGAGGAATAACAATTTCGTATGCATTTTTTTTAAGAAAAATACTCATGATCGACAATAACAGCAACTAATTGCAGATAGAAGCAATTTAGAAGAGAGAAACAGTGTCAGTGAAATACCAAAACAGGAGAATGAAACGAAAGAGTTCGAAGATATTAAGGAAAAAAAGATGCATTGAGTGAGCGTTAGGTCAACAGCTATATGGACTACAGAAGGAGAGAAAGCGACTTAATATTTCTGTAATTTATAAATAGAAATTATTCAAGCAAAATGATGCCGCGTCTTGTTAAAAGCAATCGTTCTTAAATAGGCAATGAGCAAGAAACTTTGGATGAAGCAAAACTATTTTATAAGAATCTATATAAAATGCGTGACTTTTTGTCCTGTCGATCTTGAAATATTACTTAATTACACAGACATTCCTAGATTTAATGGTTTTATGGAAACATTCCATAAATTGTGCTATATCATATACAGAAGCTGCAAATTTTCTAAAAAATGCTCAATGAAAATAGTTCAGGATCTGACGGACTCGCGTTAGAATTCTATAAATTTGTTGGGAAAGATATTGGACAGTTTCTAGTGAGGGCTATTAACTTTGGGTATAAACTTGGTGAATTATCTTCCACTCAGAAAAAGGAGTTATTATATGTATACCTAAAGGTAATAAATCTAAGAAGTATATATCAAATTTCGAGACCCATTCTGCTTCTAAATGTATCAGACAATAATGCTTCTGCATGTATTGCAAGTAGGATTCAAGCTATGATCCTACAATTATACATAAGGATCAAACAGTGTTTCTAAAGGACGATACATTGGAGAGAACATAAGAAAGTTTATGTGATTTAATGTTTTACATCAAAAAAGCACCATATTCCTGGATTCCTTCGTTTGATTGATTTTGAGACAGCATTGGACTCAGTGGCATGGTCAAATATTGATAAATAATATTTTTATTTTTTATTTTTAAGAACCAATGATAAACTGAATAAGAACATTTTATCGAAACATACATTTTTGTGTAATTATTAATGATCAAATCTCTAATTGGTTTCGAATCGAAGGAGGACGTAGATAGTGGGATCCACTCTCCCCATTTGTTTTATCCTGTGTGCAGAGATTTTAACCCATATGATAAGAAAAATAAAAACATATGGGGAATAAATATAGGTAATATAATTTATGTTCTTTCTCAGTGTGTTTATGATAATTCACTTGCTCTTGATGATTAATAGAAATCTCAAATGTCTGCTTTACATCTTTTATATCATTATTCCAAATGTTATGGTCTTTTTATAAATATTGAAACAACTAAGGTAGTTTCGATCGGAAGTAGAACAGGTAGCAACAAGAAATACTGTCAGAATATAAAAGTACTTAGGGTTGTACTGAGTTCGTTGTCTTATGTGTAAAGTATTCAACTACACTGGAAAACTTACAGCTCTTAATTATCCATCTAAAATTCCAGAAATTAAGAACCTGCTAATTTTGAGAAATAAGAGATTTTTTACTTCATTAGAAAAGATAACAGTGATACAAAGTTTAGCTATCTGCAAAATTAATCATCTTTCATTTTTATTACCAAATCCATCTAAACAGGTTCTTAGAGAACTAAATATACTCTTTTACAAGATTGTATGGCACGGATGAAAGTATAAAATCAAAGGAAATATTGCCGTGAAGGATTATCATGAGAAGGGAGGGGGGTAAATATGATTAATATATTGAAGTTTATGAATGCTTTGAAAATTCCATGGCTTAGAAGGATGTTGCTTGATGAGTCTAAATGAAATGTTTGTTACAGTTTTTATTATCAAATATTGATCATGTCTTTTTATTTTGAACAGATTTTCTTAACTCCGTGAAAAAGAATTATAATCTTTTTTGGATAGACATCTTTCAAGCATATTTAGAACTAAGTATATCATTTAAAATGGTCACAGCCAAATATGTTTTAGAAACACAAATGTGGTTTAATCCTTATATTACAATAGATGAAAAAAGTGTGTATCAAGAAACGTGGTTTCAGAAAAACATTAGATTTGTGAACGATTTTAGAAATGAGCATGTTTCCTAGTTATGTTTTAAAAGTTTTAAAAATAATTTTTCTATTAACATTAATTTCACAGATTTTCAAGCATACTTGCAGCTATAAAGTCATACAAAAATACATTTAGTGTCAATTATGATTGAAATCTGCAGCAACCGTTTATAAACATTGCCGAGTATACCATTATAAGAAATATAAAAGAATGTGCATGTATATATGAAAAATTTATTAGAAACAATGAAGTTCCAGTTTCTAGGTGAAAATGGAATTTTTAATTTGGCAATTTAAAAGATAACGACTGGCAGACATTTTTCTTGCTATCATATAAAACTTCAAAATGTCCAAATCTTAAATGGTTGCAGATAAACAATATAACAGAATTTTGTATATGAATACTCTTCTCAAAAGACAAATGACAGTCATTGCTACTTAAATACATGTGTGATGATTTTTCTCCTTTGAAAATCAGTTGAGTGAATCTAACTTTTAGAATACTGTTTTGTTGGTTTCCATCAGCAAAGCATCAAAAGCGAGACGGCATGCCTGTGTAATAAAGCCAGTGTATTTAATTAAAAACAAAAAAAAAAGCGTTATATTGATGATTTATAAAACGAATAGCATCAACCACAATTAAATAATAAGCAGATACAATAACTTTCTTAAATGACTTATATACTAGCGTTTAGTTATTAATAATTCGCCTTAAAATCTGGCTCTTTTATGGTGCATAGACTTCAGATTAATCTATTGTCGGCCCTACTCTTTGTCGGCGCGCATGCCAAGTATTGTTTTAACCTCGTCTGCTTTTGGAGCATTGTCTCATCAATAAGCCTTCTATCGTTGTTTGCTAACCGTAAATAATCTGGTTTCAGAAATTTAGGAGATAAAATACATTTCCAAGTTTTAAGTAAGTTTAAGTGATTTGGTTTACTGGGGAAAAATAATGATATTAAAGAAGGAAAATTTCGGGATCCCAACATAGTGATCTCTCTAGGTACACAACCAGAGCCGACCTCGCAGTTCTTATCAACCGCGCCATTAACACAGACCCAAATGACCTGGTCGCGTTCTCCGATACCACGGGAGACCTTAACAATTCGGGCGTGGACGTCTCTGCGCTCCTCACCAAACCAGTCGACGTTGTAGCCACTTACGTTGCACTTTTCAGCGATGGCGGTATATCCGTGTCTAATATCAAAGAGTATATTGACGCTAGTGATGCCTTGAGGGTCTCAAAGACCGGCGCTGAAATGAGCGGCACATGGTGAGGAACAACAACTTAAAATACAAATGTACATGATCCCGTCTACCCTCAGGATACTGCTAATAAACAATTCGTCACTAACCGGATACCAGACCTGCCAGACGATGCTGATACCGTGCCGTTCGTACTAACATCCTCTTTCGGTCCCGAATCTGCCTTCTCAGCTTGGAGACGTGGCTTTCCTGAGGTCGTTTACTTAACGGCTGACTATATTATGTTGGTCAGCGGGGTTACAATAATAAATGCGTTTGATTACTGCTGCTGGGATACAACGTAAAACTTACAGAACGTTGGTGGTTTAACCCGCAGCAACAAGGACTACACTATCACCGTCCTGGGAGTAGGATTTTATTTCATTAACCTCCACTGAAATCATGGTGACGGAACGTGGGAAATGCTTTTAATTCGTGAAAACAGAGTTGCACGGGCACATAATGACAGCAGTGTTTAGCCTGTAATTCCGAAAAGCTTTACAAATCGCTTTGCGTCTATGTTTGCCGCTGGAGACACCATCGGGTGTGAGGGTCTCAACGTCAAAGCACAAGCGTCGGAATTTTTAGCCATTCTAACCATCTTCGGATTTCACAACAAAAAATCGCGCTATACTTAGCTTAAAGGCGAAAAAACAAAGCCGTGGGGGAAGGACCAGACATAGACAAAAAACACGAATCATTGGTCCCGCCTGCCAATCCTGAGATCAATGAAAAAGACCAAGTATTTGGTCCAGCTCGCACGACATGTGCATGAGATCGACAAGGAATGTAAACCACTGTTGCAAGAGTATCTGAGCCAACTTGGGATTAGCACTTACCAGTTCAGATTGGCGTTGAACGAGGATGCACAGCAAATATACATCGAGCACTGGGACTAGACAGAGTACCCTATGCAAGATCGCTAACAGCTAGGGTTAATTGCGATTTACTTGCCAGAACAACGACCAAAAGTACAGTCCTCGGGAGTTAAGGGCTCGATTATTACAACAATGATTACGTGGTATTTAGCGAAACATCCTCAGCGATGGCAACAGGTCAGAGGTACGATCAATTAAACTTTCATATCATGCTGTTTGTAGACGAATTGTATTGTCGGTATATCAAAACAATCCAAGACCTACAAGATTTTCTTCTGAAAAAAGATATGTGAGGCTGAAACCTTCTTAAGGGCAGAGACTGAACAGCGGCGCACTCTGTACAAAAGCACAAGGAAACAATAAACACGGAAATTTTATTGACGCCACACTGACGGATGTGTCTCTGGGCACGGGTGTAGCAGAGATTGGAATATTGTCAACAATCATTGCTACCATCATTGCGATTGTCCTTGAAATCAGAGCTTTGAGTTTTTGGGGTTTTTTTTCGGTAACTGGAAATTGTATCAGCCGGCGACTATCCATGATAGCTAAAAATCACAAGGAAATCCGCGTCTTTGACCGAATCAAAGCCCAACACATATGCAGACCACATACCTAAGGCGCTGCGTAACAATGCCATCCTGAGGATCTGTTCAAGCTTATCCGAGATGAAATGGACAAATACACAACCATTAAAAATAAAATACGGGCTGCATTGCACAAGGCATACACTTCGGTTGTAATCACCGAAGTGGCAAAAACGTATTAATAGCCCGCAGAAAAGCAAAAGCGCGCGAGATGATCATAAATAAATCTCACTGGGAACTCATTATAAGTTGTGTGTTGTCAATGGGAACGATAAAAACGAGAGAACAGTCGGAAAGATAGCTTTCTGGTTCGATGCCTATTCCCAGTGAACCTCCAGCATATGTGGATTTTCAATAACAAGACCACGCCACCAGGTTCGTCCGGCCTAACAACTTATATTTTTCCCAAGCGTTTCATTTAAATATTGATTTTTTAAAAAACAAAGATGAAACGCGATGGAATTGCAGCGAGGACCAAAGTCAATGACGTCACCAACTAATGTAAATAAAACCCAGTCTGAGCCGGCCTCATAGGGCCTTTGAGCAAATTGAACAAATACACCGAGCTCGTGTATAGCGATAATATTGCCTTCCGTCCGAAGAATTAGCAAAGCCAATCTCAAACTATCTGCTCGCTGACATCAAACAGCACAACGAAAAGCTTAATACGGCTATAGCGGATGACCTTGCCAAGCAAAGCGTCATGCTAGAAGCAATTCTAAGCAGACTCGAGTTCCTTAAAATTAACTCAGTTGTCGGTACCAAGAGTGCTATTCGTACAGTAGACACTGCCAACAAAAGAAACCAGGTAGACTGGAGCAAGGTAAAAACTTCATTGTTCTGGTGCAGGGCCATGCGGGCCACCTCAGACGAATTTTGCCATGAGTTTGGCAGCGCAGACGACGACACAGAGGTGCATCGCGTTAAGGACATACTAGTAAAAAAAAAATCCGAAATGAAACAAAGATGTAATACGCAAGATTTAACAATTTTGTACATTGATCTCAAAAGTTTACAAACATTACCATCTGTACCAAGTTTGAAAAGTTGCTACCAAAGGCCGTTTGTATATACGCTGTCAAACACCTTGTTAAAACTAAGAAATCCAACCTAAAATCTTGTATTCTCTTTAAATATGCATGTTAACAATGTTGTGCTGAAGAAGCACCATTAATATCAACACCTTGCTTAAATTCAAACTGTGTACCCGATATTTTACACGATTTTGTTGACAAGTTATTTAAATTGTTGCTTAAAATACGTGTATTTTATATATATATATATATATATATATATATATATATATATATATATATATATATATATATATATATATATATTGTTACGACTCTAGGGGTATATATATATATATATATATATATATATATATATATATATATATATATATATATATATATATATATATATATTGTTACGACTCTAGGGGTAATGTAACAGAATAAAAGACACAAACAAGCTTTCAAGATTAAAATGCAAATCTTTAATTTCCTAAAATATTAAAAGAATTAAAATAATTCAACAAATAATCAAAGTGAAAGAATTAAAATAACTTACAGTATAGAATATCCTAAAAAGTCCTAAAATGTTTTAAAGTTCACTTCCTGATGTTAATCCGAGTAATCCGGATGAAGTATTCCGAATGAAAATAACCTGCACTGATAAGTTCTGATTAAATCCAAAATAATCCTTGCAAGTCTGGAATCTCACAAGTTTTAGAATAATGTCCGATAAATCCACGGAGCTGTATAGTAATTCAGATGAATTACTAATTAAATAAATTCCACACTGAACTGATAATTTCAATAACCTCTCTTCATTCAAGCAATTGTAAAGAATGATAATTCCCAAGATTATTCCCTATATATCTTTACTAAGTGCGCAGAATTAAAAGGGAATACCCTTTCTCCGTCTTTAATAATATCGTATTTCAAAATAACACAACCCTCTAAGAACAAATCAGGAACTAGGTTACGCGTCATTTACCCAAAGGTCTAGCGTACTAAAAATCTTAAAGAGTAAACATAATGTTATTGTAGTATGGAATGTGACCTTTCAATGTTGATTTCCAAAAGTACAAAGCCAGGTCGACTTCATTTTCCCGCGCAATTGATCATGTGACCACTTATTGATCGAGCAGTAGTCGTATCTATACTGATATGCTAACCTTTGTTTAGACAAAAAAAAGAGATCATAAATTAGTAAATTAAATTATTATAAAAAAGTAAAGGAGGCTTGATTCCGTAACAATATATATATATATATATATATATATATATATATATATATATATATATATATATATATATATATATATATATATATCACAGTATTTAAATCACCTTTGTCACCTTTTATAAATATGGGAACAATAATACTTTCACCCCACATTTTGGAAAAAATCACTACTGTCAATAATAGCATTAAACATTTCATTTCGACATGGCACTAAAACTTCCTGACCATGCAGAAAGTATTCATTAATTAGAAGATCGCTTCCATGCCGTTTTTGCTTACTCAAACGTTGTATTGCCTTCAAAACTTTCATGAGTCATTACATCACCCAACTAAGGAAAAACCGGATCATTATTATCTTCATTTTCATCTAATCTCTCTGTAAAAATTATTCACTTCAATTGTTCAAAGTGATTAGATTCTGTTTGTAATAATTTAAAGTACTTACAAAATATATCACGTGAAGCAAAATCTTTCCAATAAATTTGTGTCCCTTTTAAAAATGTTCTTCGGATTCCTGCTTTCAAGTTGGACAACTATCTTAAAATTATCTTTTTTATAATTTATGTATTTCCTGACTAGAGATAACGACCGTACACGGTTTGCTGTGTTCCAACATTTGTTCACACAAAAGTATGATCCCAGTTTTATAGAGTAAGCTTACAAGAAAATTATCCCATAGTTGGTATATTTTACGTACAGTGTTTGCGGTGTATTCTTTTGTATATTTCAACACGTTAACATGTCACTTTCTGTGAATCTGATTGATCCAAATACGGGCATGAAATCCTTGCGCAGTATTTTAATACACTGATTGGCTGCGACAGTGGTTATTTTCCTTGTCCCGCCTTCTGGAGTCAGTTTATTTTACTATTGCTATCAACCATATGGCGGCCGTCTTTCCTATCGGTAGCCGAATGGACACTGGGGGAAAAAAACAGGCAACTATCACAAAAAACGCACAGTAGCAGTTACGTAGGATGGAATATGGCCCATTTATCCTACACAGAATTATCCGAATGTCAAAACAAAAATAATAAACAACATTAGTAAACGTTCTCTGAGTTAAACGGAAAATGTGTGAGACCCTAGAAAATCCATTAGGCTGACCAACGGGAACATTCCGAGTCTATGTAGAGTAACGCCAGCCAGAGTATTGCAATGCAGACTGCCATCTTAATATTTCTGCTACCACTCGGTATAGATCTTGCACCCCATCCCTTGGACGAGCATGGTTTAATTATCAACGTATAGGAGTAAATAAACTAACCTCACGTATGAAGAGAATGTCGACAAATACTGGTCTCTCAACTGACCAAAGTTATCCAACCCCAGCATTCTTCCAAATCAAATAATGCAAATACCCGATCACATAAACATTCTGGGAATATGAATTACATAAGAGCCATATGAATGCAAATCGGCACCGAGATATATCCTCCACATCAACACATAGATTTAGTACAAGTTTCTTCATCCAGTAATCATCCCTACAGACAAATATACAACAACTGGAATGCTATCTATTCTCAATATCCAGTACTGCATCTGTACTGAATGTCCTTGGTGGAATCGACACACTTTCCGGTGGAAACGTTGTAAACAGTCTCATTAAAATCCGTGTGTGTGGCGCCACAACTACTCCAGCTGACCTGACCGAGTAAACGTTCCACGGGAGATCAGGTGTTGAAAAACGATGATGTCTGTGTCAAATTTTCTATTGATTGGAAGGGCATTTGCTCTTTGAATTGTAATTTTTAAACAAGACATCTACTTTTAAAGGTGTTCTTAGTTATGGAATTGTGTAATATTGCTTCAACTTGCGTTTGAGACTATTTGTTATGAGCAAGAATTGAAAGGTGCAGCGTCTGAGCCATAATTAAATGAAATGCCGAAAATTAATCGTTATTCTTTCTATCTGGACTCTATCCCCTCTAAATAAAAGCTATGTGATAACAGAATCTCAAATGGGTAATAATTTAATACTGAATTTACGAAACTCTTTGAATAATTTCCATCTTTTGCTCGCCAAGGTTGGCAAAAGCTGGAAATTTATAAACTCGTTTCATAAATTCAGTATTAAATTATTACCCATTTGAGATCCTCTATTTGTTAAACATCATTTTTTGGAACAGACGCCGATGCATGAGGCATGTAACAATCAGCCAAAGAAACTGTCAATGTTAAGGTGAAACATGACATCGTCCTATCATCGTAATGACGTATTACACCACCTCATCTTATTAGCCAATCCAAACACTTTTCCAAATTTTAGTTAAGCCTCGTTCTGGCGTTACAATAAAACCTTTACAACACCCTTGTATGGCGGAGATCTCACTGACCCACGCAAGAGGTCTGGTTGAAAGAGACTACTAGCAATTACTCCACTGGAATATGAGCGTGCAATATAGGGATCATACATGTTTTTTTCTGGTATCAACATTTTTCCGAATCCAGAGGGCGTCGTTGAACCCCGAGCCCAAAGGGCTTCTACATCAACACACCCGAGGGATTCGGCGAACATTGACACGAGAAACAACATGTATGATCGCTAATTTTACATTTATAAAAAAACAGCAACAAAAAAAAACGCAGAAATTTTCAGATGCAATGTAAAGTTTCCATAGTGATGGTGCCAATCCGGTACGTTGACTTTACCAAATCCTTTTCCGGGGCGGCGCGCGCTCCCGATCAATTGATTTAAAACGGTCAATGTATATAGACGTGCCAACTTCAAAGATCTATTGAGATATAACAAGTCTTGCGAAACGTTTAGCATAATATGTGTCATATTGGAGGAATAATGCAACTACCTAATGTTTGGCATGTAAATACGTGAAATTACACAGATTCTGAACCGTATTTATTTCTTTATTTATTTATTATACACAAATGAAAATATACACCGGTTACTTTGAGCAGACGAGTTGAAAATCCGCTTTGCATGCATCGTTATTTCTATCGTTCTGAGTGAATACGATGTATTAGGGCAAGATAACGCATCTTATTTCTCTTTTCAGAACAATTATCTCTTCTGTGTGAATTGAGAACGTAACAGGATTGCATGTTTTCAGCTAATACACACACGATACGGAAGGCAGAGTCATTTATCTTGGAATGCGGCCCGATACAAGTATAAGTATAACAACACACCAGGGCATCAGTGAAATCCGATGTAGATACATGAATACGACCGCATTCATATACCTAGTCCAACAATGCTGCGCACTCATTTTTATGTAAGAATATTCAGAAAGTCAGCGTTTATGTCATAACACATGAGCATACGTCATAGAGCACATTTCATGTAGAGAGCATACGTCGCAAAGAAAGCATACGCCATATCACACAATGTTAACAACTGGGACATCCCTAGATAGTGGACTGGTCCAAATATGGCTGCATTTGTATCATTCTTTCTCTCGCTAATGATTACGCTGTGATGGCTAAACATAAAACAATATTCAAAGAATGTTAGTAGTCTTAATATGTTCAAGATTTTACGAGTAACGTAATATTATCTTATAAAACTGAAAAATCACCGCCTGACTTTTACTTTAGTCACTAAATCGGGACTGAACATTTTTAGCTTGTTTCAAAAACATAACCGTCATTTATCAGGTAATTTGACTTGTAGGCTGTTTACTTTCCCATTTATTTCTCAGCTATGACTAAACAGAACTCTTTATTGCAAGGCAACGAGGAAAATAAACCATAGGTTAAAAAACTGTAATAGAGACACACACAATGGGATCATTGTAATGCACTGTTATGACGTCAGAGTCCTCACGTGACAAATTTTTTTTTTTTTTCAATTTGCCAACAATGGTTTCATTTAGTATTACCTGTATGTCTTTAAGTTTCTGGGTTTTAGACCAACTGAAAAAATGATTTTACATATATGGAGATAGCGAGATCTGCATGAAGTCATGTTTAAACAAAATTACTTCTACATAACAAAAATCATAATTTTTGTAAAATAACAAATGAATCAATTGGTTGGTATTTATGTGTTTAACGCCATTTTTCAGCACATGATAGGCTATACATGGCGGCCAGTATAATTGGTGGAGGAAGACCCTGAGAAAACCCCGGGAAGAAACACCGACCCACGGGCAGGGCCGGATTAAGGCCTTTGGGGGCTCTGGGCACAGCCAACATAGGGACCCATAGCTATCTATGCCTTGTCCATAGATATCGGCGGATCGTTATATGCGATGACGAAGCCGATGATATTATTAATCGTTCCAGGACCTTAGTTACAGTACTGTTAAAAACACTGCCTGTGAAAAGCATACGATAATATACGGGGGCCACTTAAGCCCGGGTCCGGGGCCCCTTGAGCCTCAGGGGCCCTGGGCACGTTGCCCACCTTGCCCAATGGATAATCCGGCCCTGCCCACGGGAAGCTACTGGCAAGCTTTCTCACATACCCACGTTGGCTTAGCCCACGCGGATAAAGGTGAGATGTCAGTGATCTGTAAAGGCCAGCGCCTTAGACCACTCGGACACTCGGGGCCCATCAAATGAATCAAAGTTAGGTATTTATTAAACAAGATTTCTGGACTTATGACGGCTTAATATGTATAATTGATGAATCTTTTTATGATTTCCCTCATATAGCGTTGTTGCTGAAAGGAAGAAAAAAACATATATTTTACTAAGCCAATTACTATCCTGTACATATATAGACATCAAACTCAAGAGAAACGATGATATGTCAACCTGGCTTCAACAAAAATCATGTTGTTAACAGAGATGCCGCTTTGGACACAAACTTTACATATGTTCTATCAACATATTTCTGCCATGTTTTATAAAAACTGGCTTAACAGGTTTGAGAAGTTTTACCAAGTAGTTTTTCACAGGGTTGCAAAGAAAGTAACCCCAGAAAATCCTGCATTGTTATACTATGCAATAAAATTCTTTAATATCAACGGTGCGTTTAAAATCTGGACGCGCACAGTTTTGTCATGTGTTTAGTTCGGTAATACCACAATTTATTTTGTCGCTTGACAAGAATATTAGATGTTAAAATTGATTGACCGACACTGTAACGTTCGGTGTCAAATATATGCACGCAATCAGCATATTTATTGCGTTAGGTGTCAAATATATGCACGCAATCAGCATATTTATTGCGAACGTATCAATGACATAAACGCCTTCAGCCTAATGCAAATATGAACCTCGAAAAGTTTCCATCAGGTAACAGAGTAGTCCAAGTTCAGTTTGGAAAAAAATAATCATGCCACAAGCGAGATATCAATTGGAGCGAAGGGGTAGAAAATTGTGAAGACAGCATACAATTTTGGTTACGCAGATATAGTTGTTATAAAATGAATTTATCATCAAACATCTTTATAAACAAAAAATATAGGTAGTTTCTTAATCTCAATTCTGTTGTAATTTAATATTCCAGACGATTAGTTTTCCCACACACCTACCCCCACCCCACCCCATGCTTGACGTGTTTATTAGAAGATATACGGACATTTTGTTTCAGACTTTTGACAGTGCTCCTATTAATGCTGATTTATCTTTCATAGTTAAAATCTTCTCTTCAAAAATGCTGAGAGAAAGTTTTCAGAAGTGATAGAAAGAAAATCTTGTATGGAGTTTATACTAATATCCATATACATGTTCCTCTCTCTCTCTCTCTCTCTCTCTCTCTCTCTCTCTCTCTCTCTCTCTCTCTCTCTCTCTCTCTCTCTCTCTTCGGGACATAATGAAAAATGCACAGCAAATTTTGCTAAACTTGACACCCAACCTCCACCCCTTCACGTCCTAAATGTGAGTCGTACTGTTTTCCTAATCCATGCAGTGAAACGTTATCTGTAATTATTACCCTTTCGTACATCATATAGGAAAGCTCCGTCCCATTCCTAGCTAACGGCCTGGAACATAATGCAATCCATTCAACTTGGCTCTAGCGATGAGGTACTGTTATTATCACACAGTGATATAAAGCCATACATTACACAGATTAAAACAGTAATTAATCAGTTCGTTCTATGTATAAAGTTTCTCGTTCTATGATAAATTTAAAACTCCTACAATCAGATTCTACAGTTGGAATAATATTTCACTCCCAGTCGATTTCAATCCCCTTCGATCGCCCATAACCAAATATTCTCGCCCATTCAAATTAATTGTTGTTCGTCTTTGAGTTATCTTCGTGATAAAGCGTCTCCTTAGCTATGTAAATAAAAAGGGCAAATTATACGACTTCATTATTTCTTATTAGTGATACATATCTTCTAAATTAAGATTTGGGTCATTTTACAGAGTCTGTGTTTGCTTGAGATAATATCTTGAAGATAGTATAGTCAATTTCATGTCTATACTGTCTACGAAATTTTAAACAACTGTGAAAAGTACAGTACATATATAAAAATGTTAAACGTGGCATGACCCATAAGTGCATACTCGGATATATACCTTTGTGAACTTTTAAATTTCAAGTTTTTTTTTTTTTTTTTTTTTTTTTTTTTTTTTTTTTTTTCGTGGTTTGTATATGTATCTAGTACAACTGGTTGTTGATTTGAAAGGAACAGCTAATAACAGGGATTACCCAGTTTAATAATAGTAACCATGTGCTTTCTGTGGATAAACTGGTCCATGGCTACAATCCCATGCGCGTCATTACACGTTAATCTTAAGTGGCAGTCAATCAAATTTGTCCTTGTGCTGTTAAATCTACCGAGAAACACCTTTGTGGTAATTCCTCCAATGTGTTTGTAACTACTGAAGTATAGGGCCAAAATTTGAACACCTTAAAAAATCTAAGCTTTTTTTTAAATAAGGTTTATGTCCAAGAGAAAATTAAAAACATAGCAAAATGTTGAGAATTTTGATATTTTGTTTTAAATCCTTTTTTTTTTTTTTTTTTTTTTTTTTGTTTGTTTTTCGATTGTGGTGGAGAGGCAGTCAGAATAGCAAACGGACGAAACGTATTAAACATATGATTACTTTAATCAAATTGCATAAAAGTAACACGACGAGTGAAATCCACCTGGGTAGCTGTAACGTCATAGATGGAACCCACATTATCTCCCAGAACATTTCTTAGGTTCCGCGACCGTCTGAACGATACCTCTGTTCCAAGTAATGTTTTCTTTCCGTAGATAAATATGCACTGTTCCATAATACCTTTACATTTGCCCGATCGCCAATTGGTGTGGATTATGAAATCGGCAGCCGTGAATAGATGCCCTTTACCCTGGTTATAGATAATCTGAGGACAACAAACTATCATGCAACTTCAGACGCGTCTGTAATAAAATCTGCCTCGGGGAATTTACTGTTTTTACTCGTGAAGTCCCGCATTCCACCCGTCTCTCTCTCTCTCTCTCTCTCTCTCTCTCTCTCTCTCTCTCTCTCTCTCTCTCTCTCTCTCTCTCAGATGTTTGTGTTGACAGGCATGCGCGTGCAGTATTGATTGAATGTATGTATTCATGAAATGGATGCATCATGCGTGCATGGTTTCACGTATGTATGTATGTGTTTCCTTCTCATGCTGCGATTTGTATTGTATTGTATTGGTTTAACATGAGAGAGACATTCAAGGCTGCTCTAAACCACACAAATAAATATTTTATTGCAAAAGCTGTCATTGAAAAAGCAACATATTCGATATAGACAGTCACATGACACATAGGACATTTTTACAACACATGGATTCTAAAGGAAAGTTAATCAAACATATAAATACATTAGTACATGTCAATCAACATCCAGTTGTATAATTTAAAGTTGCCTGTATGAGAACAAATAAAACACCCAACGATAAATTGATTGTCTTAGAGACTCTGTGTGTATGTAAGATAGAGAGAGAGAATGTGTGTGTGTGTGTGTGTGTGTTATTTAAGTACTATAAAATAACTGATGATAATAACAGTTTCTTTCGTTTCGTGCAACTGAACTTGCATTTGAAATATCAATATCTATTCGGTTGTCCCACGTGCATGTGCCTATACATGTATGAATGTCTCAAGATTTTCTGGACAAACATGTTCATTAATTCAGGATCGATTGTGGAAATAATACGGGATTCATTTATGATCGATGCTAGTATGTGGAGTTTCGAATTTACAAGATAAAAGTGGTTTATTCGTATGGACTCGAAAGTTTTTGCTTTTGTTCAGAACTCTTTATTTATGTATTTAGTCTTGCAAGAGCTTAAGAGTAGTAGTAGTAGTGGCAGCAGTTTGTCCTTGTTTATTTGTTATCATGCTTTACGACACAGGAACACATGATTGCTATATCATGTCGAGGCAATTGTACTAGAGTGCCTTGCCCAGGAACAAACCACAGAAGTTGACCCGGCCTCTTCCGATGACTGGATTCAAACCGGTATCGGTCTCGAGTCATACAAGCACACCACTGAGCCACCGCAGTCCTTAGTTATAGCCGTAGTAGTAGTAAATGGTGATTTTTCTCTTAATTACATGTATATGTATCTAATGTGTGTGTGTGTGTGTGTGTGTGTGTGTGTGTGTGTGTGTGTGTGTGTGTGTGTGTGTGTGTGTGTGTTTCATAAATACTTGACACATACGGAATATGATGTAAAATGCAGAGCTGTTGAGAGTATGATGTTGGAAAGAAAATAATACTCAACGTGTGCAACTGATGGCTGAAATGTACCACACAGGATTGTTACTATGCTTTACACCTCCAGCTGGTGATGTTACAGACAGTGCAGCGTGCATTCTATGAGCAACTATTAGCTAGGCTTTCCATGCACATTTTTAGACATTGATATAACAAAATTATTAACTCTATCACATCGCCTATATTAATTTGCTTCATTCTCAACCGATATTTATGAAGATATTGGCTACAATTAAATTGCTATTTAAAAAAGAGAAGAAATCGTAACATTGGCGTTTTAATTCCATCAACATGTATTCAGTGAGTCTAGGACTCCCAATGCTTCGGTTCAAAAACTTCCATTTTCGCTCGAACAAGAAAGACATCGTAAGTTTCAGCCCAGTATGTAAATGTTTTCACATTATCGTGCAGGATAAAACACAATTAGATAACTAGCATACGTCTTTACACGTCGGGTATCCTTTACCACTCTCTTCTACCCGTTCCCATTGCCAGTTTCTTCATCATTTTATAACTGTCACTGTAATCACGGGGTTGATGTAAATCTATTCCTTTGTCTTCGGATGCAGTACGTGGGACGTCCCTGGCACCATTATGTCTTTTACCCACCTCGTCCTCCATTTGATTTTCCATTGGTGGACGGCTTATGACAAAGTTGTCATAGTTTGTGCTCTTCGGCTGTCTTATCGCCTGCCTGTTGACCGGAACTGGTTCATACACTTCTGGTAAATCTAGAGGTCGCTTCTCAATGTCATCGTAAGTACTGGAAGCCTTGGCTAGCACCACGTGAACCTAATTCAAAAATAGTGGCGAAAATAGAAATGTATCGAAGTACAGCAATTTTGAATGTTTCCTGCAAGTTGTATGCAATTACTGTCTTAATTGCTACACAAATCAGGGTTCGTAAGTGACCTAAACTTTGCAAAGTCTGTAATTAACACTTCCTGTTCGCGAGAAAATGTAACATTATATTAAAGAATGCCTTTGCAATAAATTTAGTCGGTATTTATTTTGTGTAGAATAACTTTGAACATTGTTTGCAGGCCACACAATGTTATGTAAATGAAGCATTGTGTGTGTGTGTGTGGGGGGGGGGGGGGTTGGAAGTAGGCAAATGGATTTAAAATGCAAGACAAAGCATAAAGTAATTGCACCTTGTGACACTTGTTTTAAGTTGTATGTGCCCTCTTTCGTCACTACACCATGTATTTACGCTACATGACTTCAATTTAGCACAACAGAAACTATACATTGCAATTAATTCCAGCTGATAGGATTACCAAAATTATATTGCTGCAGCTATAAGTAGGTAAAAAAATATTTAATCAACTGCCACTAGAACAAACAATTTAATTTTCTCAGCTTCTAAAACTACACTAAAAATTACAAAGTCCAAAACATTTAAATGACCTTTTGAAACGATTCCTATAAATGTACATGAGAGCACATGTACAGATGTCTTTACACCATCGTAGTCATCTTATTAAAACCATAGTGATTACTGAAATTACGGGTGATTAACGTCAACATTACAACTGCATGCTTAAGTGGGTAATTCAAAACTGAATGTGAATATTTCGGACTTTATCAATTTGTGGTGAAGGTTTTAAAACTAATAAAAAATTAAATTACTTCTTCTAGTAGAAGTTTATTCAAAATGTTTACATATGTGTAATTACAATAATGCATTCAAGGTACACATATCAGTTAGAATTAATTACAATATGCTCGTTTGAAGTCATATGACCAAAATACACAGTATGAATACCAAAACGGGTACATAAACCTTAAGATATCCGTAATCAACTATTGGTTCTGGACCTCTGTGTGTTGTCTGAGTTATTCTGGTGTAATATAAAAAGTCCCTTACTCTTGTCTGGTTGACTGGCGAACAGCAGCAGCATATGGCTGACGCGATAAGGGCGAAGATGATTTCGTTGAAGGCGAAAAAACTGATGATTATAGGCAGGAACCACTGGTAGTTATTGTGCAATTGCTGCGCTCTCTAAAAAGCAAAAGCAAATACAGGGACATGTATTATGAATACAGTTTTATAATGACAAACGGCTAAACGTGTTAGAATCATTAACTTGGTTTTGGTTTAGTTTGGTGATTTATATCACAGATACACAAGTAGGTTATTTAGTGCCGAGGCAATTGAAGTACCACATTCATTCGAATTTGGAAGGCTACAATCACCCAAAGAAGACATTGTGTATGTAAACGCAGATGCTCTGGAGTTAAAATGTATTTTTGTATATAAAAAGTCTCTAATTAAGAAAAATAACTGCTGATAAGAAAAGTAAATATGAAAAAAAAGTTTTATATACCTTACATGCTACTTTATTCTTAATGCCTGTATATTTTTGATTTAATTATATTTTGATATGTCCTAAAAACAATACGAGATTTAATGTGCAAAGTCTAACATTCTAGATACATTATGCATTTTTTCTTTGTTGTTACTGTTTTGTTTGCATGTTATAATGATTGAACACCAATCTGAGAGAGAGAGAGAGAGAGAGAATGAGAGCGAGACTTACATCTACTGAAATGATAGCCTCGACAGCACAGCATACTGGTCCAAACAACACAGCGCATAGTATACACAAAATTAGGAAGGTCAATTTCTGTAATAAACAAAACGCATTGCTGCACAATTGGCAAATTTCAATTTTTACAAACTAATTTTTTTTCTCTATCAAACATAAAATACATCCTTCTTCTCTGAACACAAAACCAGGAATACTAGGAAGCTTACGTTTATTTGAAGATCATATTTATTTACTTATTTATTTCTTTATTTATTAGTTTAGTTAGATAGATTGTTAGCTGGTTAGTTAATTTGGAAATTATCGCGTCGAAGAAATTGGCTAGCCTAAACAAGTGAATTCCTTTATTCACATTTTAAAATTACCAACATATAACCAGGCTTCGAGAAACCACCATTTGAGCACTGGAAAAAGAATCATTGAATATTTCATATAAATTAAAAGGAAAGTAATCCTCTGAAAATTTGGCAGTGCCGTTACACTTTATACATCCAAGACGTTCACACAAAAATCGAGTCGTAGAATATTGCAATTGTTTTGTATATAAAAAAGCGATGTCTGTGACGTGACGAGTGTTGTTACATTTGCTTAGTCAAGAGATACATTGGACATACCTAAGAAATTCCATAAACAAATATTAAAACCCTGAGCCCAAAACAGTCATTTATCATTAGAATTATTTTTGTTGTAAATCCTGACCTCAAAACAATCATTTATTATTGGAAATATTTTTGTTGTAAATTCTTACCCCAAAACATTCATTTATTATTGAAATTATTATTTTATTTTTATTTTATTTTTTATTTTTTTGTAAATCCTGACCCTAAAATAGTCATTTTACTATTAGAATTATTTTTTTTGTAAATCCTGACCCCAAAACAGTCATATATTATTGGAATTATTTTTGTTGTAAATCCTGACCCCAAAACTGTCATTTACTATTGGAATTTTTTGTTGTTGTAAATCCTGACCCCAAAACAGTCATTTATTATTGGAATTTTTTGTTGTTGTAAATCCTGACCTCAAAACAGTCATTTATTATTGGAATTATTTTTGTTGTAAATCATGACCCCAAAACAGTAATTTATTACTGGAATTATTTTTGTTGTAAATCCTGACTTCAAACAGTCATTTATTACTGGAATTATTTTTGTTGTAAATCCTGACCCAAAACAGTCATTTATTATTGGAATTAGTTTTGTTGTAGTTCTTAGTTTATATGCTATTTCATACAGGAGGAGGTAATTATTAAGCCCGTGGCCAAAACAGAGTAAACTTTCCATTTAAACACTCATCAAAGACGTTCTATACATTTTAAATGTAGGCGTTAATATTGTTAATAACTACAAGTTGCTGTGTTCCGTGGACTAAACGTTGCCTATGCACCGCAGCCAGATGTCAGTTTTGACAGGTGATTGACATGCAATGAACATGTTAGACGGTTGACGAATGCTTCATCGGAAAGTTAACCCTATTTCGGCCACAGGAATAGAAACTGTATGATAAGCAAATGTTCACATACAATTTTATACTGTATGAAATGATACCATTAACTGATGTTAACTGAATGTTGAAAAATCGAAAACTCTGAGAATATTTCTTCAACAGATATAAAAAAAATGGAAAACCTTTCCAAACTGCTAAATCTGTAATAAACTTACTCATAATAAAGTATTCATGACTATATTTGGTTTATTTCATACTTACAAAATAACTCAGTGTATGTATATGCTTGCTTGACATACACGTTCCCATCAACCCGGACACAACAAACTGTTTAAAATATCAAGAAGACAAAATTTCAAAATGTTTCTACGATTTATGGCCATATTGTGACAGAATAAAATAAAGCAGGTTTTTTATGATTTATGCCCATATTATGAAAGAATAAAGTAAAGCAGCTACATCAATGGAGAAAAGGTATATTATACCTAATTGTTGTAAATGAGTACATACATAACTGATCTGAGACATACAAATATACACGTCTAGAAAATGTTACAAAACTAATATTTCTTCTTCCTCTTTATTCATTTTTTTTTTTTTTTTTTTTTTTTTTTTGTAACAAATTTAGTGCTGTTTAAATTGAGATGGTATTTATATAACAAACGTTAAAGTTTCATGTAAAAAGTTTAAAAGCCAGTTTTTATAATGAGGAGATACGTTCATTATAATGCGTAACAGTCTACCACAATTCACTTGCCAATTCTAGATACGGAATTGTAACCATTGGTAGGAAAGGAAAAAGAAAGAGATATATACACTGTTAAGTAAACAAGAAAAAGATAGATAGATAGATAGAAAAGAAAAAATGATAGACGGACAGAAAGAACTTGCCCAGAGGCCACACCAGATCGGCGTCGAAATGATCGTGAGAGAAGTGATGGTTTCATTGGTAGTATCTGGTGGGAGGAACAGATAGAGACACAAGTCTATTATCCCAAGGATGATGCAGACGACACCGGCTCCGATTTGAAATGAACCCAAGATCTAATAATAAATAAATAAATAAATGCGTTTTGTTTCATTTGTTGGTTTTTACGACACTTTTAGCACGTGTCGAGGAAGTGGGAGCTAAGTGCCTTTCCAAGAACACCCTTGGATTACGATTCCGACGCTCTTCCAATTGAGCTAACACGGCTCCCAATATTTAAATAAATAAATGTGAAACAACACTATGTGCAATTAAATGAAACAAGAGCTACTTTATTCCTGAATGAGGGAGCCGTAGTGACTCAGTGGTTAGCGTTCCGGATTCGCAACTAGAAAGGTGCGTTTTCGAACCCTGATCAAAACAAGCCTAGTCGGCCTCCCTTTTGTGTCTTTGGGAAAGATATTTGACTCCAATTCCTCAGCACAATACTGCCTGGTTTTCCTTTAAATATCAATAACTGAATCAATTATCTACAAGTCATACATATGCCGAGTGTTGAACCTGCGATATGCTGGCAGCCCATGCAAGAAACTCGTCAACTGTCTGTTATGTCAACAACATATAAAGGGAAACCAGGATTAACTCCGGCTTTTCGAACCAATTAATACTTTCTATATTTGCTTATGGGCGTCCGACCCTGAGTTGCGAGCAAAAATCATTATTACTGGGGCAAAATTCAAGAGATTTATTGATTTAAATATACCAAAGCTAACTTCCGAATTTGAGCTAAATCCAAACAGTACGTTTTTATTTATCAAAGTTCAAAATTACAATATATTATCCCCGATATTGTCGATATTAAGTCTACTTTGTTGGACTTTGTTAGCTTATACTGATACTCCCACAGGCAGTTCTTTGTTATGCAACAACCGTGCGATAACTTAAGCCTGGCGACACCTAGTAGCCCTATCATTGGCCACAGGTAGAGGGATGCGGAGGTTTGAAGTACGTTCTATTGACATTATGGAACAGTCAATATCAGACTGGTATAGACAGTAGTCTTAACTTTTTTGTTTGCTCACATTCCAATTTCACATAGTCAGTTACTGACAAATATTATATTTTAGTAGTAACAATCAGAGTTGAGAGAGAGAGAGAGAGAGAGAGAGAGAGAGAGAGAGAGAGAGAGAGAGAGAGAGAGAGAGAGAGAGAGAGGAGAGTAGTTTGGATCACATATAGAGAAGATTGATAGACGGAAACAAATAATGATGATCTTAAATTAATACATTTTAGATTGGTCTATTTTTTACAATGGAAATTCGTAGATATTTTTCACTCGAAAAAATCGCCTTATTTAAAAATATTAGCAGTTTGAACACTATATTTATTTCGAAGAGACACGATTTTATTTGTTATATACCTTGAAACCAGAGAAGGGGAAGTTACCCAGGTTGGACGTTTCCACTCCTTCCACCTCCATGACGTTCTCAATTGCTTTCTCCTGCCTTCTTTTCTTACCTTGCCTCAGTTCCAGAAATCTGTAATATACTCGTATGTTAATATAAAACCAAGATTATTTTTTTTAAATTCCACTCTGATCGTCCTATAACTATTGCTTCTGCTACGGTTACTACTACTGCTGCTACTGATGATGACAATGATAATAGTATTATTGCTGTTGCTGTGGCTGTATCTGCTGCTACTACTACTACTACTACATTGCTGGTTTTAGTACTAGTACATCGTTGGTACTACTATTGCTATTAATACATTGCTGCTATTATTACTACTACTACTACCACAGCTGTTACTACTACTACTGCTACTACTACTACATTGATGCTACTACTACTCTTATTACTATTACATTGCTACCACTACTACTACTATCTTGCTGCTATTACTACTACTACTACAAATACTACAATTAGTACTACGAAATGCTCGTACCCAGGAAAGGGTGTGTGTATTGGGTAAAAGTACCCCTTTGCCGCCAAAGTCACCTTGAAATCTCGAAAATGTCTAAGCTTCCAGGAGCTTCCACCCCGAATCCGCACCAAGAAGAAATGCCAACCAACTTCAACTTTATGGGTACAGTTCTGCACTACTACTTTACTGTGATGTTTTGTCGGGAGTAACAAATATCTATGAAATGAAATCCACCACGAAAGTTTTGTTCAAATTGGTCGTTACGGTAAATAGTGAAACCCCACTAAATTTTATACCCGCGTAATTGTCTCTTCACTCCCAAACAACAAAATTTCATCTACATGAATATGTCTGGTTTTTTCAGGACTTCCTCGTGCATTTCTTAGAGCAATATCTTTTGGGGAAATTCCACGCATTTAACAACTATCAAACATGAAAAGATAGCAAGGTTTTATCATATTCTGTAGCATTATTGTGATGCTAGATTGAAAAGATAGCAAGGTTTTATCATATTCTGTAGCATTATTGTGATGCTAGATTGAAAAGATAGCAAGGTTTTATCATATTCTGTAGCATTATTGTGATGCTAGATTGAAAAGATTCTGTAGCATTATCATATTCTGTAGCATTATCATATTCTGTAGCATTATCATATTCTGTAGCATTATTGTGATGCTAGATTGAAAAGATAGCAAGGTTTTATCATATTCTGTAGCATTATTGTGATGCTAGATTGAAAAGATAGCAAGGTTTTATCATATTCTGTAGCATTATTGTGATGCTAGATTGAAAAGATAGCAAGGTTTTATCATATTCTGTAGCATTATTGTGATGCTAGATTGAAAAGATAGCAAGGTTTTATCATATTCTGTAGCATTATCATATTCTGTAGCATTATCATATTCTGTAGCATTATCATATTCTGTAGCATTATTGTGATGCTAGATTGAAAAGATAGCAAGGTTTTATCATATTCTGTAGCATTATTGTGATGCTAGATTGAGAAGATAGCAAGGTTTTATCATATTCTGTAGCATTATTGTGATGCTAGATTGAAAAGATAGCAAGGTTTTATCATATTCTGTAGCATTATCATATTCTGTAGCATTATCATATTCTGTAGCATTATCATATTCTGTAGCATTATTGTGATGCTAGATTGAAAAGATAGCAAGGTTTTATCATATTCTGTAGCATTATCATATTCTGTAGCATTATTGTGATGCTAGATTGAAATGTTTATATTGGTGAAACAACATAGTTAGAGGTATTTGTACACGGCCATAGCAACAAACGTAGCAATAAACCTCGGTTTTGTGTGTATATAGCACAACAGAGATTAAATACATTTTTCTTTGAAAAGAGTGAGGAATGAGACAGTCTTCGACAACAAGATAAATTTTAATTGTTCCTTTCCACATGCAAGTAAAAATTATACATATCAACAAATGGAACAAGATTAAAGCTATGAGCTGTGGACTTTGATCTTTCAATTAATTAGCCCCGTGTATTTTCAAAAAAACTGTCAGTTGTCCCGGATGTCTGTACACGAGATGTATATGGGCTTGGTCCTTTTATATTTTATGTTTTAAATGTGGCTTCCTGCTTATGGCTTACAACTAATCAGAAACCTGCTGCCAGATTTAATCTTTTGATAAATTAGACCCTTTTTTCGTCATAACTGTCAATTGTCCCGGATCTGTACACGATGTGTAAACATGCTTGTTCCGCTTCAGTTTTATGAAGGATTTAGTTTCCATAATTTTATTTGCTACACAATTACTGACATTCAACCAATCAGAAACAGCTATTTGGATTCCCGTGCTCATTCAAAGAGGTGACTGGTTTACTGGGCGTCCTTAGACTTTCATGATGATTAAATCCTTCTAGGCTGCCACTTTAGTTCTAGGATCAAGTATTTACCGCAAATAATATGTATACCCCAAAATGTCCAGAGATAAATTTTCATAAATTCTACCATTATACCACTTGAGTATTTAAGGAAAAATGCACGATAAGAACAGAGTAAACGGGATGTTTTACCTACCAGAAGCTCTACTGCGCTATAGCCATACTAAATTTTTGGGCAACTATATAAATACCAAAACGAGAAGTACAATTTTCAATGGAGGATAGCAACACGCGTTAAAAGAATATTCAATTTTTTCATATTTTTTTAAAAAAACTGTTGAGTGTTCGATTTTACTGTAATAAAAAGATAAAGTCTTTAATCACCCATCATTTAGGTGTGGCAATTCTACTTTAATTCTAGCAGCTACATAATTGTTGTATAAAGGAATCATGGTTGCTGGCAGATAATTCGAAAAGGATATTTGTGAAAATACTTGGAGAAGCTAGAAACAAATGTAGCAACGATCAATATCAACATTAACGTATTGGAAGTTCAAAGCATTTAATTTGTCAAAACAAAGAAGACATTTTTAATATGTTTTGAATTTCTGTGTTGAATCATGATAATTATAATTATAATAATATGATTTCCTTTATTATTAATAAAATTGTCTTTAAATGCTTACCTTACAATATTAAGTTTTCTGTTGAATTATTGTACTTTTATCTTCTTTTTCATTATTTTCATCGTTTGGTATTATTATTAGTAGTAGTAGTAGTACTAGTAGTAATAGTGGTAGTAGTAGTAGTAGTAACAATAGTAATAGTAGTAGTAGTATTAGTAGCACTAAAAATGTAGTAGTAGTAATAAAAGCGGTAGTAGTTGTAGCGGAAGTAGTGGTGGTGGTAGTAGTAGCAATAATAAAAGTAGTAGTAGTAGTAATCAAAGTAGTAGTAGTAGTAGTGCAAATATATCACCAACACCTCCACAACTACCACCACAATTATGATCATCTTCTTCATCGCCAACACCACCTCCATCTACTTTGAGTTTATTATTACCTTTTGTGGTAAGACAACAATTTGTTCTTCTTCGTCGGACGACTGACGTCTGAGTAAATGGGATGTACCCACACGGGATGAGCCATGCTTCTCACAAAAACTACAACCAGTATAATCACAAATTTGTTCCAGTAGTCTAAACGTGATGAACTCTGAAGTTCGTTCTCCAAGAATCGCAAATTCAAAATCTAATATTTTTCCGGAATTGTATGGCTACTCTTTGTATAGTATCACTTGCGAGTCAAAGGGTTGTTTTATCGTATCATTTACACGTCAAATGTTGCAATGCTTCTCAGAGAAAGCAGAACTTGCGTGTTTTATAACAAATAATAAGGACACAAATATCTACTTGTTTTTTCTTCTTCCTTTTATCTTTGTAACAACATCCATCATGAGTTACACATTCCTCTCTTGAAATATCTTAAACCTTCCATTGCTCACTTGAAATCCTGTAGAACGTTCAAGATCCGACTAAAATGTTTGTTACTCTCTTCTACGATTCAACGATTTGTTTATTGATCAAAAGAATCGTGTTTGTACAAACACCAGATATGACATAAAACATGGCAATAGCCTTATTTACATATTATCTGCCTGTATGAACAGGATTCACTCTGGTGTTTTCATCCTGGAATTTAATTTGGAAGAAATTACGGCTACAAGGAACTTGAAAATCAAGTATTTGTATTGACCTTTCAGTGCTTATACCGTCACAGGCGGTCCTTTTTACTGTCTTTGTTAAAGTGTGTTCATTCCATAAGCAGTTGTGCGATGCAATTCTGACTCAATCGTCGAGATAATTTAAAATCTTCTCGTGCGTGTCTTGATGGTGTGTATGTTGAATATTCATGAATTAAGAAAAATATATAAACGTGACATATTCTAAGCGAACTTTTAATTAAATGAAATATAAGTGTACATTGCAAATTATAGTATTCATCGGATTCTGGCATTAAGATGAACTAATAATATGAACCATATAAGGAAACAAGATCTACGTCAAATATTCATAAATAGACTGTCTCCTGTGTCCAAGTAAAGGGAAACCCTTTTGATGCCAAAAATTGATGAAGTTCGTTCCTCGTTCTTCAATTCTATTCTATAACCCGCCACCAACTGCTTTGCAACCGCAGTCTTAAAGTGATGATCTTTTTGAAAGAACCCATGAATCATTCTGTAAAGCAAGATTAAAAACTGATCCCTTCTGCCATGCCGCTTAAATACATGGCTTAGATATGTATCTTTTCTTTCTTTTTGTTTTTCATTCCCATATTGTCCGGAACAATGTTTCTCGCACAGCAGGGTATTTATTTTCAACGCTTTTTAACGCAGTTGACCTACTCATGGCAAACAAAAATATCAAATTGTCGATGATACAATAATCTTTGAGTGCTGAAACTTTTAAAAACTGGAAACATTTTTAAGTGCTATAACCGTTTGTCTCTAATACATACTATATAACAGCGCGAAATGTCCATACAATACTGTTTTTGTCCATTTATAAGCGGAATTAATATGTTCCACTGCATTTAGTTTACAACAAAACCAAACAAAATATCTCCTTCATATCCAAGGATGCCACCTAGGTAAGTGGTATGTTTGAATGTAACATTCGGCTATCCTGATTTATTTAAATCGGTCCACGGCACTACTAGGGTTTTGACTTCTTGTCCTGCATTGCGTCGCATAATTGGGATACCAAGGTGCTGCAAGTCTTCACCAGGTTACTGTATCGTCTGAAGTAATCCTATTATGTGTTAATTCCGAAATTTACAGATTTTGCTCATTCGTTTAAGCATTTATCACTGTCTTGAGTTTGGGAAACATTACAATATGTTGAGAGAAACTAATATCCCAAAATATAGAGCTATGTGAAAATTTATATGAAAATAGTCTTTTCATTTGGTACTGAATTTGTTGCCAAATAAAAAAAAAAAGAAGCATCAATTGCGACTATAAAATTAACCAGCCTTAAAACGTGAACTTTAGCAAACTTTATTAATATCATCAAGCAGCTGGTTATCTATCTATCTATCTATCTATCTATCTATCTATCTATATATATATATATATATATATATATATATATATATATATATATATATATATATATATATATATATATATATATGAGTCAGCAAAACCTCTAAAATTGTCTGATGCAATATTGTGTACTGTATAGTTTGTACTTCCGTCGCTTTACTATTCCTTCTACACCACTACTAAAGAATATATTTTTAAAAATATATAAAGCAGCACCAATAACTTCCATGCCTCTCCATGTAAAATATGTTTTGGTAAAATTTCGCACAAAAGAAATTTTAATAAGAACAGTTACATTTGGTAACGTAATGTTAATAAACACTGGAAGACATCGTATGGACTATCGCGCGTAATGTAATAATCCATATTAAAACAATGTGTGTGGGTTTCCTATAAATGGTGGATAGGAACTACTCATAAAATATGGTCATCGTTCCAGTTTGAAATTGATTTAACTATATTTTATTGTAATTACACATTATTTAACTATGTGTTATTGTAATTACGCATGATTTAACTATATTTTATTGTAATTACACATGATTTAACTATACTTTTTTGTAATTACACATGCAAAGTTCTGCCAAGTTAGTTATAATGATCCCCCAAAAGACAAGAGAATAAAACACAAACTATTCAAGTAATTCTGTCACAAACAATCAAAGTAAGCAACCCAAGGGGTACTAGCAGAAATAACAGTCAATAAGAACAAAACAACGGGCAATAAGAATAAAATAACGAAAGGGAAAAAAATACACACATTTTACACAATTTAGTGAGGAACCCTGGAAAATAATAAAATTGAACAAATTTGTACAACGATTGTAGAAACATTTGCCACAAGTACAAGGCATACAAAAATATAAAATTGGTCATCATGAAATGAAATAGACATGAACATAATATTATTTAAGTAAATAATGATATACACAATCAAAGATATTGTCATTCTGGTATGACATCGGTTTTGAGAGGAGAATAGCTTGCAAATGAAGGCATTTGTAATTGAACACAATCTTTGTCGAACTATCATCCATTTAGTTCTAACACACTGTCTTTATTGCAAGGAATATACAGGATTATCATAGAAACGAAGAAAATGAGAATAAAATGAAAGAAAGAAAGAATGAAGAGAAAGAGAGAGAGGGAGTGTCTCCAGCTGTGTAACAAAGAAGTTCTGGCTTTTAAATCGTTTTATATCTTTGCAAATACTTGGCGGCATCTTGAAACATTTCTCAAAGTTGCACAAATTTAAAAAGGAAGAGTGCAGACATTTTACAATCAATTAGGTATCGTCATGCGGGAATTTAGAAGAAACAGTTTGCCTTCGTCATCCTGTCGAATATGCCGGTATTTGCACATCAATTACCTGAGGATATGACGCCACCTTGCATAAGGTGTCTGCAACCATCAAGAGAACATAAAATTCTACGTTTCCGGTTTAACATGGAAGCTGCTATGTTACGAATAAATAAATAAATAACTTAATAAATAAATACATTCATATATATATATATATATATATATATATATATATATATATATATATATATATATAATATCGTGCGTTAGTACTAAATTCGTGACAAAAAAAAAAGAAATAATTTACAATTATAGTTTCTTACCTCGTGTATATAAATTAAGGACAACCAAATTTCCATAAGTACATTAGCACGTCTGTATTTTTATGGTATCAGTAGGAATAATTTGTTTGACATTTATCAGCAGTAGATGAGTTCTGTCAATAAAAAAATACTCCTATTTAAATTCTGCAAGTCAGAGTGTAAGTAGTACACGTGTCTTTTATTGATTTTTTTAAAATCCTTAAAGTTGCTTACTTGAACAAACGCAGTAGGAGACCCTACTTGTACCTCCCATGTCTCGATTGGAGAATTTAGTTTGAGGTTACAGATGACACGGATGGTTCATTGGAAGAGCTTAAGTCCCTATGACGTCAAACATCTTTTCTCTCTGGATATCACCATGCATTTAGAGAATGTCCTTTCATCTCTACCTGCTTATGATTTACACCGTGTACCCGTCGTACCTGGCGGCCACTTAAACTTGGCTATTCCCAAACACCCAGTGACGGATTGGCATACAGATCGTAATCTATGTGCATCGGACGTCACTTGCACAGAACTCGACACCTTATTATTGGCTAGCTAAATTTAAATTTTGGAAATTATATGCACTCCAGCTTTACCCAAAATGTAGATGAACTCTCATATTAATGTATTGATAAGTGATCTTCTCACATTTGATGCAATTTTGACTCATCAAGGGATCTTCAAACACTTCAGGTAAATATTGGGTCTTATATGATACGTAATGTGTCTCATAAAGATAAAAAGTATTTACACGAAAGTAACTATTAGATAAGATATACGAAATTCATCACTATAATTATTTGTCAATTAGTCAGGTGTATTAATGTTCAATCTGTGGAGGGAGATTTCTCATGTGTGCACAAAAATGAGGGTCTTAAGCTGTGGCGTCACTAGGGTTGGCGTCACCCAGTGCGGTAAACTCATGGTGTCACCCCCTCCAGACTTCCCCCATGGACCTCCTCCGAGTAAAATAAGCACCAGACGCTCTGGTGGCACCCTGCTCTTGCACCCTGCTCTTGCATTTAACTACAATCGGTTATGAAACCGACTCGAGCGAGCTCTGTCTGCTCTGCTCTGTCGAATTTGCATTTTTCCATTTTGGTGTCACCCCCCCCCCCCCCCGCACCCCCCTAGTGACGCCACTGGTCTTAAGACTTTAACTAGATCGGAAAGCATTTAGTTGTGAACATATGGTTTGAGATGGACAGAAAAACTTTGAGTTGTGAACATGTGGTTTGAGATGGACAGAAAAGAATTGAGTTGTGAAAATATGGTTTGAGATAGACAGAAAAGAATTGAGTTGTGAACATGTGGTTTGAGATGGACAGAAAAACATATAGTTGTGAACATATGGTTTGAGATGGACAGAAAAACATTTAGTTGTGAACATATGGTTTGAGATGGACAGAAAAAGATTAAGTTGTGAACATATGGTTTGAGATGGACAGAAAAACATTTAGCTGTGAGCATATCATTTGAAATGGACGGAAAAGCATTTAGTTGTGAACATGTGGTTTGAGATGGACAGAAAAGAATTGAGTTGTGAACATATAGTTTGAGATGGACAGAAAGAATTGAGTTGTGAACATATGGTTTAAGATGGACAGAAAAACATAAAGTTGTGAACATATGGTTTGAGATGGACAGAAAAACATAAAGTTGTGAACATATGGTTTGAGATGGACAGAAAAACATTTAATTGTGAACATATAGTTTGAGATGGACAGAAAAACATTAAGTTGTGAACATGTGGTTTGCGATGGACGGAAAAGCATTTAGTTCTGAACATATGGTTTGAGATGGACAGAAAAGCATTGCGTTGTGAACATATGGTTTGAGATGGACAGAAAAAAATTAAGTTGTGACCATATGGTTTGGGGTGGACAGAAAAGCTTTGAGTTGTTAACACATGGTTTGAGATGGTCATAAAAGCATTAATTTGTCAGCACATAGTTTGAGATGGTCAGAAAAGCAATGATTTGTGAAAAAATGGTTTGAGATGGTCCGAAATGCATTGATCTGTGAGCACATGGTTTGAGATGGTCAGACAAGCATTCATTTGTCAGCACATGGTCTGAGATAATAAGAAAAGAAATGAATTGTGAAAAAGATGGTTTGAGATGACCAGAAAAGCATTGATTTGTCAGCACATGGTTTGAGAGGGTCTCGATTTAACGATAAAACTTTTGGGATGGTACCCAAGAAAATGAGCACTTATAGCAACAACATTATATATATATATATATATATATATATATATATATATATATATATATATATATATATATATATATGTATGTATGTATGTATGTGTGTGTGTGAAAGTGTCTTGAGGTACTACAAAAATGCCTCAAAATAGTGGACCAAAACACGAATAACCTGAACTTGTGTAATAATTCTGTATTAAAGCATCCCCACACGTCTTACATCTTACACGTGTACAGACACTAGCAATAAACATCCTTATATATGAAATGTATTGAGCAAGAAGCTGATGAGACACAGTGGAAAAATGGTCAAATGTATCATTTATAAGAGCGAACCTATATGGCGTGGTGATATGTGTTTTCAAGTTTATTTCCTTGTCACAATTTCCCAGTGATGTACTGGCCATTGAGCATACCGGGACAAATTCCGGTGGGCCGCCGCAAAAAATCTGTTTTTACCACTGTTTTACTGGTGTGAGCAAAACCCCGGGCCTGTCCCGGCAGACCGCCGCATCGGTGGGCCGGTGGGCCGTCAAAAAAATCCGTTTTTACCGGTGTTTTACTGGTGTGAGCAAAACCCCGGGCCTGTCCCGGCAGATGAGTCCAGGGCCGAATTGCTTACCCAGTACACTCCTGCAATTCCCTGACTCTAAAATTATATATTCTAATATATCGACCACACAGGGAATCTTCTATACCACGCGATAACCATCTGCCCGGACTGAAAACAAAACAATTGTTGTAATAAATACATATGTTATATAAGTAGATATTATATACATATATATATAATATATATATATATATATAGATATATATATATATATATATATATATATACATATATATATATATATATATATATAGAGAGAGAGAGAGAGAGAGAGAGAGAGAGAGAGAGAGAGTTGACTTCGACGGTAAAGGCACGTAGATTCGGGTTGCTATGTCGGGCATTTTGCACTATTCGTTGTGGGTAAGAACACACTTTTTTATATCGAGATCATTTTGTACATGTGTTACGATAGAATTTTCAAGGAATTTGTATAACTCAAATTTTTATAATTCAAATTTTATAATTCTTTAATCGATGAATTTTTAAGGAATTTTTATAAAGAGTAAGTTTTCTTTTATAATTCAAGTGTTTATGATTCTTAATAAATCAGAATTTTTAGCGCTTGAGTTCTCTAAAACATTATAGTACAAAAGTGTACAGCATTGATATTTTACGGTAGAAGTGAGATTTTTCTGACAATGCACAGGTGGGAGACTGTAAAGGCAAAATGCTGATGGTAGCAAAAAATCTTTCACGTCTACGTAATTCAACACCTTCACCTGACCAGCTCAACAACCTACGTGTAGGAGCGTAGTTCAACTAACCTGTAACCATTTTTGGAAAAGGGAATGCGTTGTATGAAAGTCTCGTGAAAATCTCGTGGCTAGAGACCTCGCTTTAGCCTGTATCGCCTAAACTCATGGCCTTATGTGGAATGAGCGCGCATTCCTTGACCAAGAACTGGATATAAGGCGCTGCGCGCCTTGAGAAAATAGTTGCTACGTCTCTTTTTCATCTGAAGAGTTGTTCTTGCTTGCAGGTAAGAGAAAATTGTTTTATGATATTTTAAAAGACTTTTTGTAAGATTTTTTAGGTGCTGGAAGGTATTTTTCTTTCTCTCTTGGAACATTATGTGTTTTTATTCTTAATATTTAATTGCAATTTATATTCTTTTAGTAATTTATATACATTATAATTGTGTAGATTTTTAGTAGGAATTTATATGAATTGTAATTGTGTGAATTTTCTACAGAAATTATAATGTTGAATTATTGGAAGAAAAAAAAGATTTGCTGCCAACTTCATGCGTTTGATAATTAATTTAGAAATGAAATATCGTTGGGTTGCAAAAACATGATACATGATATTTATTTTGGTCGTAGTTCGAAATATTGAGTTTTACTATATTTTAAGTTATTTTGGCCATCTTGGGTTTATTCAATAATTAGTAATTTACATAAAAATTAAAAATACAGAAATTAAATAAATGTATGAAGTCGGCAAGCTTTGAATCAATATATCAATTATACGTGTATTCTTGTATTTAGAATATATATCTTTATATGTAGTTTTTATTCGGAATGATTTTATTTAATAAAAGTTCCTACGTCTCTTTTTCATCTGAAGAGTTGTTCTTGCTTGCAGCCTCCTTTTGAAGTTCGAACCCGGTACCCCTCTCGCACCCTAGCGATGTAGCCAACACATCGCAAAGAGTGACACCTCCGCAAGGGAGGCTGCACAGAAATCTTGCTGGACGAACTTTTCATAATAAATGTGTCCCGAAGAAAAACTCTCATAATAAGTGGCGATGATGCAAACTCTTCATAATAAGTGGTTGGACATGCAAATTCTATTCATAATAAGTGGTGGAGAACAATGAAGTCAGGTGTCACTCCGCACAACTACGACCTACGAAACAGACTCGCACCAAAACATTTTTTGACCAGCTGATTTCACTTCGCCCAGCCAAGCCACGTCAACGTCAACTCCAGTAGCAACGCCATTGCCACGACCAGCAACAGCACCACAGAATCTACAAGATCTACCATCGATTCCAGCCACTTCACTTTTGCTAGACTATCCGGCAACTATATATGCATCGCCCGTGACACTCCTGCCACCAACACCCAGCTGTACCACAATTCCAACGACCGCAAAGACATCTTGCTGGGCGAACTTTTCATAATACATGTGGCCCAAAGAAAAACTCTCACAATAAGTGGTGATGGTCAAAAACTCTTCGTAATAAGTGGTGGAGAATCCGGGTAAATAAGTTTCATATGAATGCATGCTTATTAAATTGAATGCATGCTTATTGAATGCATGCTTATTAAATTGAAGGAGTTATCAACATTGACACTATAATCCATAGATTATAGTCCTAGTTTACAATCTTGAGAGAAAATATCGAGCATCTGTAATCCCTCAAGATTAGTTCCTAAGTCAGCAAATGCCCTTACTGTCGTTTGTCACAGTAAATGCAAAACACGACTACACTTTAAGTCACACCTATAGCGAAGATGGTCTATTACAAATAAATTATACTTCATTTGAAATCTTAATGTTATTATCCCTGACCGACCAAAACTGAAAGGATCCACTTAAATGACATTTGTCAAGGTAAGTGCTACGTTGAAAATGTACAAATATCTCCTTCTCCTGGAAAGTGGAGAGATATTAAAATACCGTGTACCACACGTGCCTGTGTTTGTGTAATTTAGCATTATAAAGTGAATGCTAATGGTGTTAATGTTATTACTATGCTAGTGTGCACACAATGGAACTCACCTACAAATTACTCTTAGCAACCAAATCGAAGTTCATCCTTCCAATGGTCTGTTTTGAGTAAAAACTTAAAAATTCGAAACCCCCAAAAGAATGATTTAATACAAGATCTGAAGAGTTTGCCCAAATCAGTGAAATAAGCAACATTATTGAATACATGTTATCAAATAGCATGAAAACGGCTACATAATGCATCAATATAATTAATCAGTATAAGACTATTATCGCGGCTCATCACATTTGCCTTATTTAAAGCTAGTATGCCTGGGATACAGGTAATATTATTTGTAAAATCTTGTACTTAGCATCTTTGAACTTTCATCTGTAAATTCTTGTACTTAATTGAGGGCCGCAACGGAAATTAGTTTTTTTGTAAACTAATTGGATTACCTTCTGAAAATGAAGACTTTATTATTATTGTAGTGGTAGTAGAATTGACCGATTCGTTCGCTGTTTCAGACATTTTGCTTCTGAGGTATGTATGTATGTATGTATGTATGTATGTATGTATGTATGTATGTATGTATGTATGTATGTATGTATGTATGTATGTATGTATGTATGTATGTATGTATGTATGTATGTATGTATGTATGTATGTATGTATGTATGTGTGTGTGTATGTATGTATGTATGTATGTATGTATGTATGTATGTATGTATGTATGTATGTATGTATGTATGTATGTATGTATGTATGTATGTATGTATGTATGTATGTTTCTGAGCAAGGATACATTTGCTTTTGTTCTTTCTCTTCGTTATTTTTTTTAAATATTTCACTTGAATCAATCTGTGATGTCATTTACAATAATATATTGTTGGTAATCAGTGTCTATACTAAATATTATATGCTTGTGTACGGTACATATCTGACTCAAACTTTCGTAACTTTGCCTCCATATTGATCGGTACATTATGTGATACTTGTTATGCATCAGCTGATGGCTAATTAAATGAAAGCAATACATATAATCTTCACTGGAATTGAGTATTACAAATTAAACTATATCATGTAAGTTTACACCTACAATATACATAAACTACCTACATACACATGACTAAAAAATGTGCGCTCTACATTAGATGGACGTATATTATATACAACGTCAGTAATAAGTACACAATTCTTCCTACTCCCTTTGATGCCGAGATTTAAAACAATGAGATACAACTATTTTGGTTCGTAAATGTGAAGAATGGTTTTAACATTTCGACACAAATCCTGGGCATGGTTCTGTGTGTTTGTGTGTGTGTCTGTCTGTGTCTGTCTGTCTGTCTGTGTGAATATGTGTGTTAGGGTTGGGGGTGGAAATTGGGTGAGAACAAAAGAGTGATTACTAACTGAGAAAAGCGTACGTACTATGCGATTATACAGTGATTTCGATTTTGAACGGGAAAGTTTTTTAGAGAGTGTAAAACTAAACAAATAATTTTCCTTAGATCTTTTTTTTTTTTTTTTGGGGGGGGGGGAGGGGTAAATCTTTTATTATTCACTCGAATAGCTGTCAATAAATCGCGATTCCAAGACTCAGTTTCCTACAGGTGGATTTGAGTAATGGTTAATAACATGCACATTATGTACAAATGTAAAACCTAGATAAATACAGAGCAATTATTTCATACATTCACAATCCCTGAGGATTAGTTGTTCACTCCCAAAGTCAGAGTTGTATACAGTAACATGCCATCATATTGTCTCATCTGTCATGATATGTGCAATTTGGAACATGACTTCGTGTCCTTCCTACATTAAACATACTTTCTTATAGCAAAAGAAACTGATATAATTCAAGCTTTATGGCTCCTCTCAAGTGCAAGAATGTATCCATTAGCCAAGTCTGCAAGTCGTATTAGGAGTGTATAGGGGCATTATGGCCCATTATCGAAAATCCGTGTTAAAAGGGTCGATGTGTTATGGGGGCTAATGGACATATAACATGGATGGGCCAGTATGGGGCCCCATGGGAATTTAATGAGGATGGGCCACTATAGTAGCAAATAGAAAATTAAAACTGAGGATGGAGGGGAGGGAGTGGCACTATAGTACCCATGAAAACATCAAAATGTTAGGACACTACAGCACCCGTTGGAAATTTAGCATGATGAATTAATATGGGGTTCTACCTACGGAAATTTAACAATATTTTGATAACACTATGGCACCCAATTTGAAATATATTACGGCAATTTCGGGCGGTATAGCCCCGTATGGGAATTTACATTGCGGCTGAAAAAAATGGAATGGTACGGCCAGCTATGGCAATTTAACATGAGCGCTTTTTACGTATTATGGAAGTTTAACATTAAGGTTTTTTAGTCCCTCCCCCACTCCCAGTTGAGAATTTAACATTAGCTGTTTGTAGCACCGTATTGAAATTTCCCATTAGCGTTTTATGGGGTCCCACTTAATTTAGCATTCGCTTTTACAGTCCCCTATGGGAATTGACCGTCAGCAGTTTATGGGGTACTATGGAAATTTAATATTAGCGGTTTATAGCCCCCTTATTTGATATTAAAATTTCGGATGACACTATCGCCCCGCTATGAGAATTTAACATTACGTATGACACATTGGGGCGTATGTGAATTTAGCCTGAGTGGACACTCTAGGGTTTAGGAAACTTGGCAGGGTGAGTCAGACACACCAAACAATAGATAAGGACTACCCTGACGGATCAGTACCTATTCTGACTGACTACTACTACTTTATATAGGCAGACAATTAATCGAGACTGGTTTTGGCACGTTGCAAGCCGCATACAGTAAAATTTTATTCAATCAGAGCACGTCTGTCTATATAAAGTGCAGTTTTTCACCAGTCTTGACATTCATTGTCGACCAGACGAAAATTATAAGTTTATATCAGCGCTTAGACCTGATGATGATCCATTTGGGGAAGGGGGGAGGGGGGCCTCCTTAACCGGATACAGGACTTGTTGCCAGAGAGAAGCAGATTGGTGAAGCCGAGTTGAATGCACTTCCGACATGCCCATGGGATGCTAATGAATCTCACGGATGAGGAAAAAAGAGCAAGAAGAAGAGCAGCAGCAGCAGGAATAGTATCAATACGGACAACAACAACAACAGCAACAACAAGATATAATGATGCCTAAGGTGGACAACTATGAAAGTGAGACTAGTGAGCCACACTTTTCACTGTCAGTTGAGGCCGATGTATAGAGCTAAGATCCATTGGGAATGAGGCGTATAGGCTGTGGAGCCCGGTTTGTGAGGTAACAACATTTAAACCCGCCTTTCTTGAGGCTAAACCAACGGGTCACCCAGTATTCTTGAAACAGAATACTAATCATTAGTGACACATTCTTTGTTTTGTGTCTATTTTAGTGTATTTTGTGTGTCTGTGTACACGTCTTTATTGGTATTTAAAAGCAAAACTTAAATACACTACCCTCTCTTGGATTTATGTAGTGTGTGTGTATGTGTGTGTGTGTGTGTGTGTGTGTGTGTGTGTGTGTGTGTGATCCTACCATGTCCCTTCTCTCACTTCGACTAGTTTTTAATGACACAATAAAGATATATATATATATATATATATATATATATATATATATATATATATATATATATATATATATATATATATATATATATTGTTAAGAATGAAGTTAATAATCTTCATAGGTAATGTTCTCAGTGTGTTGTTGTATGGTTCTGAGTGTTGGAAAACAAGAACTTCCATTGAAAAGAGGCTGAAAACACTCCTAACCAAGTGCCTCAATTTTCTGGCCCAACACCATCGCAAATTAAGAACTTCGAAGAACAACTGAAGTGGAAACCATTGCTTTGCAGATGAGATCAAAAAGATGGAGATTGTTCGGGCACGTGTGCAGAATGTCATCTGCTGCACAACCCAGGGTAACCCTTCGATGGACACCACAGGGAAAGAGAAAAAGATGCAGACCAAAGAAACATGGCGACGGACAACAGAAAAATATCTCAAAAGCTGTGGCCTGACTTGGGAAACAGCACCAAGGGCAGCGGCGGACCGGCAGCAGTGGTGTTCCCTCAACGTTGCCTCAAGCACGTTTTGGCACGGAGAGGACTGATGATGATGAGCCTCAATAGAAGTTGGTCAGTCCAAATAGGTATTGGTCAGTCACAATAGGTATTGGTCAGTCACAGTAGGTCCTGGTTTGTCAGAATAGGCGATGGTCAGTCAGAATATGTGCTCGACAGTCAGAATAGTTATTGATCAGTCACAACAGGTGTTGGTCAGACACGATAATTATTGGTCAGTTAGAATAAATGTTGGTCAGTGAAAATAGGTATTTGTCAGTTAGAAAATGTATTGGTCAGTCAGAGTAGGCATTCGTCAGTCACAAGGTGTGCTGGTCAGTTATAATATATGTTGCTGAGTCACAATAGGTATTGGTCATTCAGAATAGGTATTGGTCAGTTAGGGTGAGTCATTGCCTTTTATTAGTTGTGTGTGACCCACTAGTTTAAAGTTTCATAAACCCAGGCGTGTCACGTTATGATACATTTCCCTAAGTCCCATAATGTCATACTTACTATTAAATTACCAGATGCCATGACCATGGTGTTATCCGTAAGGTTAAATTCCCACATGTGGACTGTAAATCGCTAATGTTAAATTTCCGTCGGACCCCATAAACCGCTAATGGTAAATTCCCATAGGGGGCTAGAAGCCGCTAATATTAAATTCGTATAGGGGGTCATAAACCTTTAAAGTTTAATTCCCATAGGGGCCAAAAGCCACTAATGTTAAATTCCCATAGGACTCCATGCACTGCTAATGGTAAATTCTCATAGGGGTCTATATAGTGCTAATGTTAAATTCATACGGGGGGAGGGGGGCTATACGCCGTTAATGCCACAGTGTCATCCTCAATCTTAAATTTCTATAGGAACTCATAGTGGTCTATCATGTTAAATCTCCATAGAATGTTATTCTGCCCCCAATGTTAAAATTCTATATGGGTGATATAGTGTTCCTGTTTATTTTCCATAGGGTCCCATAGTGGCATTTCCATATTAAATTCACATAGGTCCCCATAATACTTCGAGCCTTTTCTAACGTGTATTTCCGCTATGGGGCCATATTGCACCCAAAACAACTCGTTTCAATAAGTCCAAAGTGTTTCTACCTTGTTTGGTGACACAGAAGCTCTTACATGGGTGCTCATTTGAAATAAAGCTTATGAAACTAGTCGAATAATTTGCGAGACTTGACGTACAACGAGTTTCATAAATTTAATTTGGAAAGAGCACATCATCAATGTAAGACTGTTTTTCTCATATGACGAAACAACTAATTTTTATTTGACGCAAGCGCAGTATAGTGTAGTGAAATAACTTCGAAATATATTCGGAGTTCTCGGCCACTAAGCATTTCAAACTGCTCACCAGAGAGATATGTAAACAAGTCTTTTGCCTCCATAAACAGTTTGACACCATGATCAGCCTCGTTTTGAGTAGTTATTTCAGTCATTTTTGAATTTTGGCGAAATAGATGAGATGTTAAAAATAATAGTGCAGAAGTTGCTGGCTTAAACCTTAAAATATTCTACATTTTCCGCTACATTTTGAGAACAATGAGGTAAAAACAAGAGCGGACATTTGGAAATTGGTTGATTTCAACTTGTGGTAGTAGTGGCGTTTCGAGAGTAGCGAAGGCGCCACTTGGGGAGCAGTTTGTAAGCGTCTTCTTACATGACGTCATGACGCTGTTTTTGACTTCATGAGGTGTTATTGTACGCTTTCTAAATATCTTTCGCTATAGAGTGTGAGTGGAAATCAAAACATGTATATTTATAAAAGTTTGATTTGGTATATTGAAGCTTATTACATGCCCATTTAATCTTATATGGTTGATCTGGCCTTCGATCCCCATGTTGAGTCCGTACTTCTGTGTCACACACCCAGAATGGAACTATTTAGGTGTTATCGATATTCTTAGACGCACAAAGTCAAACATTTATGAATCCCAAATCTTCTTTTTAATTCAATCACACTGTAAAGTTACACATATTTAGAAAGCTTTAAAAAAAGAACATGCTTTAATTACACTACTATGTAATAAATACAAATCCGCATTCGTGTTTTGTTCCGTGTCAGGGGAAAAACTTTACTTGATACGGCTTATGAATATCAGAAAGCCATATCAAACTCGTTCTTTCCGCTGACTGTGAACAAAACACAAAAGTAATTTTGTTTATATATCAACTCGTTGACGTCAGTGAAAACCCCAAAATACTTCAGTCTCGGTGTGCGATACGGAAAGACTTATTAAACATCCGTATCGAACACGAGATTGGTTATATGATATTAAATAGGTCTGTAATAAACATGTTTATTACTAAGTGTGTACGGTTTTACCGATATGTCACTATATTGCGGTACAGATCATGTCGGTGCGTGTACCTCGCTACCTTGCCAGTGAACGGGTTTTTGCGGTATTTCTATAAACAGTATAAAAATAAAAATTTTACTTCAGTCTTCATTTGTTTCGATTAAATATTTTGTCTTTTTGAATGTCTGTTGTTCTAAAACACAAATAAATTTCTAAAAGATGTATCCGCCAAAGAAATGGTTGAACTGCGCACTATATCCCGCCTGTTGCATAACAACGACCGAAAATGGAGTACGTGAAGCCTGAAGCCTTCCATGATCTGGTGCCGAATAAAAAGGAAAAATCACTCGTTCGGAAGCATTTTTGGTTGAATTTTTCCAATACAGATGGAAAATCAATTGATATTCTTGCTACATAACAGGAATGTAATGGGGACGTCAAGTTCGCAGGTGGGAGGAAGAACTTGACTACCCACGTTCACCGATATCATCCCAATCTAGCTAACAATGCGGTCAGAGTTTGAATGATGTAAATTAAACAGGAGCCTATTCCATGCAGCTCGGACTCGCCCACATGTAAGGATATTTTTCAATCATTGTTAACATAAAGAGATTTAAAACAAAGTTAAGTTATATAAAACTTTGATTTCTTGTTGACTTTTTAATGTTATTCCCTACGTTATACAGATTTTCCCAATATATTGAAACACATATCTCAATACACAGTGCTGTATCGCAATATATCATGATACGAAATTTCTGGCGATACCCAAGCCTATTTATTTACGTACCCATTTAATCTTACACGGTTGATCTGACGTTCGATACAAAAGTTAAATCTGTATTTAGGTATCACACACCAGATTGAAACTCTTTAGGTGTTTTTTCTGATGTTTGAGTGTCTTTGTTCTTTGAAACTCTTTAGGTGTTTTCTCTGATGTTTGAGTGTCTTTGTTCTTTGAAACTCTTTAGATGTTTTCTCTGATGTTTGAGTGTCTTTGTTCTTTGAAACTCTTTAGGTGTTTTCTCTGATGTTTGAGTGTCTTTGTTCTTTGAAACTCTTTAGTTGTTGTCTCTGATGTTTGTGTGTCTTTGTTCTTTGAAACTCTTTAGGTGTTTTCACTGATGTTTGAGTGTCTTTGTTCTTTGAAACTCTTTAGGTGTTTTCTCTGATGTTTGTGTGTCTTTGTTCTTTGAAACTCTTTAGGTGTTTTCTCTGATGTTTGAGTGTCTTTGTTCTTTGAAACTCTTTAGGTGTTTTCTCTGATGTTTGAGTGTCTTTGTTCTTTGAAACTCTTTAGTTGTTGTCTCTGATGTTTGTGTGTCTTTGTTCTTTGAAACTCTTTAGGTGTTTTCACTGATGTTTGAGTGTCTTTGTTCTTTGAAACTCTTTAGGTGTTTTCTCTGATGTTTGAGTGTCTTTGTTCTTTGAAACTCTTTAGGTGTTTTCACTGATGTTTGAGTGTCTTTGTTCTTTGAAACTCTTTAGGTGTTTTCTCTGATGTTTGTGTGTCTTTGTTCTTTGAAGCGCTGAATGGAACTTGTATACATCCCAATTTGCTTTCAATTTCATTCACACTGTAAAGCTAAAAATATTTAGAAATCGTTAAAGAGGCGGGTATATCATAAAAATAAAACCGTATTCGTTCTTTGTTCCGAGTTGGGGGAAAGAACTCGTTTGATATGATTTATAAATACATCTCGGCCTGACGGATCCAAACGTCATATTAAACTCAATCATTATGCCGAATAAAACAGGTATGCTGTGTATGTAATAAAAGTGTGTATCGTATTTTCTCTATGATATTGGATACACTATATATGGCTACATCTGTTAAAGTAATTGAAGACATCCGTGCATTTTGAACTTCACATATCGTTTTGCAGAAGAACCCTGACCGGCAAACTTCGTTAATTCCTCAATTTTACTATTCTTTTAACTTATTAGTCACAAATGTATCACTTTTGAGATGTCAAGGGTTCAAAATATAAAATTGTTTAAAAAAATATTTAGGTTAGGTAAATGGAGGGTTTTTTCCCTTTAATATGGTCCAACAATATCTTAAATAATGCCTGTGTCGTAGGGACACTGGTCAAGTGCCTAGTTATTGTTGTTATTGTTGTTGTTTTTCAGTCATAGGGCATCTACATTGTGTAGGGTTTTGACGTTACATCTAAGACCACTGTGATCACTACCACCAACATTTTTTTAAATCAGATATTTGGGATGCATGGATATTTATAGTGCCTTCGAGAAAATCACTTTGTATGACGGCAGTTATGTAAGAAACTATCGTAACATCATGAACGCATGAGATTTCTAATTATCGGCGATGTGTAGAAATTTATTGTTGTTATCTATCTTGTTCATATGAATATTTTTGGAAAGTAAATTATGCTATTAAAGTGTAAGTTTAAAAAAGACTCTTCCTTTTCAACAAATATTCTAAGTTCAAATCTAGAACATCATTGATTTGAACGTATTTAGTGTCCCTTTACTTTCTTATCAGCCAAAAGATTTTTGAAAAGGATCAATTTCCAAAAATATGTCCTTTTTACCGCAAACAGTGTTGTACCGCAGTGCTTGACTATGTTTGCGACAATAATATCATGTTTCTGTAAGTATAGTCATTATGTAGCTAAAAAAAAAACGCTAAACACTAGTCAGCAAAGCTAAAAGTAATAACTGTATTAAGGAATGTTATATTAACATGAAGAAAGTATGAAAGAAAGAAAGAAAACCGAAGAAAGTATAATTTATTTAGTTAATGCCTGCAGCATTCGATGTTCGTGTTGTTTTCCGCTTTGCACACTAGGAGGTACATACTTTTTCGACAAACAGACCCCTCATATCAGAATAATGATGCAAAGATTTATTTCGTTTACACACTAATAAGCTCTCCGTGGGAGAATATACAAATATATCAACATTTAGTGTTCTCCAGTACGTATCATATCTCACTTTCATCGAACTAAATTTTATATTAAGGTTTAAATTGTACCTAGTGTTTTGTTTTTAAGTGTGCTTTTCTAGTACATAGCAATTAATAAAAGATACGATATCCAACTTCAAAGACGTTAAATGATTTAGGTAGTATATCTTTTATCTTTTACTTTTAAACAGCGCTGATCTAAAGCCATTTTCAGATGTATTAAATACATGAATCTTATATATACAACTTTTTTTTATTTAAAAAAAACGTTGGTTTTAAAGGCGGGAAAAGTTATATGGTTTCTTTCTTTGTTTAGTTTTATAAAGTCACATAATTTTTTTTTAAATTATTTTAAATAATGGTTGCACTAATTAAGTTCAGTTGTCGTCTTCTACATCCTTGTGTTTTAATATAAGGACCGATAAGAAACAAAAAGACGAGAATTGTCTACTTTTAAAAAAAGAAGCCCTTTGTGCGAAGTTGTTATCATATAGTAATGTTCAATGCGGCAAAAGTATGAGAGAAAATGAACCCTTAGAAACTTCTTTACGACTTTGAAATATGACTATTACCAATCCATCCAAATCACCCAAACCACGCAGGTGGCTCATGGTCAATATCAAATACCACCTAGATGGATCATGGTCAATGTTAGATCAGTAGTGAGCAATCGCAGTAATAGTGAGAGAAAACATGTGTCATTCACGTTTTTATCAACAGTCCTAATTTGTAACCAAACTTCAAACAATCATTATTGGTAACAATTTTGCAGGATTATGCCATTATTTCAAGAGCTAATTGTATCAACTATATCTGAGTTTCCTGACTGATTTAAGGAATTGTATCAACTATATCTGAGTTTCCTGACTGATTCAAGAAATGATATCAACAATATCTGAGTTTCCTGACTGATTCAAGGAATTGTATCAACTATATCTGAGTTTCCTGACTGATTCAAGGAATTGTATCAAACATATCTGAGTTTCCTGACTGATTCAAGAAATGATATCAACAATATCTGAGTTTCCTGACTGATTCAAGGAATTGTATCAACTATATCTGAGTTTCCTGACTGATTCAAGGAATTGTATCAACTATATCTGAGTTTCCTGACTGATTCAAGAAATGATATCAACAATATCTGAGTTTCCTGACTGATTCAAGGAATTGTATCAACTATATCTGAGTTTCCTGACTGATTCAAGGAATTGTATCAACTATATCTGAGTTTCCTGACTGATTCAAGAAATGATATCAACAATATCTGAGTTTCCTGACTGATTCAAGGAATTGTATCAACTATATCTGAGTTTCCTGACTGATTCAAGGAATTGTATTGTATCAAAAATATCTGAGTTTCCTGACTGATTCAAGAAATGATATCAACAATATCTGGGTTTTCTGACTGATTTTAAGGACCTTTGTTTTCTTTATATTCTCAATAGCACCTTCTATCGCATCTTCAAGCACGCAAAGTCTTTGTCATATTTCAGTTCAATCATCCTCTCGGAAACACACAGAATGGTAAAGTCTTTGTCATATTTCAGTTCAATCATCCTCTCGTAAACACACAGAATGGTAAAGTCTTTGTCATATTTCAGTTCAATCATCCTCTCGGAAACACACAGAATGGTAAAGTCTTTGTCATATTTCAGTTCAATCATCCTCTCGGAAACACACATAATGGTAAAGCGTTTGTCATATTTATGTCCATTCAGCATCTCCGAAACACACAGAATGATAAAGTCTTTGTCATATTTCAGTCTCAATCAACCTCTTAGAAACACACAAAATGGTAAAGTCTTTCTCATATTTCAGTCTCAATCAGCCTCTTAGAGACACACAGAATGGTAAAGTCTTTGTCATATTTCAGTCTCAATCAACCTCTTAGAAACACACAGAATGGTAAAGTCTTTCTCATATTTCAGTCTCAATCAACCTCACGGAAACACACAGAATGGTAAAGTCTTTGCCATATTTCAATCTCAACCAACCTCTTAGAAACACACAGAATGGTAAAGTCTTTCTCATATTTCAGTCTCAATCAACCTCTCGGAAACACACAGAATGGTAAAGTCTTTGTCATATTTCAGTCTCAATCAACCTCTCGGAAACATACAGAATGGTAAAGTCTTTGTCATATTTCAGTCTCAATCAACCTCTAGGAAACAAACAGAATGGTAAAGTCTTTGTCATATTTCAGTCTCAATCAGCCTCTCGGAAACACACAAAATGGTAAAGTCTTTGTCATATTTCAATCTCAATCAACCTCTCGGAAATGCCCGGCCTACTAATTATCATAACAGTGTCTTTAAAATCGTAATCTTTCTAATTGCAAAAAAAAAACATATTTAAAAAATAATAATAATAAATGAAAACTGACAAAGGACTTTTAAGTATGTTGTGAGGATTTCATTAAAATTTAATCAGAAATGATACATTTATAAAAATCTGAAATATTATATATTATATATTAATATATATATATATATATATATATATATATATATATATATATATATATATATATATATATATTAACTAGAAATGTGTCCATACGACACTGATGCCGCCGCTTATGTTATGTAATTCAAGGGCGAAGTTCTAACTGAAACAGGGGCAATAGCTCCCTTAAATATTGTCAGAAATTGTGAAAATCGAACTTGATCTAGGTCTTCAAAACTCTAATACCAAATTTGATTCAGTCCCTAAAGTACTTTAAAAATTATTGAGCGGAGAGGAAATTAGTGATGGACAAGACTTGACGGGCTAACTCGGGTAACACTATATGCCCCATCCCACTATATGGCGTGGTCATAAAAACTATATAGTTGTCCCACTGGGCTTCTGTCAGACCGTTTGTCCAGCCCATACACTCTTAGGCCAAACATTCACACCTATCTGGGTAATTTGCTTTGTCAGCAGTCCATGGAAATATCTGTTATATGATCGTTGATTGAAAGCTACGTCAATTGGATGCAAACGTTGCACATATGAGAGCTCGGTTGATGTCAATAAACAGATTTTACTTTAATCCACAGGCCTATCAGCCCTTGTGGCAATATATCAAACTAAAATCTCCACACAAGGCAAGGTGTATTTGGGATACATTAGTAAAAATGAAAGTATCCTTTTAACTAATGGAAAAGTTGAACACTGACATTTTCATCATTAGAAGTAATAAATAGCCACAATAAAGTACATCCACTTCAACAAAGTCATACTGGATTGATACATACAATGATATACGGCAAAAATAAAACAACGGTAATTCTGCCTAAATTTATCTACATTGTTTTAAAATAAAAAAAGAAAAGAATTATGGAAAAAGAAAAGTTAATGACGAGGAGAAAGTAGGTGAATTTCATTAATCAAATATATTATTTCTATGTAAAAATAAAGTGTTAATAATATGAATTACTCCCGGTATTAACTACCAATAGCCTTGTCTGCCTTTGCATTTTTTCCGTGCATATTCTTAATTTGGTTATAATAATTATAATAACAATCCCTATTATCATAATTATCATTATCATCATCATCTGCTAAATTATGGTACAAAATGAAAATGAATGATACAATATAGCTCATTAATAAAAGATAATGTGTTTTGACATCCAAAACTCGATAGTTGAATGATTCCTGTTCAACTCTAGAACGTCCGTATTATTTAGGTGTGACAATTCCTACACTGGACTGTGAACACATGCATCTGGGCATTCCTGCAACGTATAGCACAGATCACAATATTCAAACCGTGGTCTTAATAAACAGCAGCTGAATTCAGATGTCGGATCAACATTATTGACCATAAGCGGCGTCTGAAAAGTTCCCATTCATATAGCGTTGTATTTAGTCAGACATAAGGACGCCTGATTTAGAAGACTATATATCGTTGTATTTAGTCAGACATATGAATGCCGGATTTAGGAGAAAATATAACGTTGTATTTAGTCAAGCATATGAATGCTGGCTTTAGGAGACTATGTATCGTTGTATTTAGTCAGACATATGAATGCCGGATTTAGGAGACTATATATCGTTGTATTTAGTCAGGCATATGGATGCCGGATTTAGGAGACTATATATCGTTGTATTTAGTCAGGCATATGGATGCCGGATTTAGGAGACTATATATCGTTGCATTTAGTCAGGCATATGGATGCCGGATTTAGGAGACTATATATCGTTGTATTTAGTCAGACATATGAATGCCGGATTAAAGAGACGATATAACGTTGTATTTAGTCAGACATTTGAATGCCGGATTAAAGAGACGATATAACGTTGTATTTAGTCAGACATATGAATGCCGGATTTAGGAGACTATATATCGTTGTATTTAGTCAGGCATATGGATGCCGGATTTAGGAGACCATATAACGTTGTATTTAGTCAGGCATATGAATGCCGGATTTAGGAGACTATATATCGTTGTATTTAGTCAGGCATATGGATACCGGATTTAGGAGACTATACCTGTACATAACTTTAGAGAAGCAAAAGCGCTGCAACATCACTTCCAACAATGCCGTATTCTCATTCAAAATGTAGATTTTAGTTCCACCTTGTATATGATCAGCAGTTTCAGCACTAGATAGCATTGTTAAAACATGTGTATACTTTTCACTGTTATCTGTCTCTGCACAACCTGAGCTCAGATTCTATTCCTGATTTACGATGGTCAGATATCCTACAAAATTTGGAATGGGAGGTGTGAAATGAAAAAAGCACGTGAAATTTGGAATTAGCTTGAGTTCATGCATGTATATGTATATGCCAATATATGTGCAAACTGTACCTTCATCATCATTAGCTGTAGTAGCAGCGTCACTAATTACTGCAGTTTCCCTCTCAACAAACGTAAATTTAAATTGACATTACTTTAAAATCGCACGTTGCTATGCAATAGGTTAAACAGCAACTACAAAAATACAGAAATTAATACAATTTCTCAGATTGGAAAATCGATTCAAGAACCCTAGACCATACATAGATAGATAGATGGGTTTTGGCTTGGTTTGTGCTTTACGGCACAACAACACAAGTAGGTTATTTAGTGCCGAGGAAATTGGAGTAAAGTGCCTTGCCCAAGGACACAATACGGTAGCTGACCCAGGCTGGTCATTCGAACCCTCACCTTTTCGGTCATGAGTCCGGCACGCTAACCACTGAGCCACCGCGGCTCTGTGATAGATGGACAGATATAGGTACATTGTATGAAAGACAGAAAGACAAACACATAGTAAGAATCATTTATAGTGAAACCTGTCTATAAAAGACACTCAAAGGACCACGTGATTTTCTCCATTATGGACAGGTGTCTTTTAAACTGAAGATGAAAATGATAACGAGATCAAGAAAAGGGAATAATACAAATCCTGCTCGTTATGAACAGGTGTGCTGTAATGGGGGTGTAGATACTGCATTTTTATTGAATGGAATACGAGCAATGAAAGAGAGCAAATTGACAGTGAAATATGAGACTAATTAAAAATGATTAAGATCTTATAAGAAATAAATTAATACAAAAAGGTACATTGAAAAGAAAATCAAAAATGATAAATTAAAAAATATATCTTCTACTTACCAGTTGTACACTTTTATGATATCCTTAGTTGTTCTCTGTTTAGTTTTGTGCCAGTGTACGGCTTGAGCAATCTGCTTGCATGAATTCTTATAAAGTAAACACCTGTATGAGCACGTTATCTATCAATTAAATATATAAATGACTTTCCCCGTTTCAAGGTACAAAGTTCATCGATTATTTTCCAACTACTTAAAAAGAGACTTTTTCATTCCTTTTATTCGATATGATTGATTTAAAACCATTTCAAGATTGAAGTTCGTGTCTTGTTTGTTATCAGTGGCTTTTTAGTTGCACGTCCCCCATTGACAATACATTAAAATAATGGTTGATTCTCTTTATTAAAGGAGACTAACATTTTCACCGTCCTTGAAGACGCTCGCTTGCATTAAAATTGTAAATATAATTTTCGGGAAAATGTTCAGCAACTGAGAATCACAACTTGCTTAAGTGGAAAGTTATGTACCTCCATTAGAGGTGATATTTTTACTTTCAGCGTACCGTAAAGCAATCGAACAGACCAAAAGCATTTATCACCTTGCGCAAACATAAATTTCTAAATACAAATGGGCATGAAGGAGAACTTTCAATCCAATCTCTGTTCTTTGACTCCTTCATTATGAAGCTAATCCCGTTTAAGTTCAGCAAGAATTCATGTGATGACATAGCACATTTACTATTTATCTCTTTGAAACTACAGACTGGAAGAGATATTAATCGCATGTTCCTTTTGGTCAACAAGGTTGAACAAATAATCCACAACCTTTTCAATATGTCAGAATTGAATACTTTCTTCTGGTCAATTTACCTGTGTTATCAAATTGTAATTTGTCAAGAGATGCCATGGAACCAAATTGTCTACCTGATTTCCTCTATATTCCCATCATCTTACTATCAATTATTAACAGAGTTAAACACTCGACACTTGATATTTGACATGCATGATTGATTTGGAGTTTGTTGTACACTGTTACTACACTCTGTGTCTATGTATGTATGTATGTATGTATGTATGTATGTATGTATGTATGTATGTATGTATGTATGTATGTATGTATGTATGTATGTATGTATGTATGTATGTATGTATGTATGTATGTATGTATGTATGTATGTATGTATGTATGTATGTATGTGTGTGTATGTATGTATGTATGTATGTATGTATGTATGTATGTATGTATGTATGTATGTATGTATGTATGTATGTATGTATGTTTAAATCATTCTGTACTTATATGTGTGTTTAATTATCTCATTATGGATCATAAAATATATTTATTACTTGCGATTTATAACAGATATCTTACCCTTTTTGACATGTATGTAAGATAGTTGTTGCCATTCTAAATTTTAACTTTTAGTATGAGTCAGAATCTATACAAAAAGCATATATATATATATTACATTCTTCTTCACGTAATTAATAAATTTGCTGTTCATCAAAATTCGGCAAATCTATGAAAACAATTTAGTTTTGACGTTCGACATTTTTAAGTTTCAGCAGTAGAGTTCAGCAGCGTGCTACCACAACTTCTGTTCAGACAAGACATGTTAACGCTATTATCCAAAACCTATAACTGTAAGGAAGGAAAACGTGAAATTTAAAGAAAAATAGGAATAGTGACTCAGTTGCTTCCATTGAAAAATATCGGACACATGCTGCCTATTTCTTATACCAATATTTGATTTAAAGCCGTAATTTAAAAAAAAAATCTAAATTTTGTTTTAAACCTTTGTTTGGTTTTAATGATGCTTCAAAAAATATAACATGCTTTACTTAATCTTACAGATCAGTAGGATGTAGGTAAATGAAGTGAAAATGTGCTATATATAGAGATTTCAAATTGACATTAAGGGTGCAAACAGAGGAAAAAAGATTAAACTTGACATAGTGACACTCAGAAATGTGACACATTGGACATGTATTAAAGTGACTATTCATCCCAAAAATATATAAGGTTTCTAGAAGTATGTTTTATCAGATTATGTTCAGCCAGGTACAGGCTAAATAACTAATAAGGTACACCAGCTATCATAAAGTTTAAGGCAATGTGGGGATGGTGAGGTTTGATGATTGGTTTAACAATTAGTACATACCAGTATATAGGGAAGTTAAGTGACAATGTACCAAATTAAAAGATATTACCCTAAGTAAGCTAATTCATGATGAAAATAACATTTTTGGATACTTGAAATGAATACAGCCAATTATGTGCCTCACATATCAACTATAGGTACCAATAGAACCTATATCATCAACTCAATGTGAAATTCTGATCCCCAAAACCTGTTAACAAAGATGGATATTTGCATATGTGGGATATGTACCATGTATTTATTAAGATCATCTGTGCAAACTCAATTCAAATGATCTGTTTGAACATTTATAATGTATTTTTAAGAGTGTTGGTTAATAATTATTAAGTAGAATGGTTCTTTAGAATGTGATATCAGCCGATGCTACAATACCGCACTCTATCCAAGTACATGTACTAAATTAAAATATATTACCATACATAAGCAAATTCATGATGGAAATAACATTTTGGGATATTTTAAGTGCATACAGCTAAATATGTGCCTAACAGATCAACTATAGGTACAACAGATTAACTATAGGTACAATAGATCAACTATAGGTACAACAGATTAACTATAGGTACATTTAGATCCGATATGATATACTGAATGTAAAATTCTGATCCCAAACATTCTAAAAATATATGGACATGCTGATGTGGGACATGTAACCATGTTATGATTAATTGTACAAAGTTAATTCAAATGATCTGCTTGAACATTTCTGGTGTAATTTTGAGAGTGTCAGTTAACAGTTATTATTAGTTATTAATAATGCATAAAGTAAAATGGTTCATTAGAATGGGATATCGGCTTATGCCACAATGTCGCACTTTCTCAATCACTGTCTTAACCAAAATGAACAATAAAAAGGAATGCATTTTGTAGTAGACTTACTTCATTTTGCTGTTCTCTTACATCCAAGGTAAACAGAACTGGGGAAAGTGCATTTTATCCCTTTGATCTATATTTCTTTAGACATTTTTTCATTCTCAAACAGTTTAAAATGGCTTAGTAGACAACCTGAGTAGGCTCTACTATAGAGTTTTCATCTCCATCCTCATATTAAGTACCATATAACTATGGTGTCTTCATGTGTTTTGAATAAAGGCCTCATTCTGACTTTGAAAGATATTTTCTCTGATAGAATTTGAACATTATCCACAAATTGAACTTGTATATGGTGCAGCAATACATTCATGATAATAATTATGATTATCAACCCCAAAGAGACTACAAATATAAACATATTTGCAAAATTTTAAAAATGTAAATTTATTTTTAAAAAATTTAAATTTTGAATTTGCTAGTTCTATTTTTAAAGTCTGTATACACAAACGGACAAAATTTCATGTGTCTACCTTAAATAATAAACTTGGAATTTCAATTAAAAATGTTATGGCCAAGTCACTTACAGGCCTCAAATCACAATTAATTTTCTTATGTAGTCCCTACATTTGTTTGTCAGTACTGAACTTTCCAGTGTGTCCAAACCCTAATAAATCATATCTTAATCTAAAATATTTTCACAGATGAGCTCACCGTGAAGTTAATTCTTGTCATAAGTTAACCGGCATTTTTTTTTTTTTAGAGAGAAAGAGATTGGACTGTAAACAAAACAAGGTGCAGTGGGTCACATATTTCACTTCCGGAACAGCAACAATGCCTCATTACTCACTTTAAACTGTCGCCAAAATACAACAAAATACACAAAGACAACCACACCATAGTGCTTATATTCTAAAGAATAAACAATTGCCTTTAAATCAATACTGAGGTGAGAAAATGCTCTGAAAATAGACTGAGACTACATTCGTGCGTACTGAACTCAAAAGTAATAAGTGTGACCAGAGTCCTAATGTTAAAATCAAATAGAGGGCTTTAAACCCCTAATGTTCAGTTCCCATGGACCCCCATACCGGTTAAACCTTATTGTTAAAATTCCACGGACCTCATACTGATCCAAACGTTACGTTTAAAGTCCTATAGATTCCATAATGGCCCATAATGTTAAATTTTCAGACTCCATACTGACCCAAACCCAATGTTAAATTTTCACAGACTCCATACTGATCCAAACCCAATGTTAAATTTTCACAGACTCCATACTGACCCAAACCCAGTGTTAAATTCCAATACTTCCCACAGCACCCAGTAATGTCAAATTCACATACATCACCATAGTTCCCCAGTAATGTTAATTTCACATAGGCCCCATAAAACCTCGACCCTTTAATATGGATATCCCACATCGTGGCCCCTATAAGTACTGATATTGTCTCCCTTACGAGTACAACCTCATCGAATGGAGTGATTGACTCGGTCTTTATCGGTATATGTGTCACTATTTTGACATCAAATTCAGTCATTGACATAAATAATCTCCTCGAACTTGTTGAAATTGTTTTAAGAAAAGCCCTACAGTAATACATTTAAAACATTATTTATATGTATAATACACAGTAATGCAACATAAAGTCATAAACTTCATGACTGTACCAAGGATAAAGTCCAAGGTTTCACCTCAGCCAAATGATGGATCACTTCAAAGTACCTGGATGTAAAAAAAAAAAAAAACTATAAGCCTAGCTGTACTTACCAAGGTCACAGGTTGAAGTTACATGTAACAGTGTTCTGTTGGAAAGCAATTTGTATTTTCTAATTTTTATTTTAAATTAAGATTGTATATTTTGCTAATACCAATAGCAACAACAAAAAATATTAAATATCAACTTTTCCCCTCCATTCACATATTTTTTTAAATGCATTTTATGATAGATAGTAACAAAGATAATTACAGTGAAAAGACTTCTTTTTGTTGATTTTAAGTCATCATTGATTTTCAATTATAAAGTATGGGTAAATGAAATAAATTATTGAGCTACAATTAGTAGCAATGCATTTTTCAATGTACTGACAGCACATACATGTAAACTTGCTTCAAATATCTTGCACACACATTTTTCAAGCTGTTTTCAAAGCTCCATTGTGTTACTTTTCTATGTAAATTAACAATGTCATCTTTTACCTCTCATTTTTCTAAAACCTTTTGCTTAAATGTTAAAATGAATTACAACAATACAGTCTCCTATCTTTTGCCAATAAATGATACCTTTATGCTGTATGCATATGATGAAACATGGGAGCAGTCTGGTTTACAAAATATGTACTATGAATGAGCTTCTATGTCCCACACAAAAAACCCACTTTATTATGAATGAGCTTCTATGTCCCACACAAGAAACCCACTTTATTATGAATGAGCTTCTATGTCCCACACAAAAAACCCACTTTATTATGAATGAGCTTCTATGTCCCACACAAAAAACCCACTTTATTATGAATGAGCTTCTATGTCCCACACAAGAAACCCACTTTATTATGAATGAGCTTCTATGTCCCACACAAAAAACCCACTTTATTATGAATGAGCTTCTATGTCCCACACAAGAAACCCACTTTATTATGAATGAGCTTCTATGTCCCACACAAAAAACCCACTTTATTATGAATGAGCTTCTATGTCCCACACAAAAAACCCACTTTATTATCTTAAAGTGCACTCAGTACTTAGCGGACAAAGAGTGACGAGAATGAAAGTGAAACAGTTTCCCATGACAAGATCTTTTTTTTTTTTTTTTTTGAAATTAATTCGAACAAACAACGGTGAGATATGAGATGAGAGAGAGAGAGAGAGAGAGAGAGAGAGAGAGAGAGAGAGAGAGAGAGAGAGAGAGAGAGAGAGAGAGAGAGAGAATTTACTGGCACAAATTGTGATGTTAAGTTGTATTTAGGTATTTTGAAGACGCTGACTATCATGACTCGTAAAATTAAAATCAACAACCATCATTGACTCTAGAGTTTTCTTTCAAGCAAGACCGAAACTTCTTTCAAATACTGCACCCGTGTCATATATATACCTTTCTCACACATGAGTTATTTATTCATTGTTTTTGAACAAGAAAATTCACAAATGTAACTGGATTCATTAGTAATCACGCTGCATAAAATGCAATTTTAGTCCTAGATGATCACTTATCAATAAAACTTCAAGAGTAATTAATGTGTGTATGGCATGCACTCTTTATTGGCCTGTTTTTATGCATAAATGCTAATTATATTACGACCATGGTCAACTCCTTTATGTATCAAGGTTGTATAATTCAAATGAGATAATATGATTCTTTATTAGCTTCTACTTCATTACTAAATATCCATTTGTGGGGCATATAGCAAACTGATTACTTGATAACCTAACATACTTCATGTACTACAATTAATCAGCATTATTCAGTTTTAATCATCAATGACCAGTAATTGCAAATTATATTAATTATTCAATCACTAGATATATAATACATGAACATCCTCTTTTATAACATTTGAAAAAAAATGCTATATAGAGATAGATATATAATTGTGAACGAAATGCAATTTGTTTCACACAAAAGATTGCCATAAGGACAGCTGCACGGGGTGAATATTTTTTTCCCCTCACTTAACTATACTATACCTTATTGTCCACGTCCTTCAAAAGTTACAAGCAAACATGCCAGTTACGTACGTAGCTGAACAATAATATATGCTTTGTCCATAAAATATGGTAGGGTGATAAAGGTATGGCCTACCCTTAACTCATGACTGTGTCATAGTCAAATTATTACAATATGTTCATGCTGCATGAATTACTTTCGACGAGAAGATGAGCACGTGTTGAGGTTGGGATGCGCGTATCGGGGCATAATGGCTTCTTTGCCAAAATCACATAAGACAATCTCGTTTACTCTCTCTCTCTCTCTCTCTCTCTCTCTCTCTCTCTCTCTCTCTCTCTCTCTCTCTCTCTCTCTCTCTCTCTCCTACACACAAACACACGTATACTACTAGCATCTTTCACATATGAGATGAGCTCATGCCTTTTTCGAAATTTTTTTTTTTCTTTTTTAGGAACTGTCATTTAATGACAATGAACATGTTTTAAATTATCTATCTACCTACTTTACTACCTATCTATCTGCTAATATTAAAATGTACGTACACATCTACCTACCGACGTTACTACCTACCCAAATATAGATACATACATATATCTATGTATCTATTAATACCCCGTATTCTCGAACTTATCAAGCGCTAAACTCAAGCTATGGAATACAATTCTGAAAATTTTGACACTTTGTGTTTTAAATTAGAATTATGGAATGTTCAAGAATTTCAGAAATGGATACCTCAACTGAAAAGCTAATTAAAGATAAGAGTAATTGCCTCATCTAAAGCGCCTTACTAAAGTATCTAGCCGAAGGTCTGGTAAGATTACATTAAAATATAAAGAAAAGAAAAGAATAGTTACACTAAATGGCTGACAACACAGCCAAATATATTATAAACTCTTTAACCGAACAATTCATACACGTTTCTCAAACGAACTTCTCGTCAGCTTTGTTATATATCGCTTTTTTTTTTCGTCTTTGACGAAGGTTCAGTGCACGAACAGCAATCCACCATTGGCCATTGCAGTGGTAACACGTTGACTTTGCGTCTTGCAGCCCTGGGTTTCGATCTCCAGTTCCGACAAGTGCAGGGGAATGAAAACGCACGTCTAAGATCTGCGTTTTTTTTTTCTTCTGATAATCCTCTATTCCACGGACCACTCTTGGCCAATATCTGAGCCTTTGAGACTACTTTATGTAAGACTTGAACAATGACTGTAAAATAATAAAGATTTGAAATACTGTAAATCATGCAGTTTTATTGAGCATACATTTTCTCGAATTTACAGATATCATTGCATTTGCAAAATGTTATAGACATAATGGCAGTATATGAATAATACATTGTTTGCTGTGTGCATGCGTTTGTCGGAGCAGGAGGTTTGAGGCAGAGGGTTCCGGATATTTTAGAATGCACCGGCAAACGTTGGCACACTGTAAATCGTGTATTATTACCAATCTTACTTCGTCATCTACTAGGTATATTAATTATATACCAAATACTAAAAAACCCGGAGATTTTAAGCACCATAAACCATGTACTGAAGCAGCAAGTGAAATTCCGGTGTTTAAGTGCAGCTGACGTCACAAAAGTGCATGACATCAAACCAGCCAGAACCAGCTACATCATGTAAGTATATATCAATTATTAATCCATACTTTTTTATCACTGGCATTATTCCAGAGATAAACTTATAAGAAATCGATCTTATCTGATTCAAACTCATTATCTGTTCTATAACTCTACTAACTTCAGTGATCAATATAATCATGAAACAGCATTCATTTTAAGCACACACACACACACACACACACACACACACACACACAAAATAATAGAAATTCGTAGCATGAAATCATTAAAACATTTTATTTCTTCCGATTGTAATAAATTTATTTTAAATAGATCGGAAATTAATGGGTTGACAAGATTACTAACAGACTGTGTATAACGTCAGAGCAATCCGAACAATGTCACCTACCGGAAATAATGGTTCGACTTGTATGTCATATTTATGGGTTTGGAAAAATGTTATGTCACGAATATGCTGAAAATGTCACATTCGCGAAAATTTAATGCTACTAAATATATTTTTATTTACATTAAATGGAGAAGGTTGAGTATTCGTATCACTTGCAACTCACCACAGTACAGCAGTACGGTCATCTAGTACAGTATAGTCTACTTCTTTGGAGAGGACAATGATAAATTGCAGAATAATTTATCATTTTGTTCAGTACTTGTAACTCGTGGCTACCTGTTCTCTTTGTTCAAAGTAATGTGTATGACAATGTAGTATATTTATATCATCGTATCATATTGTATCGTATCCTATCCTATTATATTATATCATATCATATCTATCTATCTATCTATGTATCTATCTATCTATCTATCTATCTATCTATCTATCTATCTATCTATCTATCTTTCTTTCTTTCTTTCTTTCTTTCTATCTATCTATCTATCTATCTATCTATCTATCTATCTATCTATCTATCTATCTATCTATCTATCTATCTATCTATCTATCTATCTATCTATCGCGTTCCAGCCTAGTAAGGGAGATAAATTGAATTTGTTCACTGTATAGATAGATTATTGAAGTTACTCTCCTTGAAAGGTGGTTCGGTGCTGGTTAGGGTGTAGGTTCATTCAAGCAGACTTTCGCGGGTCTCTGGTGAGAATTTCCCCAAACGAGGGTCTGGTAAAATTACTAATTGATCACTGCTACCGATAGAAGGCGCTTCGGTCAAACGTTGTATAAGCAAAACTGCTAAGTCATTTATTCCAAACTCAAAACTAACTTATCTAAACAGCAGCGTACTAACGGGGGCAGGGGGGGGGGGAGGGGTGGGGGGGGCGGATGGGGCGTTTGCGCTGGGAGCCAGAGGTCTTGGGGCGCCAAAACAGCTGATATAAATTCGGGCCTCGTATTCTGGCCCTTTGGGCCATCATCGTCGCCCCGGGCGCCATTTACCCTTAGTACGCCACTGCGACCGAATAAACATACCCGCCCTAATAAGAACCCCACTTCATGGAATTTTCTAGACAGGTGGCGAATTCCGATGGAAAATAGGGGTTTTTCTTGTCGATTTCTTCAAGTAAACTCTGCACCAATGTTTTTCCTATTAGTATGGTAAGGGTTCTTATTCTATTTTATTGCGTCTATTGTTATCAATGGCGCTCGGTTTTCTTTAGGTCTTTTACAAGTGGTATATTCGACTTATGGTCATCCCGTACCCAAGTCGTTTCGTACCCAGGAGAAATTGGTTGTTTCGTATCCAAGGTGATGGTCGTTTCGTACCCAATGTGATGGTCGTTGCGTACCCAAGGTGATGGTCAATTCGTACCCATTATTGTACACGGTCAAATATACCGTATTATCACATTTACCACACCCTCTCTAATTACGACACTCCCATCTTTTGGCTAATAAACTGTTCCTACCTTACAAATTACATGGGTAAAGCATATCCGGGCAAAAAATTGTCCAAACACTGAAAATCAATTGTATTGCTTTCACTGAATAATAGCATCTATGTATATAATTTTTTTTAAAATTTAAAAATTTAAAATTCACATTGCCAGTAAAAAGAAAAAGAAAACGTTGGCCAAGTTTAAATAGCTGAACGAGTCCTTTCTTTTTGTAATCATTCAAATTGACAAACATTGCCATTTTTCTTGGTTTTATTCAGTAATGACTAACATGGCTGAAACAATTACAAATGTTTAGCCTCTCAAAACAACTAGAAATTCAGCGATCTTTTAATAATATGCTGAAAACAGATAAAACAGTGTTGTTTGATTAAGTTTGTCTTCTCCAAGGATCAATACTGGTGTTAATTTCAACTTGTGTCGGCTTTTAAAGGTGTAGACCTCTGGTACTCAAACTGTAGACCGCGATATACTATCCGGACCGCCAAGACATTTTTCTGTAGACTGCCGGCCGCATTAGCATACTTTTGCAAAAGGTTTGGACAATTTCACCGATCACAAGAAGCTAACAAGTTAGTGACATAATTGAAATTCTCTTATGTTTTTAACTAAGTTTGAATACTTATATATTTTCATGGCGAGTGAAAATTTATTTTCATTGTTTGGCATAATCTGTTTTATTTTGTTATCCTCCTAAATATAATGCACATAAATACTCGCGCAGAGAGAGAGAGAGAGAGAGAGAGAGAGAGAGAGAGAGAGAGAGAGAGAGAGAGAGAGAGAGAGAGAGAGGATAATTTAACTTGGCATTGCATTTTACATGTATTTACTTCTATATTTTAAAGCTGATATATTTAATTTTTTAAATAACTGAAGAAATTTATGCATGCTTGAATTATGCCAGTAATAAAACGTTTATAATGCAGCGCCCCAGGTAATACGGCATACATCTTTTATCCAGGTAATACGGCATACATCTTTTCCCTAGGTAATACGGCATACATCTTTTCCCCAGGTAATACGGCATACATCTTTTCCCCAGGTAATACGGCATACATCTTTTCCCCAGGTAATATGGCATACATCTTTTCCCCAGGTAATACGGCATACATCTTTTATCCAGGTAATACGGCATACATCTTTTCCCCAGAAAGGAATAGTAAAATTACAATCCATTGAGTGATTGAAGGAGACAGTAAGACGAAAGACTAGCACAAATATGGTTTCTTGATGAAAAAGACTAACAACATTATTCCAAATCGTACATTCTAGAGTTTTATTAAATATATGAAGAAAACATATACTGGCGTAGCAAAAGATGCCATGCTATTTAGAAAAAAATAAATCAGAATTACTATAAGCATTTTTGTTTTTGGATAAAAAAAAAAAAAACAAAAAAACAAAAAAAAAAAAAAAAAACAGTAATCAATATAGTGTTAACAAATTAATGATGGTATAATAATGCGATTAATTTGCCTTGTTAGTCAGTTATCGGGCCGTATATGCTGCTGCAACGTTTCATTAATTTTGAAGAGGAGATGACGCCGTTCTGGTACTCTTCCCACACCGAGAATATTCTCGCCTGCATTTTTTTATGTTTGTCTCTGGTATATTCTCAATTTTTTTTTTTCGGATATCAGTTGAATCTGTGTAACAATTGCAGTGGGTTCTTCATATAAGAGGCTAACTAGCACATAGAAAGGAAGATTGGATTTGCCCGCTTTTGCGTTGCTTCTGAACACAGTCCATGATTCAACTGGGACTGTTATGTTCGTAATCCAGGTTGATTCCACACAGTTAACCCAACTGTATAACAGGGGAATCCTCGTGGACTGTTCCTTAAGACGGGTGAAGTCAGGAGCTATATGTTTTGCAGGCAGAAATGTTTGTGCCATCACCTAAAAAAGAGACACACAAATGAAAGCAACTTTTAATAAGATATAACACATAAGGTTTTTAAAACTGAGGCAGCCTAAAAAAAACATAATACAATGAAAAGTTGCTAAATCTATGACAAACACATCATTCAAAATACAAATTAACAAATTCATTAGAGTACCGGTATTAATTATTACCTTCGTGCAAAAGTGCTGAACACTCTTTTCTTGAATGTAGGATGTTCTCAACCCAAATTCCTGCAGATTTCGCCACATAGCTTGCCCCAGGTGAAATGCACAGCCGTGGATAGGCACTCCGGGATAGGCACTCCTGGATAGGCACTCCGGGATAGGCACTCCGGGATAAACATGCCGAAGAGCTCGCCAGATACCTAAATAAATAAAAAATACTGTGATGATGATGATGATGATGATTTATATATATATATATATATATATATATATATATATATATATATATATATATATATATATATATATTATATATATAGTGAAACTCCTCAAAACCGAACACCCTTGGGTGTATATACAGTGAAACTCCTCAAAACCGAACACCCTTGTGACCCAATTTTTTTTCCGGTTTTGAGAAGTTTTCGGTTTACTGAGGCTTTTGCAGATGTGAAAATATCTCTTTCTGAGCTCTTATGTGACGACAGAGAGAGAATGCAATTACGAAAGCATCAGTGTCTGTGTGTGTAAAAGTGCACAAATTTAAGAAAGCTGTTATTTTTTATTTTTTTTTATACATGCATTTAATGAAGAATTAGCTGAACAATATACGTTCCTACCGAAAATTTTATCCTTTCACCGGAATAAATACAGTTGCTCCAGATAGAAATACAGTCCTCGTCACAAGAAACATACGAGGAATGAAATACAGTACATTTCATACTTAGACCACGTCTCTAATGCGGAGGTGCGCACTAAAATCCAAGGCGCAATTGGACCTTATGAAGATCTGCTCACCACTGTAAAGAAACGCAAACTAAGATGGTACGGTCACGTCTCATGCTCAACTGGCCTGTCAAAGACAATCCTACAGGGCACAGTGAGAGGAAAGAGAAAAAGAGGCAGACAGAAGAAGAGATGGGAAGACAATGTCAAAGAGTGGACAGGCATGGACTTTGCAAGTCCCAAAGAGCAGTGGAGAACAGGGCGAAATGGAGAGAGATTGTCGCAAAGTCATCAGTGGCGCCCCAACGACCAGCGAGGTTACGGGAGAAATGAAAAAAATGAAATGAATTAGTCTATTGGAATTATGAATGATACTCTACAATATGTAAATACTCCATATAATTCATAATGTTTACAGTTCAAGAGCCTGGCTTGAAGAAGGCATGGAGCGTTGTCTGTTGTTTCTTACATCGTTCTTTAAATAATGCAGCTTGCGTTAATGACTCCATTTCTTGTGTCATAGCGAAATAACGGTCATCCTTTGCAATCGCGAAAGTTTTTAATCTCTTTATAAACTCTAAAATTGCGGGAGGTGTCATATCACTGCCAGGCGGCTCAGAACAGACATTGTAATCATCATATTCATCGCTTTCATCATAAAAAACAAGCAAACAATGTTCTATTGATCTTGTATCCAAATGAATAGCATCAATCACAATTAGATAATCAGCAGATAAACATAGCCTTTCTCAACTGGCTTACCTATAAGCATTTAGTTATTAATACATGTAATTAGCCTTAAAAGTTGATTCTTTTGTATGGTGCAAAGACTTCAGATTAGCCTATTGTCAGCCCTAATCTGTGTCGGCGCATGTGTCAAGTTTTGTTTTATCTCGCGTGCCCTTGGGGCAGTTTCAGGTCTTTGTCTCGTCGATCAAACTACTACAGCACCTGTTAACCGTAATTAATCTGTTCCAGCGTGTGCGAGGAATTTAGCAGCTAAAATATATTTCCAAGTTTCAACTGAGTTTCGGTTTTATGGGGTATTTTTAAGCGTAAAATTGAAATTTGGGATGAAATTGTTCCGGTGTTCAGAGTTGGGGGGTTTCGGTTTACTGGGGAATAAATGATGATATTAAAGAAGGAAAATTTCGGGTCTTGATGGGATTCGGGTATTCTGAGGGTTCGGTTTTGAGGAGTTTCACTGTGTATATATATATATATATATATATATATATATATATATATATATATATATATATATATATATATATATATATATATATATATGTGTGTGTGTGTGTGTGTGTGTGTGTGTTAATATAAATAAATAATTATTAGCAACTATGTTTTATTTTAAGGAATAAGTAACATGAAATAATACCGAATGCTAACATAAACAGAGGCTATACGAATGTATAAAATGGCTACAGCTAGAAACAAGAAAAATGGTCATGGGTAAAAATACACAACATAATTCGTTGGCTAACGAAAATCTCCAAGCTACAGTCTGCAAGATAAAAATATTTTCAGAACGAAAAATGATATGTCCGTTAGGTGAAAACATATTACCCCTCTCTATGTACTATCAGGTTAAAAATACAAACTGACGGTACAGCGGGGGTCCGTTGCAAAGGGATTACCGTTTAAGGACTGGGTGAACCGTAGGTTGAGAATCTAACTTACCTTACAAAAATTCCAACAGGCGGCAGGGTCTATAAATTACACACGTTTAGCCACCGACCCCAATTTGCCGTGCTGGAAATGACTCAACAACTTTTATTTTGAATGTAAGACTAGAATAAAAAAAATTACGTTATATTAATACTACGAAAATAACAACAACAGCAACAACAACAACAACTACTACTACTTATACCTACTACTATAACTGTACTAACCTGCTTCAAAGTTTCCAACAAACTCTTTGACAGCGGGAGGAGACGGGAGAAGCCGTTTCAACGCTTCGAACACCTAATTGACAAACAAAGAGGAAGACGCTGTTTGCACAGATGCACTATAAATGTGGCTTCCTTTTCCCATATAAATAGCTTCCTTTTCTCATATAAATACCCACTAGTACATGGCCGAATGGCCGCACACGAGTATTTCAGTGTCTGTTTGCGAAGTGAACAAGTCAAGTACAACTATGTACAAGCAGTTACAATGTCAGGACTGAAGAAATATATATAAAAGCGCTGGATTACAGTATGCTGACTATGTGAAATGAGATTTCAAGGAGAAAAGAAGTAAACAATGAAATGAGCTGAAGGAACTAAAAAGTATAGAATACTAACAGAAAAAGAAAACATTATTGGACAACATTGAAAGTTAAATATGACATCGCTACAAAAATATTTCGAGACGAAAATCGTGCGGACCGGGCAGAACAAGAAGCTCGTGGTGAGCAGACGCCCAGGTACCCAAGAAATACAGGCCCAAGCTGAAACAACATATGGAGAAGTGCTGGAATCCTTACAGAAACTTCAAATTAATTTGGAAGATATTGAAACCCTCACATGATGGACAGGGAAGATATATTATATACAACCCAAAAAGATAGGAAACGCGATTTGGCTAGGAAAGGAGATACAAATTTGAAACCAAATGGCGAAGATAAGAGCGGCACCAGCCATAGAGAGAGAAGTGAAAATCAAGTACGTAGACGTTCACGTATCAGGAGTGCCAGCAGCAATTCCAATAGAAGCGACAGCGATGAGAATGAAGGAGAAGTTCAACATAGAAATTAAAGAAGCTAAAATGGCGACGTATAGAGACTATCCGAATATACAAACGGGCGCCAGGATTTTCTCGGTGGAAAAAGGATTGGAGGAGAGGATCACACCCTCTTTCTACGTGCATGGCTTTAGGGCCAAATCGTGCTACAGACGGTGTATCCACTACAGGAAATGTTATAAATGTGGAGAAGTAGGACACAGCCCACGAAAATGTAAAGTACAAGAAACAACTAGAATGGGAAACACGCAACCACCAGAAAAACCCGTGCATAAAAGCGTATTAACAATCATGCCGGAAAAAAACACCCAGAAAGGGACGGAAAACCCAGAAGAAACTTAAACGACACAGGAAAAAAAACACAGCGAGAAAAAGACCTAGCACAGCTACAACCATGGGAAACACAAACTATGCCCAAAAGACCAGAGATAAGCCCTACACCGGGACATCCTGGAAGGAAACACAAAAGAGAAAGAAAGCCAAAAAAAAAAAAAAAAGGAAGATATAAAAGAAACAGATTATTATAGACTAAAATTCAATAATATGGAGGAAGAGGCTTCACCGAGACAAACAAGGATGGAACAGGGGAAAAGAAAGACTATCTCACCCTTACAACTAACAACAACAGCAGTAAAAAAAAATAAAGACACAGATGAACAGGGAAAATGAAGACACTCTCACCCTTACAACCAACAACAATATTTAAAAAAATAATTATAATTCAATATAACCATGTCATAACATAATGTAACTACTCAATATAACTATGAACTAACCATAATATGCAAAATTATACTATACAATAATAACGTAACACATTCTAAATAACATATCTATTAAAACTAATGTATCTACTAGTAATTTTTTAAAAAATAAAAAAAAAAAAATAGTCAAAACACATGTAATTACTCAAATAAAATTAGAACGAATCATAATATGCATGAAATAACCACTATTATAACAATGTATTTATTTAAAAATATAACCCAAATAACAATATCTAATAAAAACTAATATATCTAACAAAGAAAACTGGTAACAGGTAAGAACACTCACGCACTCATAAATATAAATAATTTAACTTAAGGAATAATCGAAACTCGGAAACTTTGATCCATACTAGCCTAAAACTCTACCATCCCCAAAACTTAAAGACATCAACACTTAAAAAACTTTTAAAAACTTAAAAGAAGACTCGTTCTTTTCCAAAAACTCAGACCTCTGGCAAAGGTCACTATACATCAATAATTCATCTAGGGAAGAAAGGGAAGGAAAGCCGACCGACAGGCAATACCTGAAGGGAGGCGAGTACGGACCTGGAACCCAAGAACAAGAAAATTTGGAAAAATAGGATTCAACAAGAGAAACCTCACTCAAAAATTATAGCTTATATTTGTCATAAAGAAATTAACTATTTAAATCTAGATTAGAGGGGTCAATTCCAAAGTTTCTAACCAGCCATATATGCTGGGATGGACTAGGGATTGACCACAAAAAAGAGTATAATCCAAATTAAGTAAGTAAGTCATATAAATAGGTAGAACAACATTAAAATAAGCTGAGATAGAAATCAAAGGTAAAGTTTAGAATACCTGACGACAAACAATTGGAAGTGGAACACATGTCAATCATAACCGACAAGGGAGAGTCAGAGCAAGGACAATAATTAACAATGTATGCGTCAATCAGAATTATTGAATTAATTGTCTATAATTGTTTCCTTTTGGCTTAGTGATAAATTGTAATTCATTGTATATAACTCTAAATTTGCTTTCTGGTCATGAAACTAAATTATTAGCGTCTGAGTAAAAAGAATTAAAATTTCCAAAGATAAAGTAAGTCCCCAGTAAGCAAGTGAGATAAATACAGTATTAATGTCAATTAATTCTTGACACAGAATTTATTATTAAGACTTCTCCGAATCAAAAGACTGCTGGAAAACAAAGACATCGTGAAATGTTTTTCAAAGTAAAACAAAAACAAAGAAATAATCCAACACGTGTGAAACTGAACTAAGCTTAAAAACTGGAACTTACTAGTACTAGATATCCGCGGATTTAACATTATTTGTGAACCTTAACATTTCAAATATGCTTCTCGTTAAAGTTATAAATCTATGCATTACATGAAAGCATTTAAATATAAGGACAACAATTTATTATAATAATAGTAGTATGGAAAATTTGATATATAGGTCTATTCGTCAGTGCGAAATTGTGTTGGCTGCAGTTTGAAAGAATGATAATAATGATGATGGTGTTTTGTGCTAGTACAAACGAATGCCGAGTATGACGTGCTATGTATGGTCTGTATCATAATATTGTATACTTGAGGCCTACCTTCTTTTACAAGGTAATGTATATTTCATATGGTATTATACCTTAATTATGTTCCTATAATTATTATAATCTTATTTTCCATTTATATATAGCCTTAACGTCACTAGCATGTAGATTCCGTATTTTATATTTGTACTTCGATGTGTGCAATAAACGACTTTAGCTTTGGGTACGGAACGACCATTGCTTTGGGTACGAAACGACCATTGTTTTGGGTACGAAAAGACTCATTTGGGTACGAAACGACTTGGGTACAGAACGACTTGGGTATGGAATGACCTGCAGCGGTTTATGTGATACACTTACTCAGTTTAGCTACTAGATATATGATATTTAAAATATTTAACATTTCACCATACTAATGAGCCCCGTCAATTCCTATGACTGGCCGAAGTACCGGGAAATGGGTGTGTTGGCTGATCAGTATGAGCAAGGGACGATACATACGGTGATAACAGCGGCATACAGTTTTAAAGTGTATTTAGTAATGAATACAAAGAAAACTCATCAGGAAATGCTAACTTAAAGAGAGAGACAGAGAGACAGAGAGAGAGAGACAGACAGAGAGAGAGAGAGAGAGAGAGAGAGAGAGAGAGAGAGAGAGAGAGTTCTGCAAGCATGTTTAAATCCGGTAAACGTTAAGTGTGATATTTAATGGGAATTGGCTGTCTGATATCAATATTTTTCTTGTCACCTTAGGGTGCAAACATTTATTCTTCTGTTTGAATCGGTTTTCCTCTCTGCACAAGGAACCATTTGTGTGCATATACCATCAGGTTCTAAAGTCAGGGATTTTTTTTTTTTAATGGGGCTAACTTCCATCAAAAACAGCTTTTATTTTGACATGTAGATGAATGAAATTGATGAATGAAATAAACTCCATGAATGCATTACAGCAAATAAAATGTTCATTGAATTGAATACTACTCTGAGACAAACGTCTAATAACGAGTTTGAAAAGTACTCCTTGCAATGAATATCACCACGTCTGTTTAAGAGATAGAAAATCAACAGAAGAGAACAGTTAAAATTTGTACTGATGAAACTAATTTTTCAGATTCCAGAATGATCTATCATTTGCAAAGTGAACACTAAAAGATAAAGACTTTATTGCTAGTGAATTTGTAGAAGAAGATCAAATTAATTGAAGTAACACATTTAGGGAGGTTATGCTGTGCTCAAGTTATCCAAATGGTTCATGTACGAGTTCTTTACTACAACGAGGTTACAAACAAATAGGGCGAAAATGGGAGTTTGTTAATGACAGATACCTTTTCGTTATGCACTCATGTAGAGACAAAATAGAGAAAAAACAGTGAAACCACTTTTACGAAGACGTGACACAATACGTATTTATGACTCTAGCGACTATCCACAGTAGCTGTTAAACAAGAAACTTCACAGACTGTTTAAAGACGAATATGTGATATTCCTCTGCCGGAGTTATGTGGGTTAAGAACAAAATTATATTCTTTCAAAACAGACAGAGAAAATGACGTGTGCAAATGTATCAAAAAGTATGTAGTAAACAAGAATTTACAATACGAGATGCACCAAAACTGTCTCTTTAACTATACTCAGAAATATCAAGTGATGAACTTGCTGAAATCATATGATCATCAGATCGGCAGAATCAAGACAAATAATTCGATAATGTCTGGTTGTGAAAACAATTTATATTTAATGGATAAGATAAACAAATTGCTCTATGGATGTATTCAGCCACATTGAAGTCAAATCAAAAATCTCGATTCATGAAATGTTTTTTTTTTCTTTCCATGTGTTTAAGGGTACCGTCTATGCTCGCGTATAACTTGGACCAACTACAAACTGCATAGACCCAGATCTGCCGTCGCATAATGCGCCAGCAGATCTGGGTCAATGCAGTTTGTTAGGAATAATCAGTAGAACAACGGTGCATTATGGGATGACAGATCAGGATCATTGTTGTTTGCAACTGGACCCGACTTATACACCAGTATAGATGGTATATACTATCTCTCCCGTCATACAATCGGACAAGATATGATTTTCTTCATACAAGGTTTCTAATACTTTCTTGTCCTTCGAATAGAAGGCAACACGGAACCTTGTATTTTCTGTGAAATCTTTGAAGATAAAATCATACTTTTTGACAATTTAACCTACCGCCACTCCACCCACCTGTCTGCCACACCTAATAACTGATCAATCACATGTCAGCTGTGATTACTGATAAGACCTAATTAACTGTGCACACCTTAGACAGTTAGACAAATGACCATATTTTAGTTGAATTAAATAGTAACTTTTGAACATAAGTATCTTACCAAATTAAAGGCCGAATTTTACATAATTCATAGGTTGTACTCATTTCAATATACACTATTATGCTTGAAAAATTCAACAAATTTAAAAAAAAAAATAAAAATGAATATGCAAATGAAGTAGGAGGAGTTAAAGACGGCTGGGTCATTTGCAAACACATATGTCCCGTAGTGCCTAACACTGAATGCTAACTCGGAACGAATCCGACAACCCTTGTTAGCGATTCTGTAATCAATTAGTCCAAATTACAAATCAGTTGACTCTGTTCATGCTACCACATAATCCGCTGTACTGCTATTATTTTGTAATACATGTTATATAACCAACTTTATTATTGAATATCATTCAGTACACGTATATTAAAAGTTGTGCAAAACCGTACAGATAACAAAACTGAAATTATTATTGGTTTCAAAAAATATTTTGTGTTACGTAGTAAAGATATCAGGTGAATTTATTAGCGAATACAGTGTATTGCATTAAGTCAATGAACCATGGTAAGTACATAGTAAATATTATGATATTCATGAATTCGGAAGGTGGCACAGAAATAACAAAATTGAATGATATCTATATACATAATTATAGCTGCATATCTGCATTATTCATCCATTTATTTATATCAGCCTGAGTTTTGTCTTTAATTCCAAAGATAATGTTTGTGAATTATAAATTATTTGTAATTGTCTACATCCATTGTAAAATATCTTTAAAAAAGTCTTAGTTATGTGACAATCCTCAAAAATATGAGAAATTATCTCTGCATGTGACATATAAAAAGAGCAGAGCTGATCGATTGTTTGAGATAATTCTTATTCCTTGGGGAAATGCATTCATAGGCAAAACTGTACATAATATTTTCAGCTGCAACCATCCAAGATTTGTAAACTCTGAAGTTTTGGATGGTAACAAGAAAAATTTCTACCAGTCATCATCTTCTAAATTTCCAAATTCAAATTTCCATTTTCTTCTAGAAGTTGCTACTTCATTATTTCCAATCAGTTTTTCATATACTAGTATATATATATATATATATATATATATATATATATATATATATATATATATATATATATATATATATATATTATATATATATATATATATATATATATATATATATATATATATATATATTCCTTTTTTATTTCTTATAATGGTATACACAGCAATATTTATAAAAGGCTGTTGCATATTTTAGGTGTAATTGATACCAAATTTATTTTTATAGAACTTCATAGCTGCAAGAATGCCTTGAAAATCTATCAAATTAATGTTAATAGAAAATATATTTTTAAAACTATCAAAACTTGTGCAGGAACCATCATCATTAATAAAATCATTCACAAATCTAATGCTTTAATAAAACCATGTTTTGTAATACACACTTTTTCCATCTATTGTGAAATAAGGATTAAACCATATTTGTGTTTCTACAAAATGTTCAGCTGTGACCATTTTGAATGATCTAGTTATTTCTAAATATGCTTCAAAGATGTCTATCTAAAATGGATTAAGATCCTTGTTCGCAGTTTTAAGAAAATCTGTTCCAAATAAAAAGAAATTATCAGTATTTGATACTGACAATTGTAACAAATTTTACATTTAAATTCCTCCAACAACATTCTTCAAAGCCATGTAATTTTGAGTGCATTCACAAACTTAAATACATCAATCATATTTAATCTCCCTCATGATAATCCTTCATGACAATATTTATTTTGATTTTGTCCCTTGACCCATGCCATACAAACTTGTAAAATAGTGTATTTAGTTCACTAAGAAACTATTTAGATGGATTTGGTAATAACAATAAAAGATGATTAGTTTTAGAGATAAACTTTTTATCACACTTATCCTCCTAAATGGAGTTAAAAACCTCTTATTCCACTGAATTAGCAGGTTCTTAATTTAATGAATTTTATATGGATAATTAAGAGTTGTAATTTTTTCCAAGTTACTTGAAAACTTCATACCTAAGATGACAAACTCAGTACAACCCCAATTAAGTTTTTATATCTGGATACTATTTATTGTTGCTACCTGTTGTACTTCCTATCCAAACTACCTTTGTCTTTTCAATATTTGTACTAAGACCAGAAAATATGGAATATTGATATAAAAGATGTCAAGCAGGTATTGGACATTTATCTGAACCATCAAGATTAAGTGATGTATCTCATCAGCATACTGAGAAATAACATAGGTTGTATTACCTATGTTTATTACCCATATATTTTCATTTTTTCTTATGATATGAGCTAAAATGTCTGCACAGAGGATACAAATATATCAGGAGAATGGATTCCCTGTCTACATCCTCTTTCTATACCAAGCCAGTTAGATACTTTACCTAAATAATTACACAAGATTTTAATTTTTCAATTAACAAATGTATCCAAGTATCAATAAATGGCCATGCAACTAAATTAAATGCTTTTCCAAAACCAATGAAAAGAAGCAGCCCAGGAATAGTATGCTTCTTGCTGTAAAACATTAAATTACATAAGTTTCTAATATTCTCTCCAAAGTATTGTCCTTTTAGAAACCCTGTTTAATCCTTATCTATAATTGTGGGAAGCACAGGTTTAATCTTACTTTTAATACATGCAGAAGCAACTTTGTATGACACACTTAGAAGTGAAATGGGTCTCCAATTTGAAATATACTGTATCACACATTTAGAAGTGAAATGGTCTCCAATTTGAAATATACTGTATCACATATTTCGAAGTGAAATGGTTATCCAATTTGAAATATACTGTATCACACATTTAGAAGTGAAATGGGTCTCCAATTTGAAATATACTGTATCACACATTTAGAAGTGAAATGGGTCTCCAATTTGAAATATACTGTATCACACATTTAGAAGTGAAATGGGTCTCCAATTTGAAATATACTGTATCACACATTTAGAAGTGAAATGGGTCTCCAATTTGAAATATACTGTATCACACATTTAGAAGTGAAATGGGTCTCCAATTTGAAATATACTGTATCACACATTTAGATGTGAAATGGGTCTCCAATTTGAAATATACTGTATCACACATTTAGAAGTGAAATGGGTCTCTAATTTGAAATATACTGCTTAAGTATATCCCTTTTTAGTATAAATATAATAACTCCTTCTTTCTGAGTGGAAGTAAGTCACCAAGTTCATACCCAAAGTTAATGCCCCTCACTAGAAACTTTCCAATATCTTTAAAACAAATGTATACAATTCCAGTGGGTCTATCTGATCCTGGGCTTTTTTCATTAGGCATTTTTTTTAAACATTTGCAACTTCTTTACATGATATAGGACTATTTAAGGAAGGTTTTTGTAAATCCCTCACTCCATCCATCTTTTTCTTCCTAATATCTTCTCTTTCTTTTTTTCCTCCAGTTTTGGTACTTATTATTGACTGACACAGTTTCTCTCTTCTAAATTCCTTATATCTGCAATTAGTTGATTTTCCTCTTGATTTTGAAATTTTTTTCTTGAAGGATGCATTTGGACTTCCTTTTATTTCTAATAGAAGCATTTTCAAAGAAAAGTTGATCATTTATTACACATTTAAAATCAGTGATCATTTATTACACATTTAAAATCAGTGATCAGTTATTACACATTTAAAATCAGTGATCATTTATTACACATTTGAAATCAGTGATCATTTATTACACATTTGAAATCAGATAAAGGTATATTCTCAAAAGTATCTACTGTAATTATTCAGTACATATATACTGATCTTTAAAGATAGTGTCGTTTACCCTCCTAATATATTCTGTGTCTTTTAATAATGAATTATTAAATTTCCAGAATGTTTTCCTTTTAATTTCCTTTTGGAAAGCTATCTTCATTTTAACAAGAGAATGATCAGTCCTATACCAGGTTCAACATTTACATTTTCAATAATTGTAAATAATTTTTTTGAAATCAGACAAAAGTCCAGTATGGCTTGTTTTACTTGATTACTTTTTCCTCCAGGTATACCTATGGATCCCTATATTATGTTCCATCTACACATCTACTAAATTATATTCTATACATGTATCTAAGATAACTTCTCTTGCTCATGGATTATTTGCATTAGTATAATTAAAAGTATCTATATGTGGGTCCATCACAAGAGTGAAATCTCTCACAATAATAATATAATCATTTTTAAAATGCAATACATGTATATATTTTTTTTTATCTCAAGGTAAAAATCTGGATTGCCTGTTTGGTCCATAAATATTAATTAGAGAAAATCTGTGGTTTCCATTGCTTATGTCCATGCTAAGTTTATTGCCTGCATTGTTTTTTCATTCCATACAAGGTGAACTGGAAGTTATTATTCAATAATTTGGCTCCACTTCTTGAATTAGTAGAGTATGAACCTAAAAAACATTCATATCCCCAGTAGGTTTGTATGCAATTCTCCCATTTTCAAACAAGTGTGTATCTCAAAGACAGTTTACTGAACATTTTTTTATTCTTTAGAAAATGAAATACATCTCTTCTTTTCTTGAGATCGCCCAACCCCTAACAATTCAATGTTACAATATTTATTGATACAGGCAGGAACATTCAGACAGTGATATGCTACTCTCTTATTTCTTGTGTGCAGTGTTACGACTCTAGGTCTTAAAAATATGTAACAAATATGTAACAGAAAGAAAGTGAAACCAACAATGTAAGTAAAATCAACAATCAAGTTATTTCCAGACAATTAAAGTAAAAATTCAAAAGACACTTACAATTTGTGAGTTAAATTCCAAATAATCCTAAATGTCCTAATCACAAGTCCAAAATAATATCATGTTCTGAATGAATTCAAATAGCCTTGAATGTCCTGATGTACCACAAAGATGTAATCCAGTATGTATTTGAAATCCCAAAATCATATATTAATCAAAAAGTCTATCAGCACTTTAGTATTTTTAGCATTTCAAATGAATATTGTAAATAAATAATTCTTCTCAAATTATATCTGATTTCAACAACACAACTAAAATAGATTCCTTACAGACTGATCTTTTATAACCAAAATTCCAGAATAGGAATGAATTTGTTTACCAAAATCTGTATATGTACATATGCCTACATGACCTATGTCGCATAAGTCTAAATGCAAAATGCCTATGAAAATACTGGCCAACCTGACACATGTCACAACTTACAAGCATACACAAAAGTTAAGTATGTATTTTCAAATAACAATACAACTTACAATCATAGACAATAGTTAAGTATATAAACATCATATATAACAGCAGAGACCATAAATAAAATTCCATGTAACTAATTTTGTACATAAACCATGCATACTGATAATGTTTAACAATATTGTTGTGCATTGTACAATATCAAGGATACTGCTATGACACTAGTGGTGATCTGGTATACAAATCCAAAGATTGCCACAGAAAAGAATATGAAAAATGGGAGAATCATAGTTTTCATAGTGACAGAAAAAATAATGAAAGAAAACAAACAAACACCCCAAAAACATAGGCAAACAAACAAAAAACTCAAGTCAGAAGTACACTGTAGGTTAAGTGACTCCTTACAAAACAGATGACAGGCATTAGTACTGGAAAACTGAATAATGGCAACAAAATGTTATACTGTATGTCTATATATTGTTATCTGTTTATCTAATATTTGTATCCATATAAACTGTTCAGTACCAAATAGAGAAATATTGCAAAATAAAACTATTGTGAACAAAAAGGCATATAAGAATAAATGAAAGATAAGAGTAAACCAGTGAGATAGTACATGATGTCTATCTACAGTATAAATAGACAGGTAAATCACACCCAGTGGCGGCATGAGGGTGTGTGTGTGTGGGGGGGGGTGCAATTGCCCCTGGGCGCTGGGTAAAGGGGGGCACCATTGGGAGTTTTTTTTATTGTTTACAGCTGAAATTTTCATAGTATTTCACCTCACCTTAGTGTAATGGGGGGGGGGGGGCATTAATCACAAAACTTATGTTTAGGATGGGTGGGTGGGGTGGCAACTGACATAAAAACTGTTCTCTATAGCAAAGAAGGGGCACCACTAAAGAACATTGCCCCTGGGTGCCTCAAACACTTGCACCACCACTGATCACACCTCTGTAAAACTATCACAGAAAAGAGATGCTGGTATGTAATATACATTATTAGAGCTTAGTCTCTAAATGTATAATGATTTTGATACATCTATTTATATATTATGTACAGTCAATGGACCTCATAAAATAGACATATTTGCAACAAATATCAAGGTTACATCATTTGTAATTTAAAGATGTATCTACTTTTTAATAACAAAGTGCCACTAACTATTTTACAATATGAGATTACCTGTATTCATACAGATCTTCTAGTCTTAGAGATTACATATCTAGAGTAGCACAATATTACATCTATATTTCAAGGGTTATAGATAATAGATATATATTCATATGTTATCTGTATGTCATCATATATACAAGAGAAAAAAGCACTGACAAAGTGCCTCTTCAAACTAAAACATATATTTGTAAACCATATTCAGACTGACGTGAAATCAGGCGATTAGTTAAAAAGCTGGAAACAGTAAAACAATATCCAAAATACCCATTTTGATACTATACTGAAACAAAGTTGCAATTTTTCTGGGCCAAACAAAGCTAATTAGCTGAAAATGTTCATGTCTGCATATTTAAGGCAGTTTTTGATACTGACATTGGGAAAATCACTATTCTATTCAAATGTACTGATATGAGTTATTTCCCTTGCATTAAAACAATAATAATAATAATAATAATAATAATAGATACTGGTTAGAGTTCAAACCTTCAAGTCTACCTTTCCAGTTTACCTACTGAGGAAAAATCTGAATAAAAAAAAAAAGCAAACACAAAAACACCTTATTGACCATACTTCATTTCTAGTTGGTTCACAAAATATGATTGAATTATTCATTAATACAGTATTATTTCATTTTACTATTTAATTTGGCATGAATTTTATGACAATCAAATCCAAAAAGGAAAAGTCTATAACATAAAGGCCTCAAGAAATATGTATTTCAAAAAAGAAGAAAGTACTGTATTTATAAAAGTTCATTAACCAGCTTTGTTATAATCCACATTTATCTCCCTTGACAAAAAGTATTTATGTATGAGCATAAATAAAGAACATGACTTAGTAATGATAGTTTAATAAAGGAACATACAGTGTTTCCTCTAGGGATGTATTTTTTAAATTTCCATTGACTATTTTATTACTGTTTTCTCTCTTTGACAAAAGCTTCAGCTAAACAGGGTAAGTAAAGTACATGAAGCAAAATATCACGAAGGGCTGAAATCTCTCTCTCTCACTCTCATCGGGGCATATTTTAGTTCTATCTCAAGGTGCAAGAAGAAAAATGTGTAATGAAATACCCGTGTCCATGTCATGGTTATTCGTTTTCTAACTTGTCTATTCTAATACACACATAAGTAAGCAAATTTAAACAACTTTAGTGCAATTACGTATGATGCAAGTGAATTTAATACTGGTGATCATGTAAATATGTTTTAATCCTTCTTAATGTTGGGTCCTATATTTTTTTGCACACGATCTCTTCCCCAAAATGATAATTATTTTTTTACACATTATTTTTTGTACTTTGAAAAAAATATTTATTATCTCATGTACAAAAAATTACATTAAATATGGTAACGCATTTTCAATGACATAATCCATATATAAGTCAATTCGGAGTATAAGACAAAGCCCAGACTTCCAGGTCTCAAAAAGTACTGACTTATAGGCCGGCAAATACAGTATGTATATATATATATATATATATATATATATATATATATATATATATATATATATATATATATATATATATATATATATATATATATATATATATATATATATATATATATATATATATATATGTTTGTGTGTGCTTTGGTTCTCTTGAACAGCGTCCTCTATTTTTTATCATGCATATTTACATGTAACATTGATGTGAGCAATACTTTATCTTCAAGTAGAAAATTCACTGTGTTGTATGTATATTATAAACACATTTTGTACGTGTATGAATGTATCCTATTCATATGCAGTGTATTCAGACTTGAAAGTGTGTATGTTTGTATGGAGAGATATGTGCAATGTATATTGGCCATATGACTTCAAAAGAGCACAGCACCAAATATACATTGTAATTAGTTTTAAACGATACCAAGATTGCAGTATTGTAATTACAAATAGAAAAAAATACCTAATCAACATCAACTTAAACAAATTATTTTATCTTTTCTGTAAACTTCACTAGAAAATGGCAGTTGAAAACATTTCTAAACAACTTTGAAACAACCCCTATACCCTATAACAAATATATCCCTTACCGAAATCATTTAGTTGTCACAAATAAGCTGCAAATTAGTGGCAACTAAGCTGCTAATAAAGACCATTGCCACAAGTATTAGCTACACAATATTTTGAAACACAGGTTTATATATTTAAAATGATTTAAATGTTAATTTGGTATTCATGACAGTGAACAGAAAATTGATCTTGCTTAATAGGTGCACATTTAATTTTATAGCAGAAGAAACACAAAATGGCAGATTGTTGACAAATATATAGGTGCAATGTATAATGTTAAATCCATTCAATGATAATTACATTTCAATTAATCTAACAATGATCGTGATTAAAGTGATACGAGGTCTTCAACCAATGCTTATGCTGTTGATCAAATCTCGTCTCTGAGCAACTATATTTTAGTTGATAATACAAAACTGTTTATCTTTGAAGAAAAAAAACCCCACCAGCAAACGCATGAAAAGAATAATGGAAAAATATTGAGAAATATTTTGCTTTTGATGGACTGCTTCTGTCCATCAAAAGCGTTCATATTATTTTTTCTACATTAAAAAAAATGATAATATACTGTTTTTATGTAAAACATTTAAAGTTGATACAAATGAAGATTTTATGCAATTATTTGTTTGGTACTTACGGTCTGTATGAATGACATGGTTGCATAATATAAAAATCTGTTCTTTCTTGAAATTTGTATGGTTTTCTTTATTTCAAACTTAATTCTTTAGCATTTTTATGTATGCCTTGCAAAATCTGAGTATTATTTAAGAAGTAGGTTTCCAATGTAAATGTATACATTTCATTTTCAAGCATGGTTTGCATTCTCAGGGAGAGGTGACTAAAGTCTTAATATTGGGCATTTCAGACTGTCTCTTTGACGCTTTAAGAAAATATTGCTATCATTCGGAACTACCTCTGCTATTTCTGCAGGACTAAATTATGCCTGGGATGTATGTCGGCGCAGTGATTTACAGAAAAATCATACATTTTGTTCGCCAGAAATGTCTTTGCCAAAAAAGAAACCACAATCTAAGGTAAAGAAAGATGGCTGACTTTCACTCATGTTTGAAATACACTTTGGATCAACTGGGGATTTCTTTTCAGTTGAAGGATAAACAGCTTGAGACATTATCAATTTTATATGAAATGAAAGACTGCATAACTATTTTACCAATAGGTTATTGTAAAAGTATCTTGTTTCAAATGCTGCCATATTTCATGCAAAGGAAATTCGGACAGCCTAAGCCTACGATTGCAGTTGTTGTGACACCACTAAATGCCATCATGGAAGATCAGGTAGAAAAATTATGCACCAAGGGTATTATGATTTGTTTCTTCTCATTTCAGGGGAATAAAGGTTCTACATATGACTCTAATGTAAATAGCAATGAAGAAGCAGATGATGAGTTGTGTGACATTGGCCAAGTGGTATTGCTAAAGATGGTGACTTTAGATGACATAAAGAGATGACATTATTAGAGATGAATGGTTAAGGCTCTGGATTTTTAGCCTGAGAGTTCTGAGTTTGAATCCTCCTGCTGCCACTTGCTTATTTTGATGTAATTTTGGGTAAGGCACTTTATAATCATTACCTTGTCCAGTGACAAGCTGTTAAAAGTGTGTCCTGCTGAACACTTGGCACATAAAGGAACCAGCAAATTATATTTGGGAAAGAATATGGTGCTTTTACCCACATCTCTCTGAATCCTTCCACACTCTCCCCGCGATGGAGGCTATACATGACCTAAAATACAAAAGGTTAGCACCTCATCAACTCAGGTACATATGGTGGTCAGTTTGTATTGGTTGAGGAAGCAGAAATTCATGAAAAAAGCAGACAATTCAGGAAAAGACAATGGCAAAGTTTTTACAAGGGTCTGTGACATGATTGAGACTCAAACTGATTACTCAAGTGGTGAGAGGTTGGTAATCAGAAACTGATTAGTGCTTAGACTACTCTATAAACCAGGGCCATTCTTTTGTAAAAGAGACTAATTATAAAAAAATTAGAACATAAAGATAGAGTATGTACAAAATATGATTTTATTTTCTTCAAGAACTTTTAATAGTATTTGCCAGTGACACCAAAATGTTACAGTTTATTCAATTTCAATTCTAAAAATATCTGCAAGCAATTATAATATATGCTAATACAAAAATTAGGTTTGCTGCAAAACCCATTGTTCTCAAAAATGTGGCCAGTGTTTTTTCCATACACATTACATGTTTAATAATAATGAACCAGTGTAGAAACTAAAAGGATACAGCCAATATATATGTAATAAATTAATTTTTAATGCCATTTATGGACTGCATAAAATGTGTTAAAGCATACCCTGTCAGATAGCTCAGTGGTTAGAGCTACCCCCCAAAAAGAACAAGCAACTTTTTGGGGAGGTCTCAGGTTTGAATCCTGATCTGACATTTGCTCTAACACGATCAACATAATTTCCAATTCAATATATTTTCTTTGCTCCAACTAGTTAACACTAATTGTTTGTAAATAAAATCCAACAAAACAATGTCATTTGGGTTCAGATGAATGTTTAACTTGCGAGAGTATCATTCATATATAAATTTATTTTGTTCTGATTCACACCAAAAAATCATTTGTTGTCTATAAATGAAATCTATGAACGGTTTACAATGATTTTATTCCACAGTATTGCCCCAAGAAAAGTTCATCTAATAATTGTGAAAAGCAAAGGTTTGAAATTGTGTACAGACCGTTCAACTGCAACTGAATTTGAAGACCAAGAAATAAAATATGATGTTTCACAAACATAGATAATACAAAAATGTACTGTAAAACAACATTAATTTGGGTTACAAATATTTGCTATATTAGTGAGTGACTATGAAACATTAAAAATATATCCTCTAAAATAAATATGTCATTTGCAGGATGAAAACAGTTGATACATTAATATAAATCAATGCAAATGTGTCTTTGCTCACAAATTTGCAGAAATTACTATGCACTAATATTAATTGGTTTACAGTAATTTCAATTCCACATGAGAATATCACATCTGTCCCTTTATATTTTTGCAGGGGGGAGAATTTCTGTCCAGCTTTCAAGCAATTGAGAGAAATAACTTGCATTCTGCCCCATTTTGGGCATTTGGCTTTGACAGCTACAGCAACACATACCAAAAAAAGAGAACTCAGTTCTATTTTACAGTACAAAGATTCCAGAATTGTTACTACAAATCCTGACAGATCAAATAGTTTTCTTGATAGCCGAAAAAAAGCTACCTAACAACAGGAAGTAAGATAAATTTGATGAACTTATTGAATTTATTTCAATGGAACTGAAAAGGGATCTGGATAAATTTCCATTGACCATAGTATACATGGAGAATCTGGAAGCTCTTAGATACTGCTAACAGTTTCTAGCTTATTACCTGCAAGATTTACAATACACAGGGGACAAGTTCCTGAAAACAGAATCTTTGCACAGTATCACAAAGATTACACAAATGACATGAAAAGACATATTGTCAGAGAACTTGGAAAAAAAAATCCTAAAATTAGACTTGTATTAGCTACAGTACTGTAGCTTTGTGAATGGGACTTAATGCTCCATCTGTCACACGCATTATACACAGCAGACCACCAGCAACACTTGAATGTTATATGCAGGAGAGAGGACATCCTGGACATGGTCAACCTGCAACATCTGTGATGTATTTCAACAATAGTGAAATATCCAAAGGCAGAAAAGGCCACTCGCATGAAATGATCTCTTATGGTAAAAATGAAACTACATGTTTAAGGTTTCATCTAGTGAAGCATTTTGAGTTTGAAAGTGAAGTGTTTACTGGACCTCCAAGTGAATGTTGCTGTAACTGTAAAAAGGAATGTGAATCTATGTAGGTTTTTATGAATAGTGTTTTCAGTGCAAAGTTAGTAATTGTTATGCAGATATAGTCATTCATTATCTTTTGTATAACATCTTGGTAAGCTAATGGAGCAAAAAGTTTGATCATTGACTATATTTATGCAGGTTGGGTATTATTCATGTGGTTTTTCTTTCTCAAGAAACTGATACCGAATTTAATAGCAAAGTCTTAAATTTGCAAATCTGAAACTTATGTTACTTTCCATATGTGAAGATTAATGTTAATCTGAATTGTACACTTGTGAATCACAAATCTTGTGAATATTTTCTCATGAATAAAACCCAAATTACAGTAATAACAGAACCAATCTTCATGCAGGGGATAACTTTGAATCTAATTTTTACCTGGTCCACAGGGTCTGCCAAACTCATTGTTTACTAAAAACTAAAAACTAACTTTCCAGGTAATTCGAATCTTAAACATATCAAAGTACGACACTAGAACAACATCTCATAATGATTGCCTAATAAAGATGAAAAACTGACTTTGTTTACATAAAAAAAAACAGTATCTTTGGAAAACACGTTGTGAACAGTTTTAACTGTGAACTTTCACAGAATAACAATATTTTAGAAACCATATTTTACAATACACTGTCTGTATGGTATGAAAACTGTCATAAAGGAAGCCTTGCTATAGTACCTATTGTTATAGTTATCAAACAAAAAAATTGGTATAATGTGTAAAACTGGCCATAGTAAATGTCAGTTTGCCCAGAACAAACACCTTGTTACATGTCAAGTTGGAACATTATCTTCATTACACATTCCATACACTGCTATGACATTAAAACACTATGTGTATCAAAGAAAATAATATGATTCTTTAATTATGTCAATATAGATTTGAAGATAATTAATTGGTAACACACATTATTTGGTTACATACAAGCTATTAACAGGGCCAATAGGATCAGTAGTAAGTTGTAGGGATGTCAATGGACCGATGTAACATATTCATTTGGTATCACATCTTATTATTAATTGATGTACAATTACAAATTTCACGGAAAAGTCACACAAATCAAAAGTAAGAAACTTATAAAACAACCCAAATAGGTACTGGCCTGCTGGGCAAGTATATTCAAACATTAACTAATCCTAACAAAAAGTCAATGGCCACAAGCCAGCGGTAAATCAACCTCTGTTCGTGTCATTCAATACCAAAAACTGCTTTAGTCACTGTCATGATCAGATTCATCAAGGATAATTGGGAAGGTCTCTTAACAAACATTTAATTGTTCACTGTACTGTTGTTAAGGTAAAATCTGATCTATCAAAATCAAATGATGTCCTGGATACTTTTTGCAGTAGTACACGTTGGTGTTGGACAGTCCAAATGTCTAATTGTTTCACTTTATCCATGATCACCTTTATGTCATCTTCACTGCTTTTCACTTTATGAGTTGTTTTCAAAGATTTTACTTTCAACATATTGTCAAAATTATCACTAATATCAGATATTACAGCTGCTGCTTTGGTAATGTCAACTATTGATTTTTCTGTTTTATTTGCACCCAATCCATGTATGAGTGTTTTCAACAACTGAACTTCATTTTCTTTATGTAAATCAGCAGCCTTGTTCTGACCCTTTTGACCAGTAGGATTTACAACAGATGCAGCTCTTACTTTCATTGAAAGTTGTGATGACAAGGTATGCTCTGTTTTCATAATTAAATCAATGCACTCTGTCATGTACTTTTACAGATGTGAATGACAATAGAAGAAGGGTATCATTTGTTTAAGAATGATATTTATTCTATTTATAAAGCCTTCATGAATTGCATCCTTTATCTGAATGATAACAAAGTACCATTGCATAAAATTCATAACATAATTGTTGAGATCATCTCTCATAGGGCATTCTTCTTCTTTAAGCTTGATGGTCAATGCTGGATTTACAACGTTCATTTAGCACCCTGATGCCAAAGCCTCCATCAATGTCTTGGCAGCAATATTTATGCCATTAACTTCCAGACCTATGTAAACAGTGTTCTGTTCAGATAATTCTGTCTTAACTAGGAATGAAGTTGGTGGATGCGACAACACTGTGACTTTCACTATAACCTCCTTTTCCTGTCTCCTGTAAACCAGAAACAGAATCTAGAATGTATTGAATTCTACAATTCAAGCAACACATAGAAGATTATTTGCAAATTCAATAGTGCAATAAACACCCTTTTACTATTCCATTATTTTTCACTTAGATGACCCAAATAAAATATTCTGGTATGTAATATCAAATTCATTTAAAATGTTGCTTTATTAGTATTGGTTTCAGCTTTAATATGCGAAAAACAGGAAATATTTTTTTTAAAAAATTCTTTCATTAAAATTGTTCAATATTAACCAAGTTCATTTTTTACAATTAATACTTGAAATTCAAGTTTGTGATTCTATGTAGATAAAACTGGAGAAAAAACCAGTAGTCCTTTTTGTCTAAAGATAATTGTTGTAAGGAGGAAGAATTAAGTTCTTTATAGCATCAAGGCTCTTGCTGAGTATTTTTGGAATGTGATTGGGTCCATCCAAATTGGATTTTTTTTCTCTCACTTTTTCTACAAATTGGGAAAAATGGCTGTAAATTCTTATATCAGTGTCCATAAAACATAAGGCAGATATTACACAAATACATGCATGTTGTTTTCATCTTGAAAAAGAATTATCTTCACCTGTTTCAATGGCAACAACACTGTTTCAGTTACTGTGCACTGCATGCAACTGGGAAATTCTATTGGCCAAACATGTTCCTTTGGCTATTTTGGATATGACCTACAAACAGCCCAAAAAACAGCAAACGAAGAAACCTAAGCATTATTCCTTCTTGCATATCATTAAAATACTATGCTTTTGATTGGTCTAAAATCTGTGATGTGTGATTCAATGGCTTTCACCATAGAACTCAGCAAAAAGAGAATCATCACAAATGTTCGATACTACCTAGCAACGTGCAAAAGTACATTGCATTATCTGCTTCCCTGTGCAATAGTACAATGAGTTCATATATAGACTTGGTTTCAAATCAAATGTTCAAGCAAGCACTTGATGATTACGTTGTACAAAAACAACATTGCTTTCTGATTATTTGTTTGTTACATGTAAGACTTACTTCTGTCTTTGTTTTAAACCATTTCTTTCATACATATTGTTATCATGTTTTATTAGAATAAAATAAGTGTTCACTTTTTTCTGTCATTCAATAGATTAGAACTATTCATCCTTGGAAATGACTTGAGACTCTCACATTGAAGTATATAACTCAGCTGTACCTCATTCAATAGTACCATGCTCGGGTCAGTAGTCATTCCCTCCAATGAATAGCTCTAACCATTGAAATGAGAACAGTGAACAGTTGTACATTAACTGACAAAGGACTTGCCTGTAATTTAAAAGGGATGAAAATATCTGCTATAATTTTATTCATCACTGCGTGGAAAACCTTCAGTTTCTTGGCATTGGTCCAGTTCTTGATTGAGCTGACAATTGCTGGGTTTTGTGGCTCGTCACCAAAGTCCTTCATGTGGAAATACAGCAAACTTCACTGCAGCCAGCAAATATTATATTAAGGAAGTATATTAAAGAAAATATAGTGATGTGAACAATACACAAAGACGTGATTAATACGGGCTATCTAAATGTTCTATGTATCTTTCTAAGATACTGCTTAAAGCATACTTACTTATAAAAACATTGATGTACAATACCTGATATTTCTTATATGGAGAATAATCAACAGCATTACCTTCTTTCTACTACTGTAGATCAGTTAAACAAAGTTTGGCATGAAAATCATTCAAAGAAACAACTTTTCACATTTCCATTTACATTGACCCCCTGGATCAAAACTTTGAGGTTTGGCAGAGTTCCAGCATATCTTCCACTTTTTAAATCAAGGAACTTCTTGCGTGTCTTCTGAAAAAATAAATCAACTATTTATTCATTATGTTAAAATACATACTGTGAAATCATGTAATTTCATGGGCACCAAATTTTTTGGTTTTACTTAAAAAACATAACTTTAATGGGACTTGATTTCAAGGATTTGCAATTTTGTTAGTGTATTACATAATATTTCATCAGATATTTAATTCTGTGGATAAGGTGAACACCAAAAACCATGAATATTAATTCCCCACAAAATATAATGATTACACAGTATACAATGTATACAGATATGAAGAAAATTTTTCAATGCTACATTATCACCTACCAAAGTAGATGTATATATGGCAATGGATTTTATTAACTGAATACTGTCTGAAAGGTCCTAAAACCCAACTCATCATCATTCAGTAACAATGCAATTAAAGTATAGAAAAATGACTGTTAAAAGGCCATACAACCAAAATCTTCATTATTTAGTAACAATACAAGTAAAGTTCAGAATATTATTATTGCAAGTGACAATATACAATTAATACCTATGTTTGTGGTCCATATAAAATAGCAATCTATGGAGGTTGTCATTATAGAAAGGTTGGAGGTTTGTGTATAGAAAATACTGAAAGAAAAATTTGGGGCCAAGAGACTGAAGATGTTATATGCAACAAAATATGTTAATGGTGGTTGAAAGTTAATAACTACATGTATATGCACTGCTTCAAAGCCTTTCAAAATATCATCTGGAAAAGAAACACAGTTAATACATATTTTTTTAACACTAAAACAACCATCTTAACTACAACTTCTGTGATTCCTTACCTCTAAGAAGTCTTGAAGTATATAGAACAATTCAACAACTATTGGATGAAGCTGGTCAAATCTATCCACAGCTGTACGGCATCTCGCTCTGAGGAACTTGGCACCTTGCAGTCTAATTCTTGTGAGCTGGTCACCTCCAAATGGAACTTGAGTATCTTCAACATCTGCAGCTGCAAAGTAAAGTAATTGTAAAAGTAACCTTGCAATCATATGCTTTTGAACATAAACTTTTTTTGTGTGTTATATGTAAATCATCTGCTTTTGAACATAAACTTTTGTGTGTGTTATATGTAAATCATCTGCTTTTGAACATAAACTTTTTTGTGTGTAGCATGTGTAAATCATTTGCTTTTGAACATAAACTTTTTTTGTATGTAGCATATGTAAATCATTTGCTTTTAGTATCTGAAATAAAGTTCCTGCAAAGTGTAAAATCAAATAGTATTCCTGAGATATATTTATATTACAATTTATGTGTACATGCAATCAGTAATTTGTATGAAGTAAAAAAAAGGAAAATACAAAAACATGTATTGACTAATCAGAGTAGACTCCTTGGAACATAAAGTCGTTCTATCTGTAACTGAATGGTTCACTTTGACATTAACTGAAATAGTGAGAATGATTCTGTGTTTTAGTTCATGAACCTATGAAAGATGTTAACACTTTATGAGTACTCCCCCTTTGTCATTTTTTGTTATGTGAGTTTCAGTCCCATGGCATACTGAAACAGTTTGCCATACCAAGCATTAGATGCTGAAAATATCATTAAACCTCATTCAAGAAATCTGGAAAATTTAGCAATCATCTATTTATTTTTTACATCATTATTACTTTAGAATACAAAACTATGGGGTAGTTTAGGTTCTATGACTTACATTGACTGAAATACTACTTAAAGGCCATAAAACCCTACTCATCCATCCATCAACAATGAGGTTCATTTAACACAAGAACAAATATTCAATTCACACTCATGAGCACACCTTGTCCTATAAGTTTTGCTTTCAACAGGATTTCCATAAATGAAGTACACCCTACCCAAGACATCGTGTGGGACTCTGTAGTTTCTTTTAAAAAATGTTTCTTATATCCTTTGTTTATGTATTTTCTGAAGGTAGAAATGACAAAAAGATGTGAAATACATGTAAAAGGGCAACAAAGAATGATTAAAAGAGGTCTTGCTTATGGTTTTAAATAAGTTCATTAGGGTGAATTCAGTAACTGTATGTACCATGTGTTCAAACAAGCCACACATTCATCCATTATTTTAACACAGTCAGAATAGCAGGCATCATTGTGAAGAGATACTGGCAGCAAAAAGTTCTTGGACTGCTTGTCCATCCCTTCTTCCGGGTGCCTTGTTGATCATGTCAAATAGAAAAGGATGAATGAATTTCTTCAATGGCATCCAAACAAATCTGGTTACTGACCAAAAACAAAGAAATTTTGATAAATAAAATACTTTTCTTTGGTGATGATAAAACAGTCAACAGTGTTTATCCATTGCATCCAATTCAGTACTATGATGTTAGCATGACTGCAGGATGGAATAAATGTGTTTCTCCTTGGTTTCCAACTCTTCAGATGTGACTGTTGTTAAATTCTTTATGTAGGAATGATCCTGTGGTTGTGTTTGAATTTCAACAACACTAATACTGCTGTCAAATGATATCTGTCTTTTGCTCTTTTTGGCTGATATGTGTAACGAGTTTTGGAGTTTCTTGATAGAACATTCTAACTGTTGGGCAATTGTATCCTTCTGCTTCATTTTAATTTCTGAAGGAGGCATCACTGCACACCGCTTAAATCTTTGGCACGACTCTTCCAGGTACAAAAGATTGGACACAACATTCCTCTTGCAGGTGTCGCATTTACTTAGGAAACCAATACAGGGCTCACAAATGTTTAGCAGAGCTATAAATTCCTCATTCACTCCCTCACCTGCAAAAAGCTGCACTTTGTCTGCAATATTCTCACTTCTCACCTTGTTGCAATTGAAACTGAACAACCGTCTACTGCAAGAATTGCACATTACACATTTGCTAACAGTTTTTATTGGCATTGTCACCGCCATTTTGTTGCCATGTGATAACAAAAAGTTCTATAATTAGTAAGAATGCTTTGGAGCAGCCATCGGCATACATTCGAGGTATGATCTGTAGAATTGACAGAGAAGTTGCGAATGGGGCCAACATATGTGTGGTAGCTGGTATAACGGTACCAATTGCACAAGCCCGGGGGGGGGGGGGGGGGAAAGCTTAAGGTGTAGGGAACATTGTACTCAGAATAAACAACAAAACTAGCTGTGATTGGTGTATTATGTAAGAGTTGTAGTTTCTGTCAGGGTTAAAATAATATTGAGTCTCTTAGCAACATTTGAGATTATGTCAATTCATATGTAGATCATGTTTTGTATTTTGTATGATTTTTTAAAAATGTGATACACATCACTGAAAATGTGTCTGTTGTGACTGGATAATTCTTACCTGTTTTGTTCCAGCAGAGTTATCTCTCTTAAATGCAATGGAGTACCTGGTTCTGTCCTTCTCAAATTGACAATCTAACATTGCTCTCTGTGACAGTGTGTGACATGCATGCTAAAGTAGCCAAGAAGGTATATTGATTTCACCAAACATTAACATTAAGGTCTATGGAAAAACAATTGGTACCGTGATACCTAAAGGGAATACCAGTCTCACAGTGTATCCATAGTAACATGTACATGTAAGCACCATTTATAAACTATCATAGTGTCATTTGGCAAAAACAATGGATATTGAGAAGTTTGGGTCAAATATTAACAGACTTTAAGCTAGAAGATGTATAAAATCTTCAGAAAATAACGCATGTTGGCTTTGGAGGGGGCATTTGATAAAGATGGCTATGGCAGACAGAGATTTGTATGTCCCGATGGCCTTATAACAGTGGAGTCAGCTCAGAGATTATCATACATGCAACAAAATAAGTTATGTAAACACAATGTGGATGATTTTGGCCAAATATTAACTATTTTACCTGCATATCATGATAAATCATATATAAACATTAACTATCTGCTTCCTGAAAAGCATGCTATACAAACCAGGATAGAGAACACTATAGGGCTCAAAGAAGCTGCTTCAATTGTTGTAGATCACTTTGTATCATATAGGATATGCTGGTATGAGTAATTTTAGGTAACTTATTATAGATATGGTCTTCCTTCCCACTTTCTTTTTACTGTCATGCAATAATTGCCCCTTTTTGTGCACTTTCTTGTCTTGAAATTCTTCATGCAATTTATAAAGATAAGTTCTGTTGCATTCCCTTTTGTAGAAGTAGCAGGAATATCATCAGATAAGAGCAATTTCTTTAAGTCAGCATTTCCTATTGACACTTGCATGTGTCCATTTCTAATCCTCTATTGACTTTCAATTAATCATATTTATTTCTGTCCAACTGTTTCTTTTGGAATTTCCTCATATAAGGCCAAACATTTCTGAGTGGTAACCACATTACATGTAGTCACATATTGCCCATTCCTTCCATTTAAGTCCACACTTTTCTTCAAACTTTGGGTCCCATCGCAAGAATCCAGAATAGCATGGGATTATAATGGCATGTTTATGGAAGACTGCACTCCACATACCGGCATTCTAGAGAACTCAAACTATTTGATATGAGGCAGCCTCCATATAATAATAATAATAATAATAATAATAATAATAATAATAATAATAATAATAATGAGGACTTTGTATAGTGCCTAATCTTACGAATACGAGTGTCGGAAGAGGAGCGTAAGTATCTTGCTGGTGTGTACACATGGGTGAGGTGAGATAGGTATGTTGGACTGGAGCCAATCAATGACATGAAGCACAGAGAACAAATTTTGTGTTTGATTCTGGATCTAATGGGTAGCCAGTGTAGGGTACAGAGCAGGGGGAGGTGTGCTCTGTTCGTGGTACTCTAAGAATGATCCGAGCAGCTGTGTTTTGAACTTTTTGAAGTTTCTGGAGTAGATACTGAGACGAACCAGATAGAATTGAGTTACAATAGTCCAGTCTTGAAAGTACTAAGGAACACACAAGTGTTTTAATGGCATCAACTGAAAGATAATTGCGAATGGAGCTGATGCGTCTCAGCTCAAGATATGCAGCCTTGCATATGTTCATGACATGTTGGTGCAATGAGAGAGTACTGTCTAGAGTAACACTTAGGTTTCGTATTGACTGTGTGAATTTAATGTTGGTGTTGCTGATATTTATTGTTTGAGGTAAAGGATGTGAATGAGAAAGTCTTTGTGTTGTAATCAGAATGACTTCAGTTTTATCATCATTCATCTGCAGCTTGTTACATGTCATCCATGATTTCACATCAGAAATGCACCTCTCTACACCTTGGATGGTAGCATCAACTTCATTTGGGTGGCTCGATTTGTATATTTGGGTGTCATCAGTGTACAATTGGTGAGACACTGGATGACTATCTATGACACTTGAGAGCGGCTGAGTGTATAGAATGAAGAGAACAGGTCCAAGAACAGAACCTTGTGGAACACCAAAACATAGATTAACTGGGCTGGAGTGTTTTCCATTTGCGGACAAGTAGGACTTGAACCATAGTAAGGCTGTATCGTGAATGTCAAATATATGATGGAGATGGTGAAGTAATATATCGTGGTCTATTGTGTCAAATGCTGCTGATGCTCCACTATCCAAAGCAGAGAGAAGGTCGTTAACTACTTTCATAAGGGTAGTTTCGGTACTGTGGTGGGGGCGATATGCAGACTGGACATTGCTAAAAAGACTCTTTGAATTCAGATGAGATACAAGTAGGGATAGAACAACTTTTTCTAAGATTTTTGACATGAATGGGAGGTTAGAAACTGGGCGGTAGTTCTTTAAATCATTATGGTCAAGTGTTGGTTTCTTCAGCAGAGGCTTTACAATGGCAGATTTGAAAAATGATGGGAATTCCCCGGATGTGATAGAGGTACAGTAGGACCCCACTATAGCATGCTTCGTTATAGCACGAATTCGGATATAACACAATTGTGTCATGGCTCCCGAAATTGCATCTATTTTTTCGTACATGAAACAAAATTATTTTTTCAAAGTACGAAAAATAATGTGTAAAAAATTAATTATCATTTTGGGGAAGAGATCGTGTATGAATTCGGATATAATATGATCGTGGCGTGGCTACCGAAATTTTATAATAATTTCGCCAATTTCTTGAACTACTGCAAAGTTTTGTGCCAAAATAAACAAGAGTTTGATTTAATAATTTGGCAAGCTGTATTGTATTCTTGAAGAAAAAGTGTCTTATGATTGCATCTTTCATTATATGAATAAAGATGCTGAACATTTCTTTTCGTGAATGTTCATTTCAAATGTGTCTGTAGTCAATCACTGCACTTTGATCTTAGTTTATTTCTGAAAGATGTCAGCTCATTTTAAAGCTGACAAGTGTTAATCTTATTATTACTGATACATGAACAATAAAGTCATCAAGTCTTCTTTGTGTTTGTCTTCAATACATTCTGTGTACAATCGTTGCTCAAACAATAGCCGACATATGTTTGCTCATTCAACTGCATACACAGCCAAGCACCAAACAATGCGGTGGTTGATAAAAGATTCGCACCTGAATTTATAAATCAATTAATTTAAGTCATTGACAATCATCAAAGTCAATCTCAAAGCTAAAGTTGTTCAAACCATGCGGCAATGATTTATAAAACATCAAAAAAACGAAAGCCGCCAACGCGCACATGTGGCTTGGCGTTGTTGTTAGACAATCCCCACGCAATCAGTTGACCAGTGAATAATATTGTACATTCCCTATAAAAATGACCCCATTGTTGATTAACAATTATTCTTGCTGTAGTCGTTCAAACAAATAGGTGTCAGAGTTTTAATTAGTAGTTATTTACAATGGAAAACAGTACACGGAAAACGTTAAGCTTTTTCTGTTAAAGAGAAGCTTGAAGCCATGGACAGGATTAAGTCCGGTGTTTCCACAAGTCAGATTTAATTCCCAAGTGACATTTCCCAAGTTATCTGCCACTGCACGTGGGCTGATAAGCCTCTGGCTTGTAAAAGCACTCACTTTGTTTTCAAGTAGAGTTCTACAACTTCCTGTGCATATACTTGGACCTTAATCCCTTAGCTTGTAAAGGCACCACACTCTTTGTTTTCCCATGTGACAACCCTTTGATCAAGCCGCTTGTTTGATACTTGTTCAGTGCCAAGTAACCGAGGGTGGTTATTTGAACTCCCTGTGATCTTGCCATGCAACTGACACGTGTCGTGTTGCATCCTTTAATAGATTTCTGACTTTATGATCAAAGTGTTACTTGCAAGAGCCCAAGCTCAGTCTCGTGCATAAGCACCCGCATATGACAGTACAACTGAGGAATCGGAGTCGAACGTGATTAACGATGACTAGACGACGACGATTTACAATGACTAGGCGACGATGTAGGATTTCAGAACTTTATCAGACAATGATATTATACTTCTGTGTGCATATTTTCGATGGAATTATTATGGACTCACTCCTACGCATGCCATGAGATCGGCTGGTGAGTACACGTGTTGATCCTTTAACTATTCATGCTATACAATAGACATGTACATATAAATGTACCAATGCATAGTTCTCTGAATAAAGTAAAATATTATATGTGCAATCTCTGTTTTTACTGCATGTGTATTTATTGTTTATTATGCATTGATCTAAGATGGTAACTGTGTCAATGAAGCATGTTGTTTTGAGCCCACAATTCCCCCCCCCCCCCCCCCATCATCATTTTCTTCAGCTAAATGACTTGGTTTTGTCTAGGTTGGTTAAAGTACGGTTCGGGACATAGCACGATCCCGTTTTGTGGACCCCGACCATCATGCTATAGCGTGGTCCTACTGTATTAATAACATCAGTTAGTGAAGGCAATATTGGATCTAAGCACTCAAGCAGCAGTGATGTCGGAATCGGATCAAGTTCACATGACTTTGGGGCACTCTTCATCATGATTGCACGTACTAAATCCATAGAGACCGGTTCAAATACTGCTAACGGTTGCCGCTGAAATTCTGTATTGCAACTGTATGGCGATGACGAGTCAATTGAAATTGTGTTGTCAAGCTTATCTCTAATGATCCTTATCTCTGAGAACAAAAATTAAATCACTCTCAAGGTCTCCACTACATATATAGGCCTGAATTTTAGGTTCTACACTTTATCAATAATTTATTCTTGGATAATTTAATTGCATGCAAGTTAATACAGGTTTTCATGAACTAATTTATATTACATGGATAATATATTGCAGGAAATAAAAATACCACACCTTATGTATTTCATTCAGTTATCTCCCTTACACCATACATGACATTTGAAGAAATAAAAACTCACATTTTCAGTACTTGTTTATGAAAATAAAGAAAAGATTGTGTATAAAATATTATATTAGCCCTCAATCTGTATGCAAGTGTAAATACAACTGATTTAATAATTTCCTACAGCAAAATTTAAAGGGTTCAAAAATTGACACAGATCTTTTTTTTTGCTTGTGTCTAACTTAAGCCAATTATTTTTAATTTTATGTGTAGGACCAATATAAATTATATGCATCTATATGATTTAAATTATTTACCTTTTTATTTCAGATGGGAATGTACACTGCTTCACCTGAAGTTTTGGTGCTTGTTAAGGATGTAATAGTACTGATGCCTTGGGACTGTCCTTGGACCAATGGGACACTGCCTCCACAAATTTCTCTAAAGTAGGGTGATCAAACTTTTCCTTCTCATTTTTCTCTATGTTGCAGTTGTCTCTTTTGATTCCTTTATTATAAGCTACATGTCCCTTTTAGAGCTACACTTTCCTCCTGTTTAAATCTCCATTTGAGTTGCTATACTTATTGTTTTTCCTTGGCATTTTTCTGTATTTTATTCCCCAAATTTCACCCCAAATCAAAAATAAGTGCTTAGAAGCTGTGATCTATATTTGTTGACAGATTGTCTTATTGCATGAATTTTATTAACTACACAATAGAGGGAAGTTTTCTATTTGTGTTACAGAGATGATGGGTAGGCTGACCTTAGTGCAAGGACTGACCTTAGTGCAAGGACTAGGACTGACCTTAGTACAAGGACTGACCTTAGTGCAAGGACTAGGACTGACCTTAGTGCAAGGACTAGGGGTTAGTGACCTCATGTATCTGCAGTTGGTGTAAAGTGTTGAAAGCTTACACTTTATAATAAGATTGAGTCATGTCCACCTGTCTGTGATGTTAAGTTCTTTGTCTACTAAACAAATATAAAGTCCTTTATTTTAGATCAATTCTCCATTCTGAAGTAGGAGAGGTTCATACTAATTAGTGCATTGACCTTTGACCAAGTTATTTTATAATATGACATAATGTGATTTATCTGATATCACCCATGTAAAGTTCAATTAGTGCTGATATGAATAAAACACAGCTCATAGTTAAAACAATTAATTTTATTCCCCAAAAATAGTTTGGTATTAAAGCACAAATATGAAAACAGCAGCTGAAACAGCTCAATGACATTTCCAAACACATTAATATAAGACATAGCTTATAACCTCATAAAATTGTTTTTGACAAGAGAGACTTAGTACACTCGCTACTTGTTAAGTCCCGAGCTATATTACAGATTATTGAAAAAATGAAGGTTGGCTATAGGTATAACAGTAACAATTGCATAAGCCCAGGGAGGCAGAGCTTAGGGTGTAGGTAACATTGTATTCAGAAATAAACAACAAAACTAGCTGTGATTGGTGTATTATGTAAGAGTTGTAGTTTCTGTCAGGCTTAAAAAATATTGAGCCTCTTAGCAACATGTGAGATTATGTTAATTCATATGTAGATCATGTTTTTTGTATTTAAAAAATAAAAATAAAAAATCTGATACACATCACTGAAATTGGCTGTGACTGGATAACTCTTACCCCTGTCTAGTTCCAGCAGAGTTATCTCTCTTAAATGCAATGGAGTACCTGGTTCTGTCCTTGTCAAATTGACAATCTAGCATTGCTTTCTATGACAGTGTGTGACACTCATGATAAGGTAGCAGCGAAGGTATATTTATTTCACCAAATGTTAACATTAAGGTCTATGGAAAAACAATTGGTTCCGTGATACCAGCTACACATGGGCTGGTAACCAGGCTAAATCACAGGTGGCCGACCCAAGTTTAATGTTAAAAAAGCAATAACCTGAAGGAAAAAAATCATACCGAGTGACAAAAGTTCCTCAGATTACTACTATGACTCGTTCTGACACCGGACCCTTATATAGTATGATAGACAGGGTCCGGTGTCAGAACGAGTCATACGAGTAATCTGAGGAACTTTTGTCCCTCTGTATGATTTTTGTCCTTGAGGTTATTGCTTTTTTAACATTAAGCTTGCGTAGGCCACCTGTGGGTTAGATGCCAATGTATGTAATTTCATTCATAACATCTTAGTCAATCCTACAGTTAATCCAATGGTAGAAATACTCGATATAGTTGGGTGTTGTGTTTTGCGGACAAATTTCGGGCAAACAAAATGCATGATTTTTCTGTAACAGCGAATCAATATAGAGACAAACTGTCATTTTTCTGTAAATTACTTATCCGACATACCGAAAGAGCCGAGGACATTCAGATTGCATTGTTTGAACATAGCCTAGCTCCCGACCCATGTGTGTAGCTACCTCACATATGTAACTTTAGCCAAAAGTACTTCAGGTGACCAGTCTATGTTATCTATGAATGGAACTAAAATATAACCAAAAGCCAGTCTGACAACGGACCGTTGTTGCTTAGCGACGTAGAAGGTAACATCCGCTGGCACAGAAAACGATAACCAAGATCACAACATCTGTATTTTTTAAGTGATAAAAAAGAGGGGTTTTTTAGTTTAAACGTCCAAAAATGTCTGATATCGGCTCAGAAGAGATGGAAGAGGAGCAGGGTCCCTATTTGGGAGTAAGTTTTGTTTTTGTTTGTTTTGTAAATTAAAGGATGTAGATCTGAGCTTATCATGGTAAGTTTTCGAAACTTCAAGAACCTTGTGTAAGCCGGATTACAGTTACCTTAAATATTGAAAGGAAATTTAGTGCAGTTGTTATAGATACATTATATCAAATGAAAATAATTTGCTTTATTGTTTATTTTGGACAGCTCCTCGCTTTTATTTATTTAATGGTTTATCGAATACCCCATAACACCCCCCCCCCCCCCCATTCGTGAGTAAAAGGTATCCTGGAATTCTTAGTTTTGATGCACAGATGAAGTTACTGTGAAATCATTACAACCTTACAACACATGCATCAATAAAAACTATATTGTTTTCATAATGAACTCTTAGCCCGAATTTTTCAGCAAATATCTCCAGCAAATACAATATTAAACTGATAATTGTACTTAAGCTGCATTAGTCCTTCAGGGTACAGCATCAACCCTGATATTTATGATAGAAACACACAAACATAATGCCTGCATACTTCGTCACCATTTTGACACATTTCTCATAAGTCCATTTCTTACCTTGATTCTGTGCTGCATACAGTCTGAAGTAAATCCAAACATTGAGCAACATGAATATTATAGGAAAATAAAGCTAAATTGGACAGAAATTCAAGAAATAGTGGAATATACTTACTTTCATTTTATTAAAAAAAAGTTTTTTTCAAATTTGGTAAACATGTACATGTATTTTGCTTTATTCTTCAACACAATGGGGGGAAAATGTGTCTCTTCTGACTACTCTTTTGTCTGTACAGTACATCAAGTGAACCCAGCTGGGATATTAATTACATCTTTTCTGCTTCTTCCGGCTCCAAAATTGTAGATGGTTCAAAATTGTCCATTTCAACAGCATCAGGATTAAATAGGTAAATACCTTTTTTTCTGAAAGCCCTTATGTAGATTTTCAGATGAGAGTACTTTAGAATATGCAATGCAAGCTGTGGCACATATGTAATAGATTCACCACAATGAGCTCTCATTTTTTTGAGATTTTTTGTTAAATATACACTCAAATGGACTAAAACACCATACATCCATTGGCTGTGGAACATAGAATGTGTGAGCAGGCAATACAAACAATATGATGTGATGTTTCTTGGCCCAGTCTATCAATTTGTTAGAGACATGAGATTTATGCCCATCATACAGCAATAAAACAAGTTTGTCAGGGCTCCTCTCCAGTAAGTATTTGATCATATGAGTCTCATTATATTGTCTAAATATGTCCCTATTTGACCATTCTGATTACATAATGGCTACATCTGCACCAGTTGTTTTGCCTTCAAGAAGTTCCTGCCCCATTCGCACACCTGAAAAAACTAAAAAGGGGGAATGAAGTGACCTACAGCATTTCCACACCCTATTATCATGATGTTCATTTAAGTAGAGGATGTTCTGCTTGTGTTTCGTACCAGTTGCAGCAACTACACCTGGAGGTGCGAGTGTGGTTGTCAGTGTCAACCTTAAAAGTGTAATGTTTGAGAGAGAGAGAGAGAGAGAGAGAGAGAGAGAGAGAGAGAGAGAGAGAGAGAGAACGAGTGGTGTTTATCAATCATTTTGTAATTAGTAAGAACATAGGAAGGAGCAATTAATTTTTAAAAATCACCCTTTAAGTTGCAGAATATCAGTTTATCTGCAGATAATTTGATAACCATGCATTTTGAAAACAGCAAAGTTTATGAGTTTGTGCTGAAAAGAACTACAAAAATCACAATAATAATTATAATACTAATAGTGTTTATAGTGGCCTTCAGAGTACATTTCATTAAATTTTTTCCAATCCCTGTGTGAACCCACTGATTTACTGAGATTGACCTTGACACTTTTACCCAACCCATGTCATACAATTTGGAAAGTTACATGGTATGTGATTAATGTGTGTTGAAGGAATGAAGGAACAAAAAGCCACATAAAATCATCAGTATTTTTGAATGACAGTTAAAATGTGAACAAAAGTTGTATATCAATATGTTCTTCATATATGGGGAGATTGAAAGGTAATAAAATTAAACCAGTTGAACATTGGATTTTGGTGAAATTTAAACAAAATAGGACAAAAATTACTCTAATATAAATGTTCAAAAATAATTTAAATTTCAAGGCATACATTTAAAAGGCTTGTGTACTGAAAATGGATATACCGATTTTTTCATGATTGAGATCTAACATCCTTATGTGGCATTTTTTCCACAGTAGGTGACATTTTGCAATTTTATTCTCATAGTTTCAAGAAATAAGAGAAGTTTTTTGCCACCCTTCATACTTCAATGTAACTTTATTACATTCAGAAATGTCTCTCTTCTCCTTATTATTCAAAACTTATCTTTTCCCACTTTTTTTCTCACTCTCAGTGATGCACCAGGAAAACATTATAGTCTGAATGGTGACTGTAGTTTTTATATGATGTCAATGAAAATCTAGATTAAAAAAAGTATACGGTATTTTTATTTTTGTTACAGGAGTATGAGGGTGGAAGAAATGAGAGAGACGAGAGAGACGGACATGGAAAAGCCACTCTTCCAAATGGTGACACATATGAGGGCATGTATGAGAGTGGCAAGAGACATGGACAAGGTGTATACAGGTATATTGTTTCTGGTATATCTGCATGTCTAACAGTTAGGTACTGAGAAATATTGCTATTGGAAAAGAACAATTTTACAAGTGATGTATAATATATTGGCATGATGTTTTTTCAAACTTTGACTATATTATATATACATTATGTAGTAAATTGAATCAGTATGCCCTACTAGATTGGCCTTGCTATAAACCACACACTTGATTATGTAGTAAAGTCTATCTGAGTGCCCTACTAATTGGACTTGCTCTAGACCACCCAATTGATTATTCTTAATGATTCATGTCTAGTTGACATTGAATTGGTCAACAATTCAGTGGAATTTCTGTTACCTGATAGTTGATTGACAGATGCTGCCCATGGCTGAGAGGGTAAATTATCAGTTGGATGCCTAATGAAGAGATGATCTTTGTCTGATTTGTCTATTCCATTCAGTATTGTTAAAAACCTCAATCATGTCAGCACTTGTTCTTCTGTATTGTAGTCATGGAATTATAAGCTACAGTAGTCTATCTGAATAAAAACTTGTCTCTGACTGACTTTACTAATTTGGTAGCTCTTCTCTGTACAGTTACTAGTACAATACAGTCTTTCTTGTATGTCTCTGACTGACTTTACTAATTTGGTAGCTCTTCTCTGTACAGTTTCTAGTACAATACAGTCTTTCTTGTATGTCTCTGACTGACTTTACTAATTTGGTAGCTCTTCTCTGTACAGTTTCTAGTACAATACAGTCTTTCTTGTATACAATTGTCCAGACACAAGATGCATATTCAAGATGTAGTCTAACAAAAAATATGTATAGGTTTATAAAGACTATTTTATCAATTCAGGTAAGTTCTTTTGATGACCCCCAGAATCATATTGGCATATTTAGTGGATATTTGTGTATGATATACAAATTTGATTTATCATTTACTCTAAAATCTTTTTTTTTTTTGAAGACTTTTGTGATTTTAGCTGCATATTTTTTGTTCCTCGTGTAATTTTTAAAAGAAATATATCTTTTCAAATATACATGAATTTACATTTGTCACTATATATTGAATTTCGGAAATATAATGTCTTTTCCAATATACATGAATTTACATTTGTCACTATATATTGAATTGCAGCTGACAGTCTGCTAAACATTTTACTAAGTTATCCAGATCAGTTTCAAAGTTATTAGTCTGTTCCTGGTTGTTCACAAAAGAATAAAATTTTTCTGTTACCATTTGGTATTCCTTACGAGAAGAAATGTCTCATATGAAGCTATTTTTATCGAGACCAAATGTTTTTTTACATTAGGGATGATTAATGAAAGTACTGCTCTAGAATTTCTGCTATCAGTTTGCTATTAATGCTGTTTTTGATGTTCACATTTTACTATTAATGCTGTTTTTGATGTTCATATTTTACTATTAATGCTGTTTTTGATGTTCAGCTTCTCAGTTTTAGTTGCTCCAAGGCTGCAGAAAGAACAACCACCATCCATTACACTTTTGTTTTTTTCTCACTCTTGTGATTATTGTTAATGTTAATTTATCAACAATATTTATAGATAATTATTGTTTCTTCTAATGACACATACAATACTCATAGAATCAGTTGGAGTTGGCTCATGGTAAATGGACTGGTGCTTAAATATTTGTGACCCCAGCCAAGTCCAAGCACTTAATATGTACCTTGAAAAGCAGTCAGAGAAAGACTAAATGATTGCAACATAACACTTATCTCATGATAGTTATGGAAAAGCAATATTTTTTCTTTATTTAGATTTAAAAATGGTGCCAGATATATGGGTGAATATGTGAAAAACAAAAAGCATGGCCAAGGAACATTTATATATCCAGATGGGTCCAAATATGATGGTAAGTCTGCTAACAAATAATTTCAATAATTTAAGGTCTGTTCTACAGTAAGTGGCTAGCACCATGGACAATGTCATCACATTAAGGTCTGTTCTACAGTAAGTGGCTAGCACCATGGACAATGTCATCACATTAAGGTCTGTTCTACAGTAAGTGGCCAGCACCTTGGACAACATCATCACATTAAGGTCTGTTCCACAGTAAGTGGCCAGCACCTCGAACAATGTCATCACATTAAGGTCAATTCCACAGTAAGTGGCCAGCACCTTGGATAATGTCATCACATTAAGGTCTGTTCCACAGTAAGTGGCTAGCACCTTGGACAATGTCATCACATTAAGGTCTATTAGACAGTAAGTGGTCAGCACCTTGGACAATGTCATCACGTTAAGGTCTGTTCCGCAGTAAGTGACCATCACCTTGGACAGTGTCATGACATTAGGGGGTGTTCTACAGTAAGTGGCCAGCACCATGGACAATGTCATCACATTAAGGTCTATTCCACAGTAAGTGGCCAGCACCATGGACAATGTCATCACATTAAGGTTTGTTCCACAGTAAGTGGCCAGCACCTTGGACAACATCGTCACAATGAAACATATACAAGTACCAGAAAATCGGTTATGCTGTAGTTAAAAGACCTCATAAACACCCAACAAACTTGGAAACAAATGATTGATGATTCTTGTCAGGAATGGACCTTTTCTAGTTAGTGTTCAGGCTGGGAATCCCCTCATGATGATCAGGTGAAACACTAATTTATACAGATAGATCTTAGAAGATATCTGCATTATCCTTTTGGTGTTGACAAGCTGTTTTCACATATTTCTTCATTTCAGAGGTTTGTTAGTCCCAGAATCAAATTGTTTGAGACATTATTTAAAAAAAATGATGTTATTTATGTAGTAAGATCTTTCTGGGCATGCATATGAGAGTCTCTTAAATTAAAGCTATCAATGATTCAGTCTGTTGATGCGCATTTCTTATGATAGTATTATTCTCTCAAGTTAAGATGGCAATGTATGTATGTATGTATGTATGTATGTATGTATGTATGTATGTATGTATGTATGTATGTGTGTGTGTGTGTGTGTGTATGTATGTATGTATGTATGTATGTATGTATGTATGTATGTATGTATGTATGTATGTATGTATGTATGTAAACAGGTAATTATATCCATCCATCAATCTAAAATATTTAAACTAAGTATTATGCATACTAATGAAATGTGATAAATCAATTCAAATGAATACCTTGCAGTATTCTGAAATATATCTATTATTTTTTTAGTCATGTAACTGAAATAAATCTACTATTTTATTAGTCATGTAACTGAAATATATCTACTATTTTGTTAGTCATGTAATTGCAACTAATAATGATCTTTGTGAAGTGCAATTTTTATACTTTTCTTCCCCTGTGGAAGATCATTACATTAATTTTAAGGCCTGATTAATAGATATATTGACTGATCGATTGATTTATGCTTAAAATTGTTTTTTGCTTATATTTGCCTGACATTGCATGTTCTATTTTTAAGAAGAAGAAAAAACAATACACTAGGAGTCCCTATATCCATATCTGGACATATTGACTGTCTTTGGGTGACCTGTTGTGGGATTTTTACCCAAATGTCATGCACATGTTCTTGGATGTGTGCATTCGAAATCACCATGAGAACTAGAGTTAAAATCTCAGAACAACAGACCTGGCACATCACACTGCAGGTTCTGTAATTTTTGTTCTCATCCACTCCCACTTCAAAGGTGGCGTGAGTTGTCAACCCAAGTACCAAATTTGAGAATGCTATGTTCTTTTCTCATTAGGGCAAAAAGAACCACTAGAACATTGTTCACATGTCAAGAACAGTCTTGCCCAAAGATGTCAATCTGTATCCCTTGATCTCAAAATAATCTTTCAATCCAGCATTTTCCCGAAACTGTAATTGCTTAATAAAAAAAGTGGGATAAAATTTGTTACAAAATCAACCCATCATACGAATTGAGGCAAATAAAGAATAATTCATTCATGTCTTTGAAACCCTTCATTACAAATTTCAGTATGATCTTCATTTAAATTTTGGCACCAACTTTGAATCCAGATTTAGCAAGATTCTTACTAACTCTGCTCAGTCATATTTTTAAAAAAGTGGTGTAATCAAAACACCACACCTCCTATATAGTTCTGTGACACTGAACTGATTTAGATTTTTTTTTCTCTATTAGACAGCAAATGCAGACTTAACAAATATGAGCACTGAATTGCATATGGTACAATGAAAATATGGTGAAATAGTCTTTATTTGTAACAGTGTCATGTGACTTGCCCAAGGGAAAAACCCAAACCTTTCTTATCCTGAGTAAGACTATTTAAGTCACCATATGAACTGGTAGGTATGTTTACTTTCTATCATCTCATCCGCAAAACCATGGCTTGCAAAGTGAAAGAAATGTCATGTGTGCAAAGAAGCAATCAAGCAACTACAGGAGGATGGTTATTCATTAAGGAAACCTGCAGGAATTATGAATGTACATTTTTCAAAAGTATCCAAGTTTCTGAAGCATTGTCATTCAAGCAGATTGGTATAAAATAAGTGACCAATGGAAGGAAGCATTGTCATTAAAGCAGCTTGGTAGAAAATAAATGTCAAATGAAAGGAAGATTTGATGAACCAGATTGGTAGAAAATAAGTGACAAATGAAAGGAAGATTTGAATGACCAGATTGGTAGAAAATAAGTGACAAATGAAAGGAAGATTTGATGGAGGTCAGATTGGTAGAAAATAAGTGACAAATAGAAGGAAGACTTAGACAGGTGATTCAGATGATACAGTTATTTTGAGGACTGTGAAGATAAATATGAGAAAAAGTTTGGCCATTTTGACTAATATTATAAATTGATCATTGGTAGTTCCAATTTCAACTCAAACTGTCTGGAGAAGATTTAACATTTTTGGCTGCAACAAGAGATGAGTTAGAAAGTCACTCACCATTTCAGCTGTCAATAGGAAAAACAGAATAAACTGTTGCAGGGGTAGGTTAAGCATGGGCTTTGATTTGCTTTGGAAAAAAGTTTTGTTTTCTGATGAGTCCCAGGTTGGTTTCAGACAGGATTTGCATGTATATGTTGGGAGAATGAGCAGTGAAGTTCGGATACACAGATATTTGGGGGTGTATCTTGGATCGAAATTATTAACAATGTTTTACTGAGTCAGAATGCTTGTTGATATAGAGATGAATATATGAATATAAATTCAGAAATGTACACTGAAACACTGGGTAATAACTTAGAGAATATGTTATTGTCAAGAATTTTCTAAATGAAGAATGGCTTTTTCATGTTAGCATTCATGCACCCTGTCATTTATCTTATTGAGTGCAGGAATGGAAATGACAAAATAATATCCTTTCTTTGAACTCAGTCTCCTGACATTTACATAATTGAAAATATGTGGAGAACATTAAAGTTTAGCTTCAAAATAAAATAACATCAATAAAGAAACAGTGCCTAGGTGGTACATGAGGTTTAGTCTAGTCCAAAGTCAAGTCTGCATCATAGAATATTGTACATATCAATATCTCGATGTCTGAGTTATGTTTTAAACACAAAAGGATATATCACCTAGTATTGAAGTTTTCAGGTAGTTGTCATATGTTACTGCAAAGATTTTAACACCATACCATGGTCATCAACTTTCTTACCTATCATGACATCATCAAAACTGCTGAAATATATCTGGCCACTTACTGTAGTTTTAAATCTTTTATTAAATGTAATATAAATTCTAACTCATATACAGTATAGACATTGTTCATGAGTAGTTGGGATCTCAAACATCTGCAGATTTTTTCTACTAGCTAGTCAAGAATGTTGTAAAATTCAACTTCTATTCATACATTTGTCAGTGGTTATGTTAATATTGATGATATTATCTCATGTCACAATGTTAGCTGCTCAGGTATGAAGAACAGGACAGAAATATCCTGTGTAGTGAAAAGATCCATATTATAGGCTTTAACAAAAAAAATTTGATGATAGTTTTTTAATGGCACTTTTAACACATCGTTAGCTATATCATGCTGAAGAATTGGGAGGTAAGTGATCTTCCCAAGGACACAGAGAGGAAGCCAACCTGGCCTGGCCTGGGTGGGTATGAAACCTGCTACCGGTCAATTACAAGTCCAATGATATGCCAACTGAAAGAGGTTGCATATGCATGTCTGACAATAATTAGTGCAAGGTGTAGCAGTAAATGGCAGAAACAATAACAAATACAGAATATCTGATTTTACTTTTGCAGGAAGCTGGGTGGATGATCAAAGATGTGGCTTTGGTAAATACAGCTATGTTAATGGTGATATGTATGACGGGGAATGGCAAAATCATGTACGGCATGGACAGGGCACATACACATATGCAGCAACTGGTACAAAATATGTAGGGACATGGCAAAGTGGAAAGAGAGAAGGACATGGAGAATTGATACATGCCAACCATAAATATGTAGGAGTGTTCAAAAATGACAAAGTGAGTTTGAAAATATGATTTTTTGTGTTCTTTTGTTTTCTTTTCTTTCTTTCTTTGTTTTTATCTCCCCCATGCCCAAGGGCAGTTTTCTGTTGAGTCTGCAGTTGATAAATCAAAGGTCACTGGGTGTGAAATTGCAAAATTATGTTAATGTTTACATTTGTAATAGCTACAGTTGGTCAGGGAGTATCAGCCGTTATTCTGATGCCTATTTGTTTTTGTGTGGTTTTGTTTTCATTTTTTTAAATTGCATACTGCTGTGTAGATGAGGCTTACAGGGTTAGTATGTTTATGGCTTTTTTTCTCCCTAATAAAGGACCGGGTATGGATGACATACTTCATTTTCTTTACTTCTTTCTATTGCAACCCAGTTTCTGTTCTGGAAGTGGGCTAATTTAATACAATTGACATTCATAACAACTTAAAAGACATTTCCAAACTAAGATCTTTTTTTCATGAACACAGCACTGTTATTAAGATCATTATAAGATTGTCTTTATCTCTCATGATCATCCATTCATTTTGCAAAGTGTTTATGTTTTTTAATGTTTCTAGTGATAATAATAATTTAAGTAGTAATGTCTTTATTTAAAGAGGGTAACCCAGTTAGTTTACATAACTAATCTTCCTTAATTGCAGCCCTCTGTGGAATATCTTTTTTTCTTAACTAACACTTCACTTTCCTGTCTTTCAGCCCCTTGGTAAAGGAAAGTATGTGTTTGACATCGGCTGTGAACAGCATGGTGAATATATTGCCATTGAGCAGGTAGGTTTACAAAAATAACACTTAGTAACAAAATACTGCTGTATTAACTGTAATTTATGTGCATGCTTTTTATTAATTATTTTTTCAGTGTATGTAGAATTAATTATAGGTTACAAAATATGAGTTACATTGCTCAGCTGATTTTTTAGGTTGAAGTATTCATAAATTAATGACATGGTTATTACAACATAAATAAAAAGGACAAATATACTTTAAAAACTTTATGTTGTTGACAGGAAATAATTTCATAAAGACACAAATTAACACATCATTTTTATTATTTGCCTATCTTAAATATGATTTTTTAGCAAGCAATTTTATGACATACAATAAAATGATCACAGCTGAGTGTGACTTTCAGACTTAATTTTGAGTCAGTAAGCTGTCTCTGCATAAACAGACCAGGCAAGTTGTAAATTTGCTTATAAAACTGATTCATTTTCAAAATAAATTGAATCATCAGACCACATATACTGGGTGAAAATAAGAAAATATTCTAACCTTTTTCTTGATGCTATAGTTACTTTCAGTTTTCTTTTCTGCATAAAAAAATGTTGCTTAAGTTTAATTCAAGCACAGCCAAACTAAGAATTTTATTTCATTTTTCACAAAATATCATTCAGTACGTCTCTGCAAAGTATTTGAAAATTTTGGATATAAGAAATATATAATGTAGCAAACTCATCCAATCCAAGACAAAATCCCATTGATTTGTATGTCAAATTCAGTTGAATTGTATGTAAAATTCTATTGAATCCCATGTAAAATTCCATTGAATTCCATGTAAAATTCCATTGAATTCGATGTAAAATTCCATTGAATCCTAAGTAAAATCCAATTGAATCCTGTGTAAAATCCAATTGAATCCTATGTAAAATTCCATTGAATTCTATGTACAATCCCACTGAATCCTATGTACAATCCCGTTGAATCCTATGTAAAATTCTATTGAATCCCATGTAAAATGCCATTGAATCCCATATAAAAATCCATTGAATCCCATGTAAAAAACCATTGAATCCTGTGTAAAATTCCATTGAATCCTATTTAAAATGCCATTGAATCCCATGTAAAATTGCATTGAATTCCATGTAAAATTCTATTGAATCTCATGTAAAATTCTATTGCATCCCATGTAAAATGCCATTGAATCCCATGTAAAATTCCATTGAATTCCATGTAAAAAAAACATTGAATCTTGTGTAAAATTCCATTGAATCCTATGTAAAATTCCATTGGAATCCAGTTAATAATTCCATTGAATCCTGTGTCAAATTCCATTGAATTCCACATAATATTCAATCGAATTCTATGTAAAATTCCATTGAATCCTGGGTAAAATCCAATTGAATCCTATGTAAAATCCCATTGAATCCTATGTACAATCCCATTGAATCCTATGTAAAATTCTATTGAATCCCATGTAATATGCCATTGAATCCCATGTAAAAGTCCATTAAATCCCATGTAAAATTCCATTGAATTCCATGTAAAAACTCCATTGAATTCTGAGTAATAGTCCATGAATCCAGTGTAAAATTCAATTGAATCCTATGTAAAATTCCATTGAATCCTGTGTAAAATTCCATTGAATCCTGTGTAAAATCCCATTGAATCCTATGTAAAGTTTTATTGAATCCTGTGTAAAATTCTCTTGAATCCTGTGTAAAATCCCATTGAATCCTGTGTAAAATTCCCTTGAATCCTGTGTAAAATCCCATTGAATCCTGTGTAAAATTCCATTGAATCCTGTGTACAATCCCATTGCATCCTATGTAAAATTCCATTGAATCCTGTGTAAAATTCCATTGAATTGTGTGTAAAATCCCATTGAATCCTGTGTAAAATTCCATTGAATCCTATGTAAAATTCCATTGAATCTTGTGTAAAATCCCATTGCATCCTGCGTAAAATCCCATTGCATCCTATGTAAAATTCCATTGAATACTGTGTAAAATTCCATTGAATCCTATGTAAAATCTGATTGAGAGGATCATATTACAGTGATGCCTATAGTGAGAAAAGTTGTCTGGTGACCTCCCACTTTTTCATTTCAACATCCTTACTTTCATCCAGTCTTTAATTTATTTCATTATGAACAATTTCTGGATGCAATTAATCTGAATAGACTTCCTCCTTGAGCATAGAATTTTTGCAAAATTTTAATAAGAATACAGCACAATTCAGGACAAAATTTTAATAAGAATACAGCGCAATTCAGGACAAAATTTTAATAAGAATACAGCGCAATTTCAGGACAAAATTTTAATAAGAATACAGCGCTATTCAGGACAAAATTTTTATAAAATAGTTACAATTTGATGGATTAATGGTACATGAAAAATTAGAATGTACAAACAATTGTAGCAGATAAATGTCATAAGCATTATGGTCCTCTCTTGGTTTTTTATTTTGTTGCAGGGATATGACTTTTCTATACTTGTGGGTACTGTTACAGGGATATGACTTTTCTATACTTGTGGGTACTGTTACAGGGATATGACTGGTCTATACTTGTGTGTATTATTACAGGGATATGACTTGTCTATACTTGTGGGTACTGTTACAGGGATATGACTGGTCTATACTTGTGGGTATTATTACAGGGATATGACTGGTCTATACTTGTGGGTTCTGTTACAGGGATATGACTGGTCTATACTTGTGGGTATTATTACAGGGATATGACTTGTCGATACTTGTGGGTATTATTACAGGGATATGACTGGTCTATACTTGTGGGTACTGTTACAGGGATATGACTGGTCTATACTTGTGCGTACTGTTACAGGGATATGACTGGTCTATACTTGTGGGTATTGTTACCAGATATGACTGGTCTATACTTGTGGGTATTATTACAGGGATATGATTGCTCTATACTTGTAGGTATTGTTACAGAGATATAGCTGGTCAATACTTGTGTGTATTGTTGCAGGAATATGACTGGTCTGTACTTGTGGTTATTGTTAAATGGATATGAGAGATATGACTGGGTATTGATCTTAATTGTAAAAAGTGAATGAGAAACTAGAATTGTGACTAAATGTTCATTCTAACAGCTGGATCATAAAGATCTTGAGAATGGAAGTGTAAAAATAGGAGTTGCTTCCCCCTCATATGTGTGTATGTATATATATATATATATATATATATATATATATATATATATATATATATATATATATATATATATATATATATATATATATATGTAATTGATATTCTAATAAATGTTAGGGTTATGTGATCATGAAAGAGAATCAATTCAGTGTTTTGTTTTGTTTTGTTTTTTTAACAGGAGAAGGATGAGAAGGCTGAGGAAGAAGAAGCAACAGCAAACATTGTCACCAAGTGGAAGGCGGGAATAGTTACTGCTATCCACCTGGCCACAGATGAAGATGAGATGGAAGACCCACAAGTGGTGCCCCAGGAGACTGAGAAGCCACCTGGAGGTTAGTTTTTCTGATGCTGAGACATAATGGGAAAAGACTATGCTCAGTGATTTCATCAGCAATAAAACAATTATTTATACAGTGAACTATAATGGGCCTTTCCTGTCCATTATTAATAAGTGTCTGTCATGGGGCCTTTCCTGTCCATTATAAATAGGTGTCTGCCATTAGGCCCTTCCTGCCCATTATAAATAGGTGTCTAACATTGGGCCCTTCCTGTCCATTATAAATAGGTGTCTGCCTTAGGGCCCATAATGTCCATTATAAATAGGTGTTTGCCATTGGGCCCTTCCTGTTCATCATAATTAGGTGTCTTTGCCATTGGCCCCTTTCTGTCCATTATAAATAGATGTTTGCCTTAGGGCCCATCCTGTCCATTATAAATAGGTGTCTGTCATGGGGCCTTTCCTATCCATTATAAATAGGTGTCTGTCATGGGGCCTTTCCTGTCCATTATAAATAGGTGTCTGTCATGGGGCCTTTCCTGTCCATTATAAATAGGTGTCTGTCATGGGGCCTTTCCTGTCCATTATAAATAGGTGTCTGTCATGGGGCCTTTCCTGTCTATTATAAATAGGTGTCTGCCATTGGGCCCTTCCTGTTTGTCATAAATAGGTGTCTGCCATTGGCCCCTTTCTGTCCATTATAAATAGATGTTTGCTTAGGGCCCATCCTGTCTATTATAAATAGGTGTTTGCCTTAGGGCCCATCCTGTCTATTATAAATAGGTGTTTGCCAATTCCAAGCTTACCTAATAAAAGTATTGAGAAATAATATATATTAGTACCATAATCTGTCCTTTGTGACCCATATTGTTTGTATAAACCTCTCAGTTTGGATGTGGATACTGACTGTATATGAAAATATTTTAAACTTACTTGAATGTAATCCATGGAGTCACAGTACAGGGTCCACCATAAACAGTGGCTTGACAAAAACAATGTCATTCAGACAATCATATATCAGTGGCAGATAAAAAGGGGGCATTAGGGTGTTCAGTCAAGCACCCCACCCCCACCCCTACCAGTTAAAATAGTACATTATTGCGTAAAAATAGTAGAGAAAGTTGGCTATTGTAAGCAAAACAAAGCACCTCATTTTGAAACACAACCCCAGTAGAAAAAGTACCTCAATCTGTCCTTCTTTATGTTGATGTATTAATGTCCTTGTTGTGCAAGAGAAATGCCTGGGTAATTTCCTTGACTAATAACATGCTGAATTTTCACACAAATTAGTCTACCTGTATTATTCATCAATGACAAAATAATATCTTCTATATTTAGTATCCCTTGATGAACCTGAGTTAGGTTTTCTACATCTACACTGTACAACATTTTCTGTGAAAATGAGGCTTTCACGGATTTACTGATGTTCAAGTCCTTTCAGTAATAATACTAAAGTTTCTTGCAACAGGCATGAATTCACTGGCATAGCTACACTATACATATGGTTTATATATCACTAATGTAACTTTTTTAATATAAACCCATTGTATATTTAATGCCAATAATAATAATCATCATCATTATCAATAACAATAATAATAACAAGCATTATGGGACAGTCAAATTCAACTAGGTTTTGCTTTTTTTAATTTTTTTATTCTCAGCATAAAAATTAATACAAAAACGTTTTTCTTGATACCATTATGTAGATATTTCTAAAGGTAAACCACAACATAAATTTTATCTATGTAGCAGGTGTGTGAGAAGCACAAGTTTTTGAATCTAAAGATTAATACCAATCATCACTATGTTTTGCTGACAAATGATTTTTTTTTGTGTGTCTCATCTAAAGATTAATACCAATCATCACTATGTTTTGCTGACAAATGATTTTTTTTGTGTGTCTCATCTAAAGATTAATACCAATCATCACTATGTTTTGCTGACAAATGATTTTTTTTTTGTGTCTCATCTAAAGATTAATACCAATCATCACTATGTTTTGCTGACAAATGATTTTTTTTGTGTGTCTCATCTTATGTGAGAATTTTAATTTTAATTTTCAGTTGAAAAGTGTGAGAATGAAATTTTAAAGAGAGAAGATATTGTAATATCCTGTGCATGTCTTTTGTGCATTCATAACTCCACCTTATCATGAGTCCACAAATATTCAAAAAGGGACTGACCATTTAATTGGGGGAGGGGGGGGGGCTGGGAGGAAGGGGGCCTATAACTTTTTCCAACCACTATATTGTTTTTGGTTGTTAATTTTTTAAATCTAATATAATGGATAGATATTGTTCTTTTTTCTACAAATCATGACAAGAGTAATTTTTTTTCAAGCTATTTTGGGGCTGGACATTCCTTTTTCAGAATAAATCCCCTCTCCTTCCTCTCCATAATTAAATGGTTGGTCCTTAAATTCCCATGTATGGAACTATACAAGGCACCAAAGACACATGGTTTGCATGTATGCAGTGTTGTCCCTGGCCTGTTTTATTAGGGAAGCCCACTGCCCTCCCTAAGTGGTGCCCTGCCCTCTCTAGGCTCACCCTGCCCTCCCTAAATGGTGCTCTGCCATCTCTCGAGTTCACCCTGCCTTCTTTGAAGGCTCCCCTGTCTTAAATCTCCATACGTTTAATATATTGCATAAGGTAACATTCTACATGTGCATTTTATACATCAACTTGGCATCAATTACCACTATTCTTTTACTTGCAGTGCAAATATTATCTTAAATGAACAAGTTGAGTTCATAACAATGCCCTCTCCTGTAAAGGTGCCCTAGGAAGAGACTTAACCACACATTAAGTGCACTGACAGGTTTCTGCACCCGCCCCTAACTAGTAGTCTGGGGGCAACACTACGTTTCTTTTACATATTTGGTCTTTTTATAGTGATCACATGTGATACTCAATAATTTTTTTCTTTCCTGCTTCAATTAAAGAAATGTGAGAATGTAATTTTAAATTACTTACAAGAGGGAAAATATTACCATAAAATTCTTTGCATGTCTTTTGTGCAATGAAAACTCTACCCTATTATGAGTCTAAAAATGCTTGAAGAAAACTTCCTGACAGTCTGAGAATTTTTATATTAATTTGTTCAGCCCCCCCCTCCCCCGCACACGAATAGTTATAGAAGTAAGCATGCACATTACATAGGTTCATGAGCCCTGTCAGCTTCTGGTGTTTAAATCAGTCTATTAATAGGGAATCAAAAACTTGTGCAAAAATTTATTAATGAAAATACATTTTAAAGCAGTTCTGTATAATATTCTAGCTTTACAAGCCATGTGTGTATTAAGTAGCACAAATTAAACAGCTAACTTCAGCATATTAACTAATTTAGTCCATATCCTTTTCACAGAATAACTTTCACAGTGGTGTATTGGTGTAAGGTAATCAAAATTTCACATGTCCTATTGCACCTCTTTATGTTTACATTTTGTTTATGTGCATTTTGTTTTGTTCCATCCCTATGTTGCATTTTTGCATGTTAATAAACCAATTGTTGAGCACTTTTTTGGGAACTAAGTTCAGTGTTCAGTAATGACTGGCAGAAGTGGAGTGGGTGTAACGTACATACACATTTTTACATACAGGTTGTGAAAATAATTTTTGGGGTTGAGCCTATGTTTTAGTGGGAGTGAGACATGGTAATCATTTTCTGACAGCAGTGATAGTAACAGTGTGTTATGGGTTTGGTTTGTTATGTATGATGTTTATATAATATTTGCTTAAATCTTAATGTTATCAGGAAAAACATGTTTACCTAGTGTCCTTGAATTAGGTTGTTTTGATCAATATGTTTTCTCAATTTGAAGGTCAAGGTTGATTTTTGTTTACAAGTAAAAATTCCATTAAGATGACTCATGTTCTAGAACATTCTGTCATGTGACCAATCTTTATACATGCCATGTTTGGTAGACATTTATTCAGTTTTGACATTACCATCAGTCTTGTAAAGAGCTATTACAGTTGTGAAAATTAATTCCAAATTCTAAGAGAGGAATTATTTTAAATATTCATTGGATTATAACAGTGCTCATAAACTTTTGGATTTTGGATTTTTAATTGATGATTTTGGAATTTATGTGAACTTATTCAGAGATTTTGGAATACTTCATTTTGACATCAGCACATCAAGATTACTAGTACATCAGGACTTGGGAGACCATTGGCACATCATAACATTCAAGGACACAGCCGTGAATTCGGAACATTCTATATTTAGGACTTGTGATTAGAACAATCATTCTTATTGGATTATTAGGATTTCAAAACACATTACTGTAAGTGACTTTTTTTGATTTTTCATTTTAATTATCTAGTAATAAATTGCTTGTTGATTTTTTACTTGATTTGTTGGTTTCACTTTCTTTCTGTTACATTTTTCTTAGACCATAGAGTCGTAACAGGTTACAGTTTTTAATTTGCATATATTTCCTAAACTCCTTCAGAGATTCTCATCATACTTGGCATGAATCATGATGAAGCTAAGCTCACTCCTCTCATTTACCTTGTGATCAAGGTTCCAGACATAGTATTGCATTAAAGTTTTCTCATTTGCTAATATTTCCTAAACGACTTGTTGGATTTTTATTATATATTGGATGAATCATTATGAAGCATAGACATTTCATTCTGTGACAGGTGTGGTCACTTTAAAATGACCATGGGGTCAAAGTCATATAAAATATATGCTGCAGTTGTGGTTACAGTATTTTGATTTGTGATATTTTTTAAACGCCATGATGGATATTCTTCATACTGAGGATGAATCATTATAAAGCTACAACAATTCATTCAATAATATGCATGCTTGTCCCTTGACCTTGGGGTCAGGATCAAGATTAGTCATTGAAAATGTTCAATAAGGTTTTGCTTAAACTTTTCTTATTTGAATCATTATGAAGCTAACTTATTTGCTGACGTGCTCACATGCCCTTTTGACTTTTGTGTCAAAGTCAGAGTCAGAGAAAGTTTGTTAAGGTTTTGGTTAAAGTTGATTTATTTCTTTATAATTCTTCAACCTCATGATAGATTTTCTTCATACTACAGATGAATTATTATGAACCTATGATAATTCATTCTGCTCTACTAAGATACTTTTCTGCAACATGCACTCTCATAATAAAAATTGAAAATTTGTATTAAGGTTTTGTTTTTTTCATTTCCTTATATTTCCTAAACCCCCTGATGGATTTTGTTCATATGTTATAAATCATTATGAAGCTAAGACCATTCTTTCTATGACATACTCATTCTACCTTTTGAATGTGTGGTCAAGGTCACATGTTTAACGGCAGTGCTTTGATTATGGGCTCAACAGGCACTGGCCTTCTTGTTTTTCTATCAGATATGAACAAACTAGATATGAACTTTTCATCCGAAGTTTTTGAAAAGCATTTCAGTATCTGGTAACAAGAAAATATTTTTTTGTTGTTGGTGAAGTCTAGTTTGCTATTACTGAAAAAAATTAATTGAGTGCTTAATGTGAACTTTACAAATCTGATCTAATGATGAGATTATTGATTTCAAGTATTTTCTGTCTTCAGATTTTTCAGATATTCAAATACTGTGATATCACTTTTTAGTTTTGGGCTGCCATTTCAGATATTCAAATACTGTGGTATCACTTTTTTTGTTGTGGGCTGTCATTTCAGATATTCAGATACTGTGATATCACTTTTTTTGTTGTGGGCAGTTATTTCAGATATTCAGATACTGTGATATCACTTTTTTTGTTGTGGGCTGCCATTTCAGATATTCAGATACTATGATATTACTATTTTTTGTGGGCTGTCACTTTTTGTGGATTTCATGGTTGCTGACCCAATGAACAACGATCCTTCTGTGGAAACAATAGAACACCTTCCAAAATCCACAAACAATGATCCTTCTGTGGAAACAATAGAACACCATCCGAAATCCATGAACAATGATCCTTCTGTGGAATTGATAGAACACCTTCCAAAATCCACAATGATCCTTCTGTGGAAATAATAGAACACCTTCCTAAATCCACAAACAATGATCCTTCTGTGGAAACAACAGAACACCTTCCAAAATCCATGAATTAATGTCTGCTGAAAAATAAAATTTTTCACAAGACCATAAAAATTTATGCCAACAAAAATAAATGATTTCACAGGAGTAACATTTGTTACTGTTACCACACAATAAATCTAATTTGACCAAAGTATTTGTTTTAATAGTCATATTGCATTCAGAATGATGAGAAGATCAATTGGTGCCACTGACATATCAGCACTTGAATTGTCTTTAATGCTACATTCAAAATGCAGCTTTTAGAAGGTGAAACAATCACCTAAAAGCTTGAAAGTTATTCTATACATCAGTTTAACACCAAATATACTTTTCAAACTGGAACGACTTTATATATCATTGTCACATTTTCCATTCATTCAGTTCTTATTGCATGAGTTCTTTAGATTGAAAGTGTATATATGTTCCATTTCTACTTCATTTGTCATTGATCAGTACTGTTAATCCATTAATCAGCATGACTGTTGGAATCACATGATTGTGTTCATCTTGTAGGTAATGTCACGCTTTATGTTTTATAGGTATGACATTTTCTTCATCAGTATCCAAGATATTTGTTTCCACACCTGTAACATGCATGGGTCATATTCTGAGCAAAACAAACATTAAAATAATTGCAGTTTATATATATAAAGTGAATATGTCCATGTGCTAGTTCATATATATTTGTATATGAAAAAAGTGATTATGTCTGTGTACCAGTTAATATATAGAAAAATTTGTTATTTCAACAGGAAATCAGTACCTAAAGTACTGATTTCCTGTTGAATTAAAAAACTCACTTATAATCAAGTCCAGCTGCAAACTGCACAGACCCAGATCAGCTATTGCATAATGTGCCAGCAGATCTGTGTCTATGCACTTTGTTAGGAGTAATCAGTAGAACAGACAATATAGATCCTGATCTACTGGCATATTATGTGATGGCAGATCAGGGTCTGTGTTGTTTGGAGTTGGCCTCGACTTATAAGCGAGTATGTATAGATATATGAGCTGCAGCTCAAGAAAACATCCCTTCATGCATAAACATGACAGCATGAAATTTTGTTTTTTTTTCAAAAAGAGGACATTTTCATGAATATAATGACACTTATATAATTAGAGCAGGTTTCAACAATGTTATGATGTTAGAAATTCCTTTGTATGCTGGCAGTTTTCATGTTGTATTGTCTGAAGGAATTTTTTTTCAAGACATATATATATATATATTGGCTGTTAACTGAGTATTGACAAATATTGGGCCCAGGTCATGTGGTGCAGAATGCCAGAGCTTGTGAGGGCATTCTATGCCATATGAACAAGGGCCCAATATTTTGTTATACTCAGTCAATAACTCTTTTTTTTTATACTTAAATAAAAGCATATTAATGCTTCTGATATCTTATAGGAATAACACAATTGAAACAGAAAATTATTTCAACGTTTTATTGAACATTTTGCATGTCATTTGTATCAATGAAACCTGAGCACCATGCAGTAATACATGCTACTTTAATGCTATGGAAGCATGCACATACATGGGGTGATTCTCATTCAGCAAGGAGCAAAATATGTTTGTTAAAGAGGATAGAATGTCACGTAGCCAAAGACACACTACAAAATAATGACATTAGGAAAAAAATGATGCAATACATCAGTGACAATTGGAAATACAATTATGAAAAGATGAGACAGAAAAATTCCATCTAATGTGGTCATTATGATTGTCCTTATTCAATGTTGCTATCATGGCAGTGGGTAAATTTGAAAGTGAAGAGTGTGTCAAGATTATTGCCAGTTTATTGTGGCCCATCAGTCTTGGATAATACCTAAATGTAAGGATCTAGATTCATTTTGAAGTTGCTTGTATTTCATTGAATTTCTAGCACAGGATTAAACATAGCTGTTCAGAGTGGATAAAAGTACACTGTTTACATGAAAGAGAAATTGTTCATTAATACATTGTATCAATGGTCAGTTTGACTCTCTCTCTCTCTCGGTAGCAACTAGTCATCACTAGCAGTCCATCTTCAATGTGTTTATAAATCTTTTTTTGTCTTACTGCAATTTAAGTTTTGGGGTGTATTTATTTAGCCATAACCAGAAGTAGATCATTGAATGCATGCACATGTTTACCATATAAGGAAGCAGTGAATATTGACCAGTAGCAACAACATTAAACTAATGGGACTATTTATAAAGTATATTATATACACCAGGTACACTGCAACCTCAGTTATTTGAACCTTGATTATCCAGATTTATCATTTATCCAGACCAGCACCATATCCAACAAACATTTGTGAGTTTACTCTTTTTTATTGCCTTCTTCATTATAGGACCTGTTCTCCCATAGTTCCCATAATATTGTTTGGCAGGGTAAAGTGTCAGAACCAAAGGCATTGGCATGGTATCTTACCAGACAACACTATAAGAGAGGAGTTTGCAAGGAAGAAGGCGATAATAGATTTTTTAAAAATTACATCGCATGACATTCATGCAAGGGGGTTAACTCCAAAAGTTGGAAAATGGTAGTTGTGCCCACTGGAACAGGTGTAATGATCATATCCAGGTATAGTATACCAGAGTCAAGAAGAAATTCTTCTTTTTTCCTGAATATAGTTAGCCAGTTGGAACTCAATAGGAAAAAATACAACATTTTGTGAAACTTGGGCCAGAATCTAAATATTTTCATTGAAAAAAAACCCCAGTGTAATAATTTCCAAGCGTCAGTTAAGTTAATTCAGTAAGGAACTTTGGGCATCATGAGTGTGAATAATAACTTCCAAACTTGTGATTCTACAGATGATAAGAGACCCAAGAGAGCTTGATATTTCTCACATTGCTTACATATCTTAACATTTGACCATTTCACTAAGCAGGCTTATGCAGTATTGTAAGAATGCAACCCATGAGTGTATACCATCTCCCAAACTTTGTTATGTTGATTTTACCTATTTTAATATAGTCTGATAAAACTCCAAAGATAGAGGCATAATCATTATGTGTAGTCTCTTGCTTACAATCAAACTCCTCCAAGATATAGATGGTATAAACTATTTACAAGTTTTATCAAAACTGGATAAGAAATAGAGTCTCTAGATCTAGAGGGTAATAAGCTTAGCCAATCAGATGCAAGATTATCTCACTAATTTGCACAGATCTCACTTATTATAGAACCATTCTAAGAAAATGATGATATAGAAGATAACTAAGTTGTTTAGGTAGATATAAGAAAATATTTCATGAGTGAAATGGAACATTGTATTATCATGAGTGAAGTGGAACATTGTATTACCATGAGTGGCTCTGCCACAATACAAAATGTTTCCACTTCATATGTGAAATATTTCCTTGTATCTACTTTAAAAAAAAGTAGATTTTTGTTTTATTTTATAGTTTTTAAGGCAAAAATCATCGATTTGCATGGATTTTTGTCACCATTCTTTGCTAATGCAATTTATGGCTGCATTAGTACATCATAAAAAGGAAGTTAAGAAATTGTACAATAATTTTAGGACAGTGACATTTTACAAATTTAGCTTGTACATATAATACTTTAAATTGTATATCTTGTAATATTAACGACTATTTTCACATGAAATTGAAGAGATTTTTATTTTCATTAAACACATTTCTTGTGCAGATTAATACAGTGAACATTGTTGGGGTGGCTCTACTGGTATCCGGTCAATTGCTCGCCGACAATTGCTCGCTGGTCAATTGCTCGTGGTTAATTGCTCGCTATAACAATTGCTCGCGGAATGTACTGCTCGCCGGTCAATTGATCGCAAGAACAATAGCTCGCAGGTGTATTGATCGCCAATTGTAACTGAATAAGTTAACATTATTAAGAAGAACCAAACGACTAATACTTGTTTAACATTTATTAAAAATAAAGACAAGTTATACAACCAGTATCTTAAAAATACGTGTATATACCAAACTTTTATATCACGTATTAAAACGACAAAGTATGCGACAAACCTCTTAAGTAATCCATCAAGTCAATTTCTTTATAAGTTTCAACAATCTTTTTGATTCTGGACGCTGCATCCCTGTATCTCTTCTTTTGAGGCTGTATAGGTTGGCCAGCCAAAGATTGTTCAATTTTAGCTTCATTTAGGCCTTGTTCCTTTTGCAAAACTGTTATAAATTTCCATATAGTTGGATGCTTTCCACCGATCAACTTGCTAAACGATCAGTGCCATCCTTCACAGCTGTTGTTCGTCTTTGGAAGATCATCGTTAATGTTGTCGTAACAACTCCACATTGAGTGTGGTGTACGTGGCGGTCGACGTTTGTTGCCTCGTGTAGGTCGTCCAATCCATGTATCTTCAAAGTAGTCAAGTACTGGCTGTGATTCCAAAGGAAAATCAACACGTGAAAGTAATTCTTCAAATGCTAGAACTACATCTTCAACAGGAACAAATGCAAGACTTGGTAAATGGCGCATCTGCATAGCAAAATCTGCATCATTTTCATAGCGATGTTGAAGACCGTTTGATTGAATGTTTCTGTATAGGCACTGACAAAAATGAAAAAAACATCCTCTGAGTTGTATTCCAATAAACTCATGCTAGAAGGCTTTCACAGTCGCCGTTTCAAAATCGGTCATCACCGATATCGGTCTCAGTGATGGCTCCAATTGTTTCAGTTCGCTGAAAACCATTCGATAGCTTTCCTCATTTTTTTCCGACATTAAAACGAAAACAGCTGGTACAATATTATTGTTAAATAGTCCATGAATAGTGTATAACTGAGCGAATAATGGTGGAACAGTTTTAAACGTTCCGTCAGCATACCAGTGCTGTGATCTTGCTAAAAGTTGCAAGTTTCGATGAGTAGAGAAAATTAGAGTTCTTTTGTCACCTTGCCCGCTGTCGTATAATAAAAAGTCTTGAGATTTGAGAGTTTTCTTAAACTCATCTGGTATAACTAAGTCTTGCAACGACAAGGGATTTGCTGGCATTGCTCCTTTACGTTTGCATGCACGTCGAATCACCCTTTTCATATTGTTGACGCTTGTTAGCTGACCAAGTGCTGGTTGAGATGCAAGACTTAAAGCATCTGCAACAATGTTCTGCGGTCCATCCTGTGTGGTGACCGCTCTGTCAATAATGTTATGCATGACATCCAAAACTTCCGCTCTACATGAATTGCCAGAATGATTGTGTTCTCCAATCCTTTTCGCAATACTATCTCCAATCGTATGAACTCGGCCATGACACCTTTTGCTTCTAGAATATTCGCACTTCCAAAAAGTTTTTTCACCGTTAGACTTATCTTTGATGTATACATGACCATTATCAATAAGTTTGCGCTTTCCTTTCTCGCTTGTCGCAAATCTTAGAGCCATTTAAAAAACAAATTGTATTATAATATTTAATATGGAAATTTTATTAGTAAATTTCTAGTAAGTTAATATTACGTTTGAGAAAAGTAGCATTTGTCCTGCCTTATATACCTGGTGAGGCCCTTATTGAATGTATTTGAGTAGACAATAATTAAAATTGTTATTATTCCGCTAAGTATATTTCAGAAACAGTTACACCTGTTAGAGCACTTTTCAAAGAGATCAATTGGCCGGCGAGCTATTGTTCTCGCCAATAATTAAAATTGTTATTATTCCGCTAAGTATATTTCAGAAACAGTTACACCTGTTTGAGCACTTTTCAAAGAGATCAATTGGCCGGCGAGCTATTGTTCTCGCGATCAATTGACCGGCGAGCAGTACATTCCACGAGCAATTGTTATAGCGAGCAATTAACCACGAGCAATTGACCGGCGAGCAATTGTCGGCGAGCAATTGACAGTAAATCGGCTCTACTGTAGAAACATCACAGAGTGGTCATATCTGACAGACTTTAGAGCATAACATCTTTAAAGAAAAGATTTGAATGATTCTGAGTTTACTTGTAAGGATTTATGTTCTTTATTTTGTTTATTTCTGCATTCAAACATGATTTTGTGTGTGGCCTTGGCAAGTTTGCAGTCTAGTTAGGTAACAGATGCTGCACCAAAATTTTGATTGTCAGTTAACTTAATTTGCAATCAATGCTCATCAATGCCCATTTTCTCCATTGTTTTCAAACATGATTGTGATGACAGTTTAAATTGCTACTTAAACCATGTTATTACTATATTTTATCAAGAGATTCTCCTAAAAATGTGTACCATTTTGTCTTAGAGTGTAACAGATATACCACGCAGACATGAGATATTGAATAGCAACATGTCATGTTAGTTCTGTCACTGACAATTTGCATAATTCATGTGGAACTAATTATAAAAAAGTTAATACTTGAAGCCTACTTTTTGTTGTTTGCTCTCCCTTGCTGCTGTGATTCACAAAGTCAAACTCTGTCAGTCATGAGTTCTGAAATTTAGTTTTGCTGGGCTTTGGTCACCTTGCAGATGACTCATCCTTCCTGAATCAAAGTTGCAGTTCAACATTTTACCTTCAAAAATGAATCACACTCCCACACTGCTCCTAACTTTATCATTCCAACAACTGAAATAATCATGTTTTGCATTGAATGTATTAAGTTAAATATGACTTCAAAGAAACATTAATGCTGATCATGAACTAGCCAATAATCTTCTAGAAAAGGTGGCTTAAATGTCCTCATTCAAGGCAATGAAGTGTAATAACTTTTGTTTCTTCAACACCAATCTCTCATTCAAGGCAATGAAGTATAATAACTTTTGTTTCTTCAAACCAATCTCTGATGTATCTAATATCAAATGAATTGGGTTATCCTAAATGTGTGCTGTACCTATTTAAATTAGCCTAATGCACTCTTTCAGAGCAATGCTGAAAGGAGTAGCAAACACAAAATCACCCTAGCTATTGTCAGTCAGTTAAGTAATTTGTTGTTTATCTCTGACTGCCTTTACCTTTTAATGACCTATCTGACAGTTAACTGTATAAACTGCCCAGTGGTGATAGTGTTCCATTAGTATTCAGCATGAAGCTATGTGAATCCCCACAGTTTACTGTTTAGCAGGCTACAGGTTACAGACATATATCACAGTGTCAGAAAGGTATCTCTGTTTATTTTATTTTCATAAGATTTTCCGGGAATCATGTTTTTATAAATACAACTATGTTGGAATATTTACAGGTCAAAATAATGCTTTTTGTGTTACATGTCAAGTTCTGGCAGGATTGATGAGTGGATAGTGTTCATTGTTTAACTCCAATGAGATTTTGATCTTATAAGCCTATATTACAAGGTTGATCAAAATCGGATCAGAAATATGGCTTCCAGACTGGCAACAAACTCAGATAATCAGATCCAAAAGATCACTTCATTAATATGTGTGAATCTTGCTCATTATCAAACTTGTCTGAGATCTTGGTGATATAAGCTTATATTCCATGTTTGATCAAAATTGGATCAGAAATAATTATGGTCTCCAGAGCAATTGTTGATGGATGCAAGATGGATGCAGGGTCATAGCATAAACTCCCTTGGTCTGTGGCAATGGATTTTGTAATAAAAAAGGACTCTTATATTAATTCCTGTGAATTTAATTTGATTTATGGGATACCAATTTTTGTAAATCATATGGTTGCTACTAAAATCAAATTTAAAAACACAATGAAAAATGGATTGACCAGTGGAAAAAAAAGCTTGGACACATTCAGTGTTGGAGTCACACCAACAAATTTATTCACTACAAAATTGTCATTTTCAACAAAACTGAATTTTAAAAAATATACTCGTAAGTATAAATGATATTTTGGTATTTAGACCTACACTTCAAACTCTTTATTTGGTGGTTCTCTGAAATGAGGTATCAAATGTAATGCTATATGTACATTACCCCAAATTTTTCTTCACCAATTTTTGGAAGATAATTTGTAAAAGAGGAGTTATTATTTTTTAGTATGTGGCAAGTTTCTCGTGTGTTCCATTAAGCAAACAGATGTTTCTTGATCCTGTAGTAACTTCTGAGCATTTAAGTGTGCACTACCTGTTCACTTTATATGAACAGCTATTTAAGTGCACACTATCTGTTCACTTTATATGAACAGCTATTTAAACATTTCAACTGCATAAAAGTGATTCAAGATGACATGCTTGGTTTTGCTTCTTTTGTCACCTGGTTGATTATTGGTTCTGCTAACATTTCCATGGTAATGAACTGTTATCAAGCAAATGACACTCATATTCATAAAAGCCAGCAAATGCAATCAAACCACTATAGTAAAGAAGTTTCCGTGATGATTACCATTTTGATACTGGTATGTACAAGGTGTACAGCAGCATCAGTGTACCCCCAGATTCAGTTTAAGTCACATTTAATGTGCTTAAAGTAACATCTATGAAATATTTGTGCAGTTTAATTACCCTGGCCAGCAAAACTCGCAATATGGGATGAAATGAAAAAAACTTAATTATCAAGTACATAGAATCAGGACTTTATACATGGAGGTGCATTGTTGCACATACACTGTCAATATGGTTTCCAAAACAGCAGAATGTGGCGTACACAATTTCCTTTCAATAAATGTTGATAAACCTTATGTATTTATATCACAATCAATGGAATTTAATTTATATTTAGAACATCAGCACATCATCATAATAAATATGTATCTTTCGCATGCTTATGGATCCATTATGACCATATTTGGATTGTTTGAGGGGGGGGGGTCACAGCCAAATATGGAATTAAACAGCTTTAATTATCATATAATGCAGTTTTGCAGTCTTGGATAACTTGTGGAATGGCGTTTTGTCACCCAACAACAGTGTTATAAAGAGTCCAGTGTACAAGTGAGGTGTGGGGGTGTTTGTTTTGTTTTTTTTCTTTTTTTGGGGGGGGGGAGGGTACCCTAAAAATAATGATTGCTTCATTTTAATGAGTATATCATGGTTGCATGGATTTAACAAATTGCATATACTGCATACCTACAACCCCTGTCCTATAACCGCATGGCTTTTACCCAAATTTCTTGTTGCTGCTGATGCCAATATCATGTCATTGCTTGAAATGAAATCATACAATTTATAGCAAACAAGTTTTACTTATTTTTAAAAATATTTTGTAGCTTTTTGGTAATTATTCAACATGCACACTACCAATCAACTAATCATAAAGTGAGGATTTTTTTCAAAAATATAATGAAAATTTCATGATACCAAAATATTATGATTTACACAAGTGTACTTTGGGTAAAATTAGTGTACAATATCAAATCATTTTAATCCAAAAGTTGTCACATATATGCCAAACATAAGTTTTTTTGCATGATTTTGAATGTCCATATGATGTGACCATTTCCTTTTTTAAATCACACAAATATTTTTTGTACCTGTCTGCTGTTTCCCTGCACTGTAATTTTCAGTTTTTTTTTACCCCAACATGATGTTGTTAAAGTTGCCTCATTTTATATTCTGTCATCAGCAATCATTATCTAGTCTATTTCTAAATAGGTATCATTGATAATTCCATTTTGGATCAGTTACATGCTATTTGAAAATGTCTGTTTTAAATTTACTGATGGAAAATTGTGAAATCACACTCCTATCTCTTTCATTCATAATTACCTTAGTTCTATGTAATGAATGTCTCATGTTTTCATTGTTTCAAGCTGTTTAACATTTCAATTCTTTTTACAGCTGACAGTAGCTGAAATTTAATTGCTTACCATATATACTCACTTATAAGTCAGATCCAACTGCAAACTGCATAGACCCAGATCTGCCATTGCATAATGCACTGGCAGATCTGGGTCTGTGCAGTTTGTTGGGAGTAATCATTAGAACAAACAACATAAACCCTGATCTGCCTGTGCGCTATGTGATGACAGATCAGGGTATGTGTTGTTTGCTGTTGGGCAAGACTTATAAGCAAGTATATGGTAATTCATTACTAAGTAGTATCTTAGTAATATATTTTCAGCTGTAAATTTGTAATCAAAAGTAAATAGTAATCATTCAGACTAAGTTGAATACTTCTTCGAACATCTTTTGTTACATACCCATTTAATCTAACATGCTTGATCAGCCATTTATTACTGATGTTCATTCATCAATATTCTTGAACAATCACAATTAATTTGTTAAGTTAAATATAATAATAGTAGTAAAAATACATTACTTATAGAGAGTGACTCATTTAGTCAAGGACTCTTCTCCCTCGAGTCCTTCTTAAGAAGAATGTATAACAAAAGTAACACTTTTTTGTTACATACCCATTTAATCTAACAATATAACAAGTAATTCACACTCTATAACTAAAAATATTTGAAAGCATAAAAAATGTGGTATGGCATATGAATATATCCCTATTAACGCCATATAAAGCAAGTTCTTCCTGCCAAATAAGAACAAAGCAAGCAATTGGTTTTGTGTATGTTTATAACACATATCCAACTGCTAAACAGTATAGAGCCAGATCTGCTGGTGTAAACACTGTTTTGTATATAGCCAGATCTGCTGGTGTAAACACTGTTTTGTATATAGCCAGATCTGCTGGTGTAAAAACTGTTTTGTATAGAGCCAAATCTGTTGGTGCAAACACTGTTTTGTATAGAGCCAGATCTGCTGGTGCAAACACTGTTTTGTGTATAGCCAGGTCTGCTGATACAAACACTGTCTGTTTTATCTGTAATTTCAAGCTCAGTATACATGTACACCCATATTTGCCTGTGTATCATGTTATTACAGATTTGGGTCTGTAATACTGTTTGCGGTGTAGATCTAGATTTGCCTTTGCACTACTTTATTACAGATTTGGGTCTGTAATACTGTTTGCAGTGTAGATCCAGATTTGCCTTTGCACTACTTTATTACAGATTTGGGTCTGTAATACTGTTTGCAGTGTAGATCCAGATTTGTCTGTGTATTATGTTATTACAGATTTGGGGCTGTGATGCTGTTTGCAGTGTAGATCCAGATTTGTCTGTGTATTATGTTATTACAGATTTGGGGCTGTGATGCTGTTTGCAGATGGTTTTGCATTATACTAGAGCAAATATGGCTATTATGCATGTTTTTCTCACCTTAAAATTTTTAAAAATTGTTATACATGATAATTAGAAGTACAGTGGTCCTTCAATATAATGTACCTCAGTATAACACAATCTTGTATATAACATATTTATAGTCATGGATCCCATTGTACAGACTGTATTATATTTTTCCATATAATGTACCTCAATATAACACAGTCCTTTATATAATACCCATATGGTAATGGATCCCATTGTACAGACTATTTTATTTTTCCAAATAATATACCTCAGTATAAGGTGACCTTACCTATAACATGGTACGTTTCTATTGATACCCTGAATAGTGTTATAATAAAGGATCACTGTATTACATTTTTGCTTAAATTGTCATCTAGAAAACATGTGAATAACATTTAGATTATTACCTGGTCTAAGCAAATCTCTTTGATCTTTGTTATTACTGCATTGTCTATAATTATTTGTACTCATTTTATTAATTATTTTTGTTAAATGTAGAAATAATTATAGGTTCTAAATTAATTATCATTTTCTTTGGAATACCAAAAATTTACAAAATTTAAAAAAGAAAAATAGTTCTTTGTTCCAAAACTTAGAGGACAACATTTTTTAAATAATTTTTATGGATTGATGGTATATGAAAAAATACAGAGTATGAAAAAGTTACAGACAATGCAGTATGAATATTTCAGTAACACACCTTTGCAGTTCTCAGTTGCAGACAATACAGTATGAACATTTCAGTAATACACCTTTGCAGGTCTCAAGTTACAGACAATGCAGTATGAACATTTCAGTAACACACCTGTGCAGATTTCTTGGTGAAACCTATTTATATATGGGTAGCCATAATGAACATGAACTATTTAAGTGTTTCATTCATATTTGTAAAACATATTTTTTGCCATGTTTCATTATATATATATATATATATATATATATATATATATATATATATATATATATATATATATATATTCATTTATTTTGTTACAGAGGAGGAGGAGAAGGCAAAAGATGAGGCTGGTGAAGGGGATGTACAACAACCATCTGAAACTGTTCCAGAGACACCAAAGGATGAGGACAAGGAAGATGAAGGGAACCAACAGCAGGAGCCATCATTGGAGGAACCTCAGGAGGAACCAGCAGACACGACAGCAGACGATCCAGAGGGGGGTGGAAATCAGGAAGAGGAATCAGCAGATTAAATCTTAGACAGTGGACATTATAAGACTTTTAGATTTCTCAAAATCAAACATATATTAATAAGTATTGTGATAGAAAAAAGTGCAAATTGGCTTTATCATTGGCTTTCTGGTGTGAGCAGGAAGCTAATATCAAATCTTTAATAATACTGTAGGTGTAAATTTACATCATCAAATTATTTGGACAGACAATATTTATCTATATTTCAGCTACAGGTTTGAAGTTAGAGTCTATATGACACAACAGGATTATACTTCATCTAAATATGGGAATGCCGCTGGTTTTCCTCTGGAGTTATGTATCATTTGTTCCACCTTCAAGTCCGGAAAAGATGTCTTCCAATAATGAGCATATTCATGCAGACCAATTAAGCATTTAATTTATGGAGTATAATAATGTTATATAAGCTTCAATATCTACAATGTAATTATGAGAAAAGCTATATATTTCACAGGAAAAAAACTTTAAAAATAGAACATTTGGAGATTGACAACATGGATATTCTAATTAAAAAAAGAACATTTGTCAACTAGATTAGCAATAGTGCATGGCTGATTGTGAATGAAAGTAAAAAACATTTACAAAGACATGAACTGTGGACATGCTTCTCATCCTTTTGTGCCTCAAATCTTGAAAAAGTGATGACAATAACATATTTTAACAAAAAATATTAAAATATTTCACTTTTGTATGATGTTATTCATATTTGAATAAAAAAAATTTGATGCAACAAACTTTGTGTTTTAATTGTCACATTCTGACTATAGCATTCTGCAATATTACCTGAAGTTCTGTCAATGTGTGGTACCAGGTATTCAGACATTCTGTAATATTACCTGAAGTTCTGTTTATGTGTGGTACCAGGTATTGAGACATTCTGTAATATTACCTGAAATTCTGTCTCTGTGTGGTACCAGGTATTGAGACATTCTGTAATATTACCTGAAGTTCTGTCTATGTGTGGTACCAGGTATTCAGACATTCTGTAATATTACATGAAGTTCTGTCTATGTGTGGTACCAGGTATTCAGACATTCTGTGATACTGTAGTATCAGAAATTTTCGTGGGGGACAAATTTTCATGGTTTTCATTGTTGCCCTGAGCTACTAATTTAAATTCCCAAAGAAAAATTAGCCACGTATGATGATGACCACACACACCCCCACCCATTTTCTTACTGTGTTTTGTTCCTAGAGATTAACAAAGCTACTAGTATTTGATAAATCAGCATCAATACTGTAATCTGGTAATAAAATATTAGCTTTTACATGCATTTGTTTTATTTTAACTCTTTGAGAAAAGAATTATAAATCATTTTATATTGTTTCAATGCACACGTATCGATAAGGTATCCGATAGCTGTTATTTCCACTCACTGCCTTAAATTGATATGAGATAAGTAAGTAATGATAGAGAGAACTAGAAAAAGCATAAAGTATTCAAACAACAGTAGTACTGAAAATGAAAGAAAGAATAATGCAAAATACTGGTATATGAAAATTAAATTTAATACTTACCGTATATACTCGATTATAAGTCGACTCGACTATAAGTCGACCCCCCCCCCATTTTAGGGCTGCAAAAAGTGAATTTCTCTTTGACCCTCCTATAAGTCGGGGTGTGTTTTGCAAGTCAGATCCGTCTGAAGAGGTGACTTCTTAGTGAGTCAGAAATGCACTTTGGAAATATAAACAAGCCAAACTGGATAGATAGATAAGAAAAATAAAGACAAAACCAGTGTAAAATACAATTATATTATTGAGTGAAATATGTCACAAATAAATTGAGAACTTACAATTTGTCCACCTTTGTGTAATAAAGTCCATTGAAATCCATAATACTTGACAATTTAAATTCAATTATATGATAAATCCACAAATTCAATTATAGGTCACATACCGGTATAAAAATAGAAGCTCAGAATGATCCGATTCACAATACCCTGTAATATGTTAATTCCGCACGTCGTACAAATAAACAATGAAAGTTAAGTCCACTTTTTTGTGATTCACGGTATCCTATAAATGTCACTATCTAATGTTATCTGGTACAAAATCCAAGAATTAATCCTAATTGTCTGATAAAGTTCTGATATTCTACATCGTCATCTAGTCATTGTAAATCATCGTCATCTAGTCATCGTAAATCTCATCCGACTCGATTCCTCGGCTTTAGTGTCACATGCAGGTGCTTATGCAGAGACTGAGCTTGGGCTCTGTGAGTAACACTTTGATCATAAAGTCAGAAATCTATTAAAGGCTGCAACTGAATACATGTCAATTGTGCGGCAAGATCACAGGGAGTTCAAATAACCACCCGCTGTTACTTGGTACTGAACAAGTATCAAACTCGCAGCTTGATCAAAGGGTTGTCACGTGAGAAAACAAAGAGTGTGGTGCCTTTACAAGCAAAGGGATTGAGGTTAAAGTATATGCACAGGAAATTGTAGAACTCTACTTGGCACTGAACAAGTATAGATTCGCGGCTCGATCAAAAGGATTGTCAACTTGAAAACAAAGTGAGTCCCTTTACAAGCCAAAGGCTTATCGGCCCATGTGCACTGGCAGATAACTTGGGAAATATCACTTGGGAATTAAATCTGACTTGTGGAAAGGAAACTACAAATTAAATCAAAACTTTTATTGCATCAAGCACAGTCTTTATACAGTAAAACACAAATATTAATACAAACACAGGTTGTTCGGACTTGCACGAAAATTGAGGCAATATACTTACTAGTAAACACCCACGGTAAACATTGACGGACACTTCATTTTGCAGTAGGTAGTATTTAATTTACCGGTAATATTTTCAAATTATTAAAATCCAAATAACTGTAGATACATGTATTGTGTAATGAATACCGTCATGAAATGGATAAACACAGTGCATGCCATATATGCATTACTGCATAGGAATAGTGGCATGAACACGTAAAAATATATGAATTGACAGTATTTTTATGTACTGCAAACATCTAGAGCTTCCAACATTACCCCAAAATTTTTTTTTTTTTAATGTCGCGCTTATAAGACCACCCCTACTCTGCATGAATCAAATTTTAAGTAAAAAACGTCGACTTATAAGCGAGTATATACAGTATTCAAATTGATCCTTCGCTCGAGTACAACTGTTGTTGAAAAATTTAAATACTCCTGAAAGCACATTTCATTTTATCAATGCAATTTTAATCCAAAAGAACAACAAACCTGTAAAATACTAGAACTATTGCTTGAAGCACTATTATTCATGAAACACTATGTATATACACTAATTACAGAAGTGTAATAAAGCTTACACTTCATTGATTTTTGGACAAAGCCACTGCATCAACATCGTGTCACTCAAGTCTCAAGGTACACACAGATGCTTGTCAGGTACATAATCCCAAAATTGCAGAATTAAACAAGTCCAGCTTTCTCAAAAGCCGTGGTAATTAGGTCCGATCTTTCACTCATTGTTGCATGAGCTGCAATTATCCATTCAGCCTGAATCGGCTTCATTAATGAGGTTGCAATCAGTGATCATCAGCAGTAACATCTTCCCTTTCCATGATTGCCTCCATGACCTGTTTAGCATACCAGTTGTGGAAGTGGGATTTTAATTCTTCTTTGTGCTCTTTATTTATTGTCAAGTCTAGTGGTTGAAGTTGGTCTGTATATGAGGCAGGCACAAACAAGCTCGTGATTCCACTGTATTTCAATTTAGTTAGCAGCTTATCACTTTGGTGGGGTCTAAACACATCAAATATTGCCACTGCCTGCTGATTGCATTGAATTGAGCAAAGGACAGCCAGTCATGTGTTTTGTTCACTTTATGGACAGTACTTTAAGCAAGAGATCATACAGACGTACTTCAGTAGTCAATTGGCTTAGTGTTGTTGGCTGTGTTGGCTTCCTTTGATGTTAAGCACTCAGAAGAAACCACAGTGTAAGTGATTGATCTTGACAGGTGTTTTATTTGTGTTTATAGAGATGGTAGTATTATTTTAGTGTTATTGGCTGCGTCAGCTTCCATTGATGTTATTCACTTGGACGAAAACATGGTGTAAGTATTGAACTTGTCAGGTCTTTCATTTGTACTCATACATGTGGTAGTATTGTTTTAAACATTCAAGTGACTGCTGTTTGTGTCGGGATAGTTTTATTCTTTTGTATTCTTTATTTTGGGTAATCATAGAGGTTAAACCAAGAAATTAAATACTTACTAATATGCAAACTCTGACAGGCAAAACCATGAATTTAAGTACCAAGAAAAATTTCTTTTATTAGAAAACCATGAAAATTGAGCCCCACGAAAATAAATGATACTACAGTATTACCTGAAGTTCTATGTGTGGTACCAGGTATTCAGATAATTTCAGACCTATTTTTCTATAGTACAAAGGAAATTTCCTTCCTAAAAGATTTTTTGTATAATTAGCTTGCAAAGTTAGAAACAACATTTTCATGGTAACAATTTTCTTTTTATCTGACTATATTATCAATAGCATATGCAGTATTCATAACAGTGTTGTTATTATCAATATCATATGCAGCATTCATAACACAAAGTTGTTATTATCAATATCATATGCAGCATTCATAACACAAAGTTGTTATTATCAATATCATATGCAGCATTCATAACACAAAGTTGTTATTATCAATATCATATGCAGCATTCATAACACAAAGTTGTTATTATCAATATCATATGCAGCATTCATAACACAAAGTTGTTATTATCAATATCATATGCAGCATTCATAACACAAAGTTGTTATTATCAATATCATATGCAGCATTCATAACACAAAGTTGTTATTATCAATAGCATATGCAGAATTCATAACAAAATGTCATTATTATCAATAGCATATGCAGCATCCATAACACAATGTTATTATTATCAATAGCATATGCAGCATTCATAACTCAATGTTGGTATTATCAGTAGCATATGCAGCATTCATAACAGTGTTGTTATTATCAATAACATATGCAGCATTCATAACAAAATATTATTATCAATAGCATATGCAGCATCCATAACACAATGTTATTGTTATCAATAGCATATGCAACATTCATAACTCAATGTTGGTATTATCAATAACATATGCAGCATTCATAACAAAATGTTATTATCAATAGCATATGCAGCCTTCATAACACAATGTTGTTATTATCAATAACATATCCATCATTAATAACACAATGTTATTATCAATAACATATGCAGCAGTCATAACAATTGTTGTTATCAATAGCATAGGCAGCATTCATAACACAATGTTATTATTAATAGCATATGCAGCATTCATAACAATGTTATTATCAATAGCATATGCAGCATCCATAACAATGTTATTATCAATAGTATATACAGCAGTCATAACAAAATGTTATTATCAATAGCATATGAAGCAGTCATAACACAATGTTATTTATTAATAGCATATGTATCATTCATAACAAAATATTATCAGTAGCATATGCAGCATTCATAACAACATGGTGTTGAAATTTAATCAGGATTGCTGTCAAAGTACTGGAAAATTCCATCTGCTAAGTCCTTCATGAACCTTGAATTCTGAATTTTGGCCAAATTTGCCCCCCCCCCCCCCATAATAAAGGGACAAGGGGGATATAGCTGTGTCTGTCTACCATTCTGTGTGTCCATATGCAGTTTCATTTCAAGAGCATAGCTCTCAAACTATTCAAGGTATCTCCATGAAACTTGATGTACGTATTGGACTAGTCCCTTTTGCTATTCACAATTCTTCAGTTTCAATATTTTGTTATGGTTTCTTCCCTTTTCTCTCGATCCATCCATCTCTTATCCACACTTTTGTTTCCAAAGCATAACTCTCAAACTATTCAAGGTAATAGGAGATTAAAAATATTCTTGCTCTTTTCCCAGTTTTTGTACAATCTGTGCTATGATAGAAACTATTCATAAAGGCATCATCAAATCCATCAAAAAAGAGTTGAAACTTTCCAGATGCAGCATAATTAACTGGACACCACTTTTAAGAAAGAATAACAGTTTGCTGGTAAAAAGTCAACCTCCCTATACAAATGACACCACTGCAACTTTACCTTATGACTATGTTTTCAAATCATTATTTGAGGACCTTAGTATAGCCAAGGAGACTGGGTCATGCTTACCCATTACAGTAGTCTACACTAGACATATATGGTGTAGTAAAGCTGTTGACTGGGTCATGCTTACCCATCACAGTAGTCTACACTAGACTTATATGGTGTAGTAAAGCTGTTGACTGGGTCATGCTTACCCATCACAGTAGTCTACACTAGACTTATATGGTGTAGTAAAGCTGTTGAATGAGCTAAGCTATTTCTAGGTGATTAATTGTACAATGGAGAAAAGAAGGGAGATAACTACATTGTTGCCCAGTACCACTCTCCACAATATGACAAAGCACATGAATATATTCTAAGCTGTCTTTCAAGTGAAGACCATCACATAGAAATTTTTTTTGCAACAATTGCACTAGGAATGGGGGCAGACCTTAGAAAGGTGCATAGAGTGATTCATGTGAGATCGGGCCCATCTTCAGCTGAAGGTAATACTGTCATCCACACCATATAATCAGCCTTCGTTATGGGCATGTTAATTCCAAAACCTATACAATTAGATACTAATGCAACTTTCTACCGCCCTGTTATAATAGTTGAAATTTGTTGGTCCACTAAGAAAAGGCCTGTACATAAAACAGTAATAGAAAACTAACTCTTTCTAGTGTTATCAATTAATTTACCATCGGAATTAGTTTTTTAAGTTACCATATTTGGAAATAATGTAATGTTTAATTCCAATACGTGTAAATATTTCTCTTTTTTCAAGAAGTCTACAGAAAATGGACATTTTTCACCTCTAAATTTTAATATGAAAAATGACAAATTTACAGCAAAGCAGCCAAACCCATTTTTCTATTGACTTCCAACCATATTCCCAACCATCCTTTAAGATAAGAGAAATTATTTGTCCTTCAGGCATGAATCCAATACTAAGTTTCCATACGTGCTTGACTTTGCATATATATATGCTAATCAAGTTTATTTTTAATCCATGGGTCATCACGCAAGAAACCATACATTTTATGGAATGATCTATTTTGTATATTCCAAATTGTGAGCCATGAAATCTGTGTAGAATAAAGAAATATATAATTTCATTTCAGAGTATGTTCAAGAGGTTGTTCATGCAGGAAGGGATGGCCTTCAGGCTGAAGTTATTATTTTGTACATCAGCAGTGACAGGTCTTCAAACATACTTGAGAAGGACATGAAAGGATATCAAGCACACTGGAAAGTGGCTGCAGATTCCAATTTTTGAATGATTATTTTGACTGTCCATATGAGGTTGCTTAATTTGTATGCTGTGACCTTTGTCAAAATAATGCACCTAGCAGTGCAAGTGGTATGAAATTTGTAAAGGGACAAAATCAAACAGATAGATACCTTGTGCACATGGCTTCAAAGGAATATGTCAAAGATGATGTATCTGGTGAAATTGCTTTTTACCTGACCGATGATTTAATTCTATGCATAACAGAAACATCTGATATTATACCTATGGTAATGAATGAAATTATACAATATTACAACATACCCAAGTACATTGCTGATTCATTGCATGCAGTATCTGTTACCTTTAGGAAACACTGTTAAGTTATTCAGATCAAGTACCGTATTTGCCGGCCTATAAGTCGATGCGGAGTATAAGTCAAATTCGCTAATTTCGACAATTTTCAATCCTTCATCCATATATAAGTCGATGAGCAGTATAAGAAGAAGCCCAAAATGATAATTATTTTTTTACACTATAAATTTTGGATTTCGAAATTTTTTTGTTTTTTTTTCAGGTACGAAAAATTACATTAACATATGGTAAAGCAATTTCAATGACATAATCCATATATAAGTTGATTCGGAGTATAAGATGAAGCCCAGACTTCCAGGTTAAAAAGTATCGACTTATAGGCCGGCAAATACGGTAAGTAAATGTATCACCTGCCTCTTTGCTATATACAAATCCATTTTAATTTTCTAGTGACCATGACCTTACTAACTGGGCAGAAGAAAGGTGGGCATCTAGGGAGATAAAAAACATTTCGAAAAATTACACCAATACCCAATACCACCCCCCACCCCCACCCCCCACAGACACACAAAAAGGTATAGGACTTTAATCGCAAAAATTATTAAAGATTCTCAAATTACCTTGAACTCGCATCAAGAGCTGAGGAAGGATAGGGTTGTGTGGAGACCAAATGGAAATGCCTACTTATCCTCCAGCCCAAATATGAAACCAGTTGCTTCAGGGTTTGGGAATTGTATCGAAACAGAAAAAAATGTTAAGCCCCCAACCTTAACTGTTGAAGACACTACCACTAGAAGTGGAATGAGTAATGCCTGTGTCTTGCCTCTACCAAAACTGACAAGACAACTAGAGAAATGTTGTGCATGTTGCTTACTGAAATAAACCCCAATCTCCAACATCTCACTTATGTGCATGTGAGGGAAAATAATCTATAGTTACTGTGCAGTCTCCATTGATTAGTTGCCTGCTGCAAGTAAAACAGGGGGAATAACTATTAAAAAATTTGTGTCAGCACAGTGGATAGTCCATGTTCACATCAACATAAGATGACTATAGATATAATACCAATCAAGAATGACATATTTCCATCAATAACTGTGAGAATAACTGTAATGGATTCTATTCAACTTTAGCTATTCCTATGTATTGACCTCCACCTAACATGCAGTTTCACTATGGCAGATAATGGGTTCTCTGCAATACCAGGAAGTAGGCTTACTGATTTTTAAAAGTTTCTGAATATTGTTTTCCAGATTTAAAATCCAAATCTAAATTTGCGATAGTCAATCTGGGACTCAAACTCAAGTAAGTCTAAATCTGGTGGTGTCAGAATACTTCTGTTAGCACTGAAAAACCTGCCTGGATGTGGTACAAACGGTTTGACTTTTCAGAGATCATGTATCATTTTCAACTCACCAGTATGAGAGTTTCTCTGTTTGTGGTTGCCTGTCCTCACCTTTACATCAGCTACACTGTCAAAATTATCAGAAATGTTGTCCATGACAGCTAATGCTTTAGATCTGGCCAGAAGGTTTTTGTCTTTGTTCATTGGGCCCAGTCCTTGAAGAATCTTTTTTTGTACTTTGACAAGGCGTTCCATGAGTAGGTCTGCTGGTATATGACTATCTTTTTTCCCCCTGATGTTGATATAAAGGCCATATATACTTTGATATGCAGTGCACAAACAACATGATGCTTGCTGATGGCATAATAAGTGCAAGATCTCTAGAGCACATTTACTTCTGCTGTTATGACTCTTGCCACCTGAGGTATAGTAGCTTATGTAAAGCCATCTCTCCAGACTGACTGTATGCTTCAATGTATGTAACATATCTGCTGAAACAAAATAAAATAGCATTTTAAGAACAGTCCTTTCTAATTTAGAGTGTATTCACTGTGAATTTTTTTATCAGTGGACTGCCAATTACTGCAAAATATTTCAAACTGTATCAAAATTTGTCAAACAATTAGTGATACATGTACTTATCTATAATTTAATATTAAAATGACGCTCAAAAACCTACCACCGCCTCTATCTCCATGTCTATGTAACAAAATGTATACCTTATGTCCAAGACTGGTAAGGCTGGGTCTGTTTGTGTAGATACTGTGCAAGTATAAATAGGATCATACTGACTTGAAACTTCTTTTTTGGTTGAGCTGTTCGACACATCACTAATGGTGGTGTTTTCATCACTGGCCAAACATGTAGAAGGGAAAAAGCATTTCACCCTGGCATGCTGTGATCTGCACCAAGCTCCTGAGCATATAGAAAAACTCCCATTATATAAAGATCTGTAAAAACACACACCATACCTATTCTATATAAAAACAGAAAAGGATTACATATCTGCAAGCTATGTGGTTGTACATGATACATATCAGAAGCTAAGAGTTAAATGCAAATACCAAACAATCCAAAAATGATGCAAAGTAGGTCATTGTGATTTACTCAAAAGAGTTTTTCCTCAAAATAAATGAACCAAACAAATTTAAAAGCCAAAATTTGCATCCAACTAGTAGCCAAAAAGCATCCTGGTGGAAATTATATAATGTAGGTCATTGTGTTATGTATGATGTTTATATAATATTATAAATATTTTAGGAAATTATAAATGTTTCTTCACTTTAATATTTGCTTAAATCTTAATGTTATCAGGAAAAACATGTTTAACTAGTGTCCTTGAATTAGGTTGTTTTGATCAATATGTTTTCTCAATTTGAAGGTCAAGGTTGAATTTTGTTTACAAGTAAAATTCCATTAAGATGACACATGTTCTAGAACATTCTGTCATGTGACCAATCTTTATATATACCATGTTTGGTGGACATTTATTCAGTTTTGACATTACCATCAGTCTTGTAAAGAGCTATTACAGTTGTGAAAATTCATTCCAAATTCTAAGAGAGGAATTATTTTAAATATTCATTGGATTATAACAGTGCTCATAAACTTTTGGATTTTGGATTTTTAATTGATGATTTTGGAATTTATGTGAACTTATTCAGAGATTTTGGAATACTTCATTTTGACATCAGCACATCAAGATTACTAGTACATCAGGACTTTGGAGACCATTAGCACATCATAACATTCAAGGACACAGCCGTGAATTCGGAACATTCTATATTTAGGACTTGTGATTAGAACAATCATTCTTATTGGATTATTAGGATTTCAAAACACATTATTGTAAGTGACTTTTTGATTTTTCATTTTAATTATCTAGTAATAAATTGCTTGTTGATTTTTACTTGATTTGTTAGTTTCACTTTCTTTCTGTTACATTTTTCTTAGACCATAGAGTCGTAACAGAAATTGGGGGCTCGTCTGGGATCTAAATTTCATTAAAGCATATTAGAGATATTAAATTTATCTTTGAAATTCATATTGATTTTGTCTTGGAATATTTTTTTTGTCTTTGGCAAAGATTTTATATAGAGAAATTTTTTTTGTGTGAAACCAACAAGCATTTACTATGGCATCTAATGTTCAGAATTTCATTTCAAAACCTACCCAGGAGGGGTTAGAGTGCATGAGAAAGGATGAGTTGCTCGAGCTTGCCAGAAAATACAGTCTATCTGAGGCAAAAGTATCATTGACAAAACAGGAAATAAAGATTATTTTAATTCAATATTTAGTAGGAAAGGGAATTTTTGAAAATAGTGCTTTAAGTTTGAAGAGAAAGCCTGTATCGGGTTCTGACAGGAAATTAAGGGAATTAGAGTTAAAGAACCAGATGGATTTAGAATTGGCAAAGCTTCAGATTCAGAGAGAGAGAGAGAGAGAGAAAGAAGAGAGGCAGATACAGATGGAGAGAGAGAAAGAAGAGAGGCAGCTACAAATGCAGAAAGAAGAGAGGCAGATGGAGAGAGAAAAAGAAGAAAGGCAGATGGAGAGAGAGAGAGAGAAAGAAGATAGACAAATACAAATGCAGATGCAGATGCAAAGAGAAGAAAGGGAAATGCAATTTAAGTTAAGAGAATTAGAACTGGCAAACAGAGCACACTCCACTCCTTTAAACACAAGTCCAGGTTTTGATGTTACTAGATATATTAGGTTAGTACCCCCTTTTCAGGAAAAAGAAGTAGATAAATACTTTCTTCATTTCGAGAAAATAGCTGAAAACTTGAAATGGCCCAGAGAGCATTGGACTTTGTTATTACAAAGTGTACTAATTGGCAAAGCTCGTGAAGTGTACATTTCACTGTCAGTACAACAAAGCACTGATTATGATGTGGTTAAGGAGTACATCTTGAAAGCTTATGAGTTGGTACCAGAGGCATATCGACGAAGGTTTAGGAATTGTAGAAAAGAAACTGGACAAACTCATGTCGAATTTGCAAGGGATAAAGAACAACTATTTGATAGGTGGTGCTCAGCCAAGAAAGTTGATCAAGCTTATGATAACCTCAGACAGCTCGTATTAATTGAAGAGTTCAAGAGGTGCATCCATAGTGATGTTAAAACCTATCTTGACGAGCAGAATGTGGAAACTTTGGAAAATGCTGCTCGTATGGCTGATGATTATTCCTTGACTCACAAAATTTCATTTGGCAATAAGTCGTCCTCTCAGCAGTTTTCTGGTAAAAAACCATTTCAATCTCATTCGAGTACTTCCAAATTTCACAACAGCACAACTGTTAGGAATCAAACATCTGATAAGACTGATCAGAAATCCTTATCTCTTCCTACGTGCACTTATTGTAAAACGAAAGGGCACGTTATTTCTGATTGCTTCAAGTTGAAAAATAAGCAACAGAGAAAAGACAGAGCTTTTCCAAATGCTCTTATTTCTACGAGGTCAAGGTCACGGTCTTGTATTGAAAGCAATACATTTGTTGGGTCAAACAAACCCCAGTCTGATTCTATTTTGGAGGCTTATGAACCATTCATGTCAGAAGGTTCTATATCACTTATTGGTGATTCTGCCAAACCTATCCAAATTAAAATATTAAGGGACACTGGAGCTTCTCAGAGTCTTTTATTATCAGGTACTTTGCCTTTGTCTGAGGAGTCTTCTTCAAGTGAAAGTGTTCTTGTTCAGGGAGTAGAGTGCGGCTTTGTAAATGTTCCTCTTCATTGTGTAAATTTGGCATCAGACTTAGTTTCTGGACCTGTGACTGTTGGGGCAGTGACTTCTTTACCCATAGAGGGTGTTCATTTATTACTAGGCAATGACCTAGCTGGAGATAAGGTTGTGGTTAATCCACTTGTAACTGACAAGCCTTGTTTGGATCAGAAAGTTGATCCTGTCGAAACTGAAATCCCTGATTTGTACCCTGCTTGTGCAGTTACTAGAGCTATGGCAAAAAGAGCTCTTGAGAGTGATATTGATCAGGATATTTATTCCTTTAGCTGACACATGTATTGGTCAGTCTTTTGATGAGGTCACTTTTTCCTCAGGTATTGATCAATCAAACGGTATTGATTACAGTGATCCTCTTTTGGCAACTCATTCTCTTTGTTCTACTCAGGGTGACAAACGACAATCTCTTGTCGTTGAACAGGAGCAAGATCCCGAGATATCTTGTTTGTTTCAGAGGGCTATTAGTGAAACTGAAGCCACACAAGTTCCAGTGTGTTACTTTGTGAAAAATGGGGTCCTTATGAGGAAATGGAGACCACCTGATGTACCCGCTGGTGACGAGTGGTCAGTGAGCTATCAAATTGTTGCTCCTAAGTCATATCGACAGGAAATTCTTAATTTAGCCCATGAAACTCCTTTGGCTGGTCATTTAGGAGTCCATAAGACTTATCACAAGATCTTGAATCATTTTTATTGGCCGAAACTCAAAAGTGATGTTTCTAAATACTGCAGATCTTGTCACACTTGTCAAATGGTAGGAAAACCCAATCAGAAGATACCTAAGGCTCATCTGCAACCTATTCTTGCATTTGATGAACCATTTAGTAGAATAATGGTAGACTGTGTTGGTCCTTTACCTAAAACCAAGTTAGGCAACCAATACTTGTTGACCATCATGTGTACATCTACAAGATTTCCAGAAGCAATTCCTCTGAGAAATATAAAAACTAAAACTATTGTGAAAGCTTTGGTGAAGTTTTTTACACTTGTTGGCCTTCCCAAATCTGTCCAGTCGGATCAAGGGTCAAATTTTATGTCTGGAATTTTCCAGCAAGTTATGCATGAATTAGGCATCCAACAGTTTAAATCTTCTGCCTGTCACCCTGAAAGTCAAGGTGCTTTGGAAAGATTTCATCAAACTTTGAAGAATATGATTCGATCATATTGCTTTGATACAGAAAAGGATTGGGATGAGGGTGTTCATTTGTTGTTGTTTGCTGTTAGGGAATCAGTTCAAGAGTCGTTGGGTTTTAGTCCGTTTGAACTAGTTTTTGGTCATACTGTCCGTGGACCATTGAAATTATTGAAAGAGAAACTTCTTTCAAATGAAGATTCAAAGATTAATCTTCTTGATTATGTCTCTGATTTCAAATACAAGTTGTCAAAGGCCTGTGAAGTAGCAAGAACTAATCTTCACACTACTCAGTCAAAAATGAAATTAAGGTATGACAGAAATACACAGGAAAGGAGTTTTAAACCTGGTGACAAAGTTCTGGCTCTCTTTCCCATACCTCAAAATCCTCTTCAGGCTAAATTTTATGGTCCTTATACCGTTGCAAAGAAAGTAAATGACTTAAATTATATCATTAACACTCCTGGGAGACGGAAACAAAAACAACTTTGTCATATAAATATGTTAAAGGAATATTTTAACAGAGATAGCCCAGCTAATTATTCTGTTAATTTAGTTGTACCTGTCCCACACAGTGAAGATATCAATGATGGAATACAATCAGACTATAGTGACTCTGGTATAACCAATCTTCGGAATTCAGAAATATTGAACAACCTAGACCAGAAACTTTCACATCTACAACAACAGGAAAGAAATGAACTAAAACAGCTATTACATGACTATGAGCACTTGTTTCCTGATGTTCCAACACGAACAAGTAAAATTTATCATGACGTTGACATTGTAGATTCTGCGCCTGTGAAACAGCATCCTTATAGGATGAATCCTCTCAAACAGAACTATCTGAAGAAAGAAATTCAGTATCTACTGGAGAATGATTTCATAGAACCAAGTAAAAGTAACTGGAGTTCACCATGTATTCTAGTTCCCAAGCCAGATAATACATTCGGTATGTGTACTGACTATAGAAAAGTCAACAGTGTCACCAAAACTGATTCATTTCCAATCCCAAGAATGGACGATTGCATTGATAAAATTGGAAATGCGGAATATGTCACCAAGTTTGACCTTTTAAAAGGATTCTGGCAAATTCCACTGACGGAAAGGGCAAAAGAAATTTCAGCATTTGTAACTCCAGATGGACTTTATCAATATAAAGTTATGCCGTTTGGAATGAAAAATTCGCCTGCAACGTTTCAACGTCTGATGAACATGATAACATTTGGTCTTGATAATTGTGACGCTTATATCGATGACGTCATTATCTACAACAACACCTGGGAAGATCATTTGGAAACCATTCGAAAATTCTTTGATCGACTCAGCGATGCGAATCTGACAATTAATTTGAGCAAAAGTGAGTTTTGCCATGCTTGTATCACATTTTTAGGAATATTGTGGGACAAGGTCAAGTTAAACCTATAGAAGCTAAGGTCAAAGCTATCTCTGAATTTCAAGTTCCAATTTGTAAAAAGCAGCTGATGCGATTTCTAGGTATGGCTGGATATTATCGGAAATTTTGTTCCAATTTTTCCAAAATTGCTGAACCTTTGACAAGTTTATTGAGTAAGAAAGCCAAATTTTATTGGTCTGACAAGTGTCAGGAATCTTTTGACAAGTTAAAGGCCATGCTTAAGAATGCACCAGTTCTTTCTGCACCAAATTTTAGCCAATCATTTAAATTATCTGTTGATGCAAGTGATGTAGGGGTTGGTGGAGTATTGATTCAGGAAGACAAAAATGGTGTGGATCACCCTGTGTGTTATTTTTCTAAAAAACTAAACAAGCACCAGAAAAATTATTCCACAATTGAGAAGGAATGTTTGGCTTTGATATTGGCTTTACAGCATTTTGAAGTGTATGTCACCTCAGCTCTTTCTCCAATTATTGTGTACAGTGATCACAATCCCCTTACTTTCATCAACAAAATGAAAGATAAAAATCGGAGATTGTTGAGATGGAGTTTGATATTGCAGGAATATAACATTGACATCAAACACATCAGAGGAAAAGACAATGTGATTGCAGATGCACTCTCACGTGCCTAGAAATGTAATATTGCTTGATGTAATTAAGTCCAGTATCATAAAACATGTTCTTATGTAATTTTGGTTATTGTAGTATTAGATGTATATTCAAAAGAAAGCTTTATTATATAAATCTTTCTTTTTCTTTATGAGGGGAGGTGTTATGTATGATGTTTATATAATATTATAAATATTTTAGGAAATTATAAATGTTTCTTCACTTTAATATTTGCTTAAATCTTAATGTTATCAGGAAAAACATGTTTAACTAGTGTCCTTGAATTAGGTTGTTTTGATCAATATGTTTTCTCAATTTGAAGGTCAAGGTTGAATTTTGTTTACAAGTAAAATTCCATTAAGATGACACATGTTCTAGAACATTCTGTCATGTGACCAATCTTTATATATACCATGTTTGGTGGACATTTATTCAGTTTTGACATTACCATCAGTCTTGTAAAGAGCTATTACAGTTGTGAAAATTCATTCCAAATTCTAAGAGAGGAATTATTTTAAATATTCATTGGATTATAACAGTGCTCATAAACTTTTGGATTTTGGATTTTTAATTGATGATTTTGGAATTTATGTGAACTTATTCAGAGATTTTGGAATACTTCATTTTGACATCAGCACATCAAGATTACTAGTACATCAGGACTTTGGAGACCATTAGCACATCATAACATTCAAGGACACAGCCGTGAATTCGGAACATTCTATATTTAGGACTTGTGATTAGAACAATCATTCTTATTGGATTATTAGGATTTCAAAACACATTATTGTAAGTGACTTTTTGATTTTTCATTTTAATTATCTAGTAATAAATTGCTTGTTGATTTTTACTTGATTTGTTGGTTTCACTTTCTTTCTGTTACATTTTTCTTAGACCATAGAGTCGTAACAATTGTGATTTTTTCCAAAGAGTTTTTCATCAAAATAAATGAACCAAACAAGTTTTCAAGCCAAAATTTGCATCCAACTAGTAGCCAAAAAGCTATCTGGTGGACCTATTGTTTGCTTAGACGTGACTGACTTGACAGGTGATGTTTCTTTTTCATGACAATAAAATTAGGAGTATAAAAACTACTGTTAATTACTCAATCATGTTGTATTTAGCACTGTATAGTAACTAACATATCAACTATGCTATTGATTCGGGAAGCCATATGTGAATCACTTAGACATTTATCAGGATGTACCAATCAATAATTCCTGAAACAACAACTAAAAGAACAAATCAAATGGCTAACAGCAATGTTAACTTGACAGAGGACTGCATGAAAATGAAACCAGATGCAATTATATGACTTTTGTAGTGTGGCCTTGGCTTTAATGGCTTAGCATGTACTAATAAAGTTTAATTACTCAATAATATTACAGAAATAGCCCTAAATGTCAACACTTATAATAATAATAATAATACTTTATTTATAGAAGGTAACTCAATTAGTACAATACTACTCTCCCTTGAGGGCTTCTGATTAAAATGTGGAAAAATTATATACAATATTTACAACATAATATAAAGTGTATGTGTATTATGACAATAATCAGACTTTATCAAACATGTAAGAAAAAAAAACAGTATTTTTTAAATAACTTTAGATTATCACTCTTTTTTATGTTTTGAGGAATACTGTTCCATATGAAAGCATGTGAACATTGCAGAGGCTTTTTGAATATCTCCAACTTTGGCTTGGGAAGTCGAAGATTCCCATCACAAACAGATTTTAATCCATATTCAGATGAGTTTGCTACCAATATATCCTGAAGATATTGTGGAGCAATTCTTTGTAGAGACTTGTACACTAAAATGCTTGAAGAGACTCGTACACTAAAATGCTTAAAGAGACTCATACACTAAAATGCTTGAAGAGACTCATACACTAAAATGATCGAAGAGACTCGTACACTAAAATGTTTGAAGAGACTTGTATACTAAAATTATTGAAGAGACTCGTACACTAAAATGTTTGAAGAGACTCGTACACTAAAATGCTTGAAGAGACTCATACACTAAAATGCTTGAAGAGACTCATACACTACAATGCTTGAAGAGACTCGTACACTAAAATGCTTGAAGAGACTCGTACACTAAAATGTTTGAAGAGACTCATACACTAAAATGCTTGAAGATACTCATACACTAAAATGCTTGAAGAGACTCGTACACTAAAATGCTTGAAGAGACTCATACACTAAAATGCTTGAAGAGACTTGTACACTAAAATGTTTGAAGAGACTCATACACTAAAATGCTTGAAGAGACTCATACACTGAAATGCTTGAAGAGACTCATACACTGTAATGCTTGAAGAGACTCATACACTAAAATGCTTGAAGAGACTCGTACACTAAAATGCTTGAAGAGACTCATACACTAAAATGCTTGAAGAGACTCATGCACTAAAATGCTTGAAGAGACTCATACACTAAAATGTTTGAAGAGACTTGTATACTAAAATTCTTTAAGAGACTTGTACACTAAAATGCTTGAAGAGACTCGTACACTAAAATGCTTTTTTGGTAATCAATCCTTCTTGATAAGTCAAGCCATTTCAGTTCACAGAAGAGAAGCTTGCTTGGTACATCAAACGGTTTTCCAAGTTAATTCATGCTGCTCTTTTTTGTTGTTTTGTGTCAATATTGTGTTTGAAACAATTTCCTCAAATAGTGACACAATAGTCAAAAAGTGGCAAAATATAAGCATTATAACAGAGAATCCTTGTTTCCACAGGAAGATATTTCTTTTTCTTAGAAAGTAATGTAATTTTTGAATTTACAGCTTTATATACTTTGTCAACTTGATCATTCCATTGCAGAAATCTGTCCACATGAACACCTAAAAGTTTATGACTTGCTAAATTCCCAATTTCACATCCTTTTATGGTTAAATCTAAATGTATTAGGCCTAATTGTGCCTGTTGTTGTGAAGTTGTCATTAGCATACATTTTGTTTTATTTCCATTTATATGCATATCATTTTTGTGACACCAATCTTAGATTTTGTTCAAGTTATTGCATAAGTTTGATTGCACAACACTTATGGAGAATCCAGATGAATGAAGTGTAGAATCATCAGCAAAGAGGTCAACATTTGATACACTTGTAATGATGGGTAGATCATTTATGAAGAGAAGAAATAACCGAGTTCCAAGGACTGATCCTTGGGGAACACCGGCTTTGATACTTTCTGGTTGCAATGTTGTACTTCTATGCACACTTGCTGTGTTCTCTCTTGTAGATATGATGCTAACCACTGGATATTGTTATCATGAAACTTACAGCATTTAAATTTTGATAGTAAGATGGAATGATTAACAAGATCAAATACCAAGTAAACAGTTCCAGTTAGGTTTCCTTTGTTCATTTCTCTCAACATATACATCAGTAATTTTAGTTTGATCTGTTTGACATGAGTGTTCATGTTGAAATCCTGACTATTCCTTATGTATACACACATTTTGATTTAAATAAGAATTCACTACTTGTTTTTCTATAACTTTAGAAAGAGTGGATAGTATAGATATTGGTCTGTAATTTTCTGGATTTTCCATGTCACCTTTCTTACAAAAAGGGGTCACTTTTGCAATTTTAAGCAGGTCAGGATATTCATTTGTTGCAATACTGATGTTGATTATATGAATAATTGATATGGTTACCACAGATGCAGACAATTTAAGTATTTTGGGTCTAATTCCATCTAATTCTGTAGCCTTGTTTACATTTAGATTTTTCAATGTTTTGTAAACTTAATGCTCTGTAACATAGTCCAATGTAAATGGTTCTATATTTTGTAATTTCTTGTTTAGGTTTTCATTTAAAACAGTAGGATCAAAGTTTTCACTTTATCTTTGAAATTCACCAAAGACACTACACTGTACTAAAATACTTGCTGAATGAATCTACAATATCATGCATAGAAGTCGCTGTATGACCATTTTATTTGATGTTACTGGGAGGAACAGGTGACTTTTTGGAATTTAGCTGATTTAGATAGTTCCACACATTACTAGATTTTTGATTTTTCTAAATGGCTTGTTTTGCAGTATGTCTGTTTGACTATTCCAATCATATCTGTAACTGCATTCCTCCATTTCCTGTCATTTTCTCAGTCTTTGAGTTTATGAAATTTGTCTCTTGTGTTCATAGCAATAATGATTTCAGGTGAAAGCCATTTTAATTTCATTTGCTGTTTTACTTGCTTTGTTTTTAGTGGTGCATGAATATTCAAGATTTTGTTGAAGAGATTATAAAACACTTCTTTTCCACAGCAACATTGCAATTGTTAATATTTTCTTTACAGTCAAATTGTTCTTGTCAGAGGTCATTTAGGATTTCTTCTTCAATCAAATCTTTTGAAGTCTCTATATGTAATTTAACTTATGATGGCACATATGCCTTAATTCAACATCAGTGACAACAAGAATGCCATTGGAAAAGAGTTAATAATGCCTGACCTAAGCTTCATAGACAAGGAAAAAATATTAAATGTGGTTATGTCATCTACACTTTGCTTGAACTACCGTATATACTCACGTATAATCCGGGTCCAAATGCAAACAACATAGACCCTGAGCTGCCATCGCATAATGGACTGGCAGATCAGGGTCTATGCTGTTTGTTCTACTCATTAATCCTTACAAACTGCATAGACCCAGATCTGCTGGCACATTATGCGATGGCAGATCTGGGTCTATGCAGTTTGCAGTTGGTATAAGCTTATACGCGAGTATATATGGTATACACTTTTGGATTGGTAATGATCTGCAAAGAATCATACATTTTTTGCCACACAAACTAAAAAAAGATGCAACACCCATTATAATACACTAAACTATCATGATACACTAATTTTATAACACACTAAACTATCATGATACACTAATTTTATAATACATTAAACTATCATGATACAATAATTTTATAATACACTAAACTCTCGTGGTACACCCATTATAATACACTAAACTCTCATGATACACCCATTATAATACACTAAACTCTCATGATACGCCCATTATAATACACTAAACTCTCATGATACACCCATTATAATACACTAAACTATCATGATACACTAATTTATAATACACTAAACTCTCATGATACACCCATTATAATACACTAAACTATCATGATACAATAATTTATAATACACTAAACTATCATGATACACTAATTTTATAATAGACTAAACTATCATGATACACTAATTTTAGTACTTAGTAACTTGTCTACCTCGAGAAAAAAAAAGACTTGGAAACATATATCAACATCAAGGTAAAATTGAACCAGGAATTGATTGCAAATAGAATTGTGTAGATGACACAGTCTGAAATGTGCAATATTTGCAAAACAATCATTATCCTCACCCCCTCATAGAAATGGTTTATAATAATAATAACACATTTTTTTAAAAGTAGGATCAGCAATAACAAATAGTAATACATTAATACATATAGCAATTAAATAACTTTGACACAGTACATTTTAACACTATAATAAACAGTTGTGATACATACATACAGTACATACATACATACATACATACATACATACATACATACATACATACATACATACATACATACATACATACATACATACATACATACATACATACATACATACAAGTGTCCACCAAGGATGACCCATACAAGTTTGCAAAACTTATTTCCAATGGGGTCCTAAGGGATCAAGATTTTGGGGCAGGGTATACTTTCCAAATTAAAATTATATATTCGACTAAGCTAAGCAATAACAATTAAGTGAAACAAATTTAAAAGATTTCAGAATTAAGAAGTGTCAGCAAAAACAATTCATTCCGGTAAAATATCATTGAACTCCAGTATGAAATGACTTAGCCAGGAAGGTTAGATTATTGATGAGGATGTTGAAATAGCAAATACATTCAATACATTTTTTGTCACCATAGCTTCCAGAATTAAGGAACCCATTGTAAACTCCAATCACGATGAACTAAGAAATTTCCGTTCAGAAAGAATTCAAGCTGACACAAACGTTTTTAGCTCTGCAATACCAAATGAAAAAGTTTTAAAATTTTTGCAAACTATTGCAAAAACGAAATCAACAGGCCTAGATAATATTGGACCACATCTCCTGAGAGCTGCTGCAAATATAATATCTGATAGCATAGCTTGCATATGTAATCTAAGCATATCCACCTCAGTTTTTCCCCAGACATGGAAATTGTCAAAAGTTGTCTATTTCTTAGATATGATTCAAACCATTCAACAGACATAACTCCTAATCCTTCCAATTTATTACAAACTATTTCATGATTTACTGCATCAAATGCTTTTTGTAAGTCAAGCATGATCATTCCAGTGTAGAAACCTTTTGTCATTTGTACCTTAATATGATCCCAAAAATGTATCAAGCATGTATTAGTAGAATACAATCCCCTGGAACCTGACTGTAGTTCTTAAAGTAAGTTATTCTTAGTGAAAAAGTTTTGAAGTTGAACATAAACTGCTCTTTCTAGAATCTTGGACACAATACTGAGTATACTAACAGGCCTGTAATTGTTTGCATCATCTCTACTACTCTTTTGTAAAGAGGTCTAACTCTAGCTAATTTCAGTTCATCAGGCACAATACCACTTGATGCAGACAAGTTAACAATGTAAGTAATTGGAATGTGAAAATACTGACATCATCTTTTATAAACAATGCTGGGATGTTGTCAGGGCCTGTACTTTTACATGGATTAAGGTTACTCAATCCTTTGTAAACAAAATCTTCACTTACATGTTGAAGTTGGCATGTGTAATTATGAACATTTCTTGCCCTGTAAAACTCTGTAAAAATGGCTGAATCTGTTGCAAGTGTATTTGAAGGTTGTGGCAATTTCACCAAGAGAATAGATGCTACATTAGTTAAGAAGGTATTAAAATGATTTGCAATATCACAGGGACTGTGGCAGTTGCTATCCTCAATAGTCAGTACAATATTAGCATTATCTTTTGATTTAGAACTATAACTGGGTGACTTTAACTGTTGCAAGTTTCTTTGGGTTGTTTTTATTCACTTCAACTTTTTTACAAAAATAATTAGATATTGCCTCTCTAATATTTCTATGCACTTGATTTCTAACTTTGCAAATTTTTTTATACAGAACAACATTTGCTTTTATCTTTCCTATAAATGTTCAATAGCTGATCCCTATATTTAATTTTTTCCAAAATTTCAGTAGATGTCCATGGTTCTTTTTTGTTTTAATCTAACTTCTTTAATTGGAGCAATCTCATTGAGAAAAGGAGCAATCTCATTGAGAGCTGTTGTAAACACATCTCTAAGTTTGATCCATACTGCATTAACATCCTCAAAGCTAAAGAGATCATGCCAATTAATCTGTAACAATTCTGTAATAAACCCGTCTTTACTGTAGCTCTTCATAGTTCTGATTTTTACTGTGTTATGTTTCCTGATTTGTCCTTCAACTATTTTCCTAGTACAGAGGGTAAGAAAATGATCACTAATACCTATAGGGATTGTCCCTGATTGACAATTTTTTTTCTGGTCTATTACATAAAATATGATCCAATAATGTTGAACTCAATCTGTTAACTCTTGTAAAGTCCTCGATAATTTGACTTAATCCTGTAAAGTCCTCGATAATTTGACTTAATTCTGTAAAGTCCTTGATAATCTGACTGAATCCAAAATTTTTTATTAAATTAACATATTTTTTGTACATATTGCTGACATTGTATTCAAAAAACAAATACTGAAGTCACTTAAGATAATGAGTTCACAGTCTGATCTAATTTTTACTAAGGTTTCTTCAAACGAGTCAAGAAAATCATTCTACTTTGGAGCTCTATAACAAGTACTGTACCAACAACTATAAGCTTACATTTGGGTAATAATAAGCCAAACCAAAGGGCTTCTAGGGCCTCATGCTGCAAATCTGGTTTGGTAGAAAAAGCTATATCTTTTCCTATGTATGTATAAACATCATCACCACATATGTTCCTATGTTTTCTAATGACACAGTAGCTTTCAATTCTATTTTGGTCTTAATATTTGACAAAATTAAGGCTGTAACAATCACCTTATATTAATATCGACGTAAACTTTATGAAGGAATCGATTGGAGAAGGAATATCTGAGATGACGCAGTGGGGAATGTGCAATATTTTTTTTTAAAAAATCGTCGTCTGTACTTCATTCCTTCATCAAAGTTCATCTTGACCGACAAGTGAAAATATTTGTAAAAATAATATTTATATGACCAAATTGTTGGTTAAGCTTGAACACCAGATAACGACTGGTATAGATCAAACAGACAGTATTAGTAAAGTTCATACTGTGTCAGTAATGCATAGATAATTAAAGGAATAAATTTGCCACGGTTTGATACCGAAAAAATCTCCATTTTTATATGCAGCCATTTTGTTTTGATCACATGACAATGAGAAGGCGTTCACGTGACTTCTTCTAGCGCAGACCGAATGCGTGAGCATACGAAGCAGAACCAGACTAATGTGTGCACGTCAGGAACAGTGGACAGACGATTTGCACTCTTCATTTATCCTCGCCGTAGGCAATAAAACACAGCATGTCGGGCGTTTTACCAGCACGAGTGAATCCTGTTCATACGTCTCGTTGTGCACGTGCATGTCCTAATTAACATGAGTAGTATACATTTTATATTTCTCGTAACAATCATTATAATGGCACTTCATTATGGTTAATTGTCACGTGGTCTTGGATTATATAAGATCTAGTTCTCTGGAATTCGTCGGATTTCAAGTTCTGAGCTGGTAAGTAACACACTGTTTCTTTTACAATCCCAGTGTGCAATCAAAATGGCTAGAATACATTTAAGAAGCGTTTAATATTTTGTGGGGGTGGGATATTGCTGCGATTGCAGCGTAACACGAGGCTTATATTTACATTTGTACAACCTACCTTTTGCGTACCTGCCAATCTTCCAGACAGTGTTAGAGGCTTTTTGCGACTAAAAATGTGGCTTGTGGTCACGAAATGGGGGTTAGGGTGGGGAGGGGGAGGGGGTTAAGGTCGTGACCCAAAAAACTACGTCATATAATTGAGAATAAGTTATCTACATATATAAGCCTATATAAAATGACAGGTTAATAAGGGAAACAAAATGTTTCCTCTGAAGCATTTAATACACTTTTTAGTAAATTAGTTGGTAGACAAAGCACTGTCAACTATCATTACACGTGCGCACACAAACATTGAGTATGTGTAGCAATATGGGATGATTTTTTCAGAATTAGAGAATATACAAAAAATGGAACGCTTTCTGCATAATTTGAGGGTGCAGATTTAAAAAATGAACCCATCTTTATGAAATCTTTTCAAATAAATTCATGGGAAGCATTCAAACACATGTACTGTCCACCATTTTTAATACTGGTCTTTGGCACTTTTTGCAAATTCTTGACCTCATGTTATTTCAAGCTGAAATTTGTATATTTCTTACATATGTTTATATAGAAATGTTTTGTGAACATTCCGCTTTAAGAATAAATTGACTTTTTCTATGTTCCAGGCAATTCAGAAGCTCCCCTGTGCCTTTTTTTATCAAGCACCCCCCCCCCCCCCCGCAACATTTTTGCATGAAATACTATATTTTTGAGTCAAAACGCAAGTTGAAATTATATGTTGCTCTTTAAATGGAATGTGTTCTGCCTAATCTGAGTGTGCATAATTCAAAAATGAACCCATCTTTATGATACCTTTTCAAATAAGTTAACAGGAAGCATTGAAACACATGAGTCATCCACCATTGTTAATATTCATCTTTGGTCACTTTTTGCAAATTCTGACATGATGTTATTTCATGCTGAAAGTTGCATATTTCTTACATATGGTTATATATAAATGTTTTGTGAACATTCAGCTTCAAGAATAAATTCATTTTTTTCAATGTTCCATGTACTTCTGAAGCCTTTCTGTTTCTTTTTATCATGTGCCCCCCCCCCCCCCACTAACATTTCTGCATGAAATACCATAATCATGAGTCATACACAAGTTTAAATTTATGTTACTCTTAAAGGCAATAGTGCCAATGCATTACAGTGTTCTTGTACATATATACATTGATCTGAAATCACAATTTATTAAATAACAATTGCCATTTTAGAATTTAGTTATGATAAGATATTTTTGGTCAGTTTTCATATCTATAAAAAAAAATCAATGACAAAAAAACAAACATAAAAATGACTTACTTTGAATACTTACACAATTCTACTTCTGGCACTGAGTTGGTTGTCAAGAAATAGTTATGATTATGTTTTTGTTTAAATAGAGAAATCCTACAGATCGATTTTCTGTTCTTTATGATGACAATATTAATTTTGATATTCACAAAAAAAGGCATGAAATGAATTTGTTTTCATTCTTCAAAATTCTGAAAAATAGTTTAACTTTTACCTCTTTTTCACCCCTACTAAACATGAACATTTTAATTTGAATACCATTGTCTCTAGATAAGTATAGTACCTAGAGCAGATGACCTGACATTGATAATATCTAAGTATCATCACAATCACATACATATTATCAATATCATTATAATATCAGTATCACCTGTCGAGTCTCTAACCTCGAAAATACATTTCAACAAAAGTTGTACCCAAATTTTGTAATAAATTTTGTATAATGAATGACAATACATTTGTATAATCCGATTCCTTTGTATAAATGTCTGCCCTTTCATAAAATCTAGTTTTTTTGTGTTTTTGAACCCAATTTGTTGTATTGTTGTCATTGTTTACATTTGGTACATACCCATGTGCCGGGAAGAGTTACTGTTCATGCTGGCATGGATGACCTTTAAAAAAGACTTAATTCGTGGGTTTTCCGCAAATATTCGCACACATTTTACCCTTATTCTTGTCAAAAGAACTCCAAAGTATTTAAAAAGTAGGCGGAGGTGAGCGTATATGTTATTTTTTTTAGTTTTTCTGCGTTTTGAAAAAATCTCTTTTCGTTTATTTTCACCGAATATGTTGTGGAAAAAGCCCAAAGTCATATATGCTAAATATAGACATTTGACCTTTCAACCATGAATATATTCAGATATAATAATGTCGGTTTTTTACATACGAAAGCGGAGAAAGTACCAGGTGTAATGAGGTTGACATTTTGAAAAAATGTTAATCTTGATTGCCAGTGCCCTCTAGCGGTGGCACCTGTTGCTAGTATGTGCACAGAGCCACACAATCACAATTACATAGGCATTAAATAAAAAATACACAAAGTCTTAACTAGATGCAGACTTTGCTGCTATCAGCAATTCAGTGGAGGCTTGGAAAATGATGCAAGTGTCATTCATTTTGGTGGGGTACCAGGGAGGAGGGAGGCCTGGGATATCTTTGGGAAGAAAAAAAAATGTGAGGTACCAGTGTGAGGTACCAGATGCCTTGATTTGTAGAAAAATAAACCTTATTCTATCCATCATAATAGTTTAAGGAAAAAATTCTCTTGAGATAAAAAGAACAAAATATATCCTGGTTGGAAAGAAAATGTTCATCTTTGCACTTATTTAGAGACCGGATGATATAATTGTGTAAAGTTTTTCAGTTATTCTCAGTATTGAACACGCTCTTTCTGCACTTGCAATGCTGAGATGGAGTGCCAAACCAGATACATCTTCTGTCTCTGGTCAAACAAGCAATGGCCACACTAGTTGGAATGTCAAATCTTAGTTTTCCTGAAGGTAGATGATAGTTGCTCATGTCAGTATGGTGTTTACAGTATGTGCAGGAATAAAATGCCACCCCACCCCATGCTATTGCATTGAACAAAGTAAAACTCTGTTAACCAAGAGTTCTGAAATTAAGTTTTGCTGGGCTTAGTTGCACAAATGGTGTATCCTTCTTTGAATTATAGCTGCTGCATTTCAACATTTTGCCTTAAAACATGCATCTTTCCACACTATTCCATCTACAATAATAATCATGTTTTGTATGGAGTAAAATCGGATTTCAAAGAAACATTTCTGGTGACCACAAAGTAGTCATTAATCTTTCATAAAAAATGGCTACATCAGTCTCATTCATGGCAGTGAAGGGTAATTTTTGTTCCTTTAACATACTGTATATACACACGTATAAGCAGATACCAACTGCAAACTGCATAGACCCAGATCTGCTGGCAGATAATGTGCTGGCAGATCTGGATCTGTGCAGTTTGTAAGGACTAATCAGTAGAACAAACAACAGAGACCCTGATCTGCTGGCGCATTATGCGATGGCAGATCAGGGTCTATGTTGTTTGCGTTTGAACCCGACTTGTATGCGAGTATAGTCTGTACATCTCTTTGATTTACTTAAAACAATAGGGTTCCATTTTCATGTGCTTTATCTAAGATGAAAAGACACATTACACAAAATCACTGTTGCTATTTTTAGTTAAGTAGTTTGTGGAGTTGTAGTTATTTATCTTAGACGTCCTTTTCCTTTCAATGACAATAACTGTATAAACTGCTCTATGGTGATGGTGATAGTCTTCTATGAGGATTAAACATGACTGTTTGCTTTATATTGAGGCTACAGATTATGGGCATATATTGTGGTATCAACAAATGTTTCTCTCTTTTTATAAGATTTACTGAAAATCATGTTTTTTGCAAACATGACGGGTGAGGGGGTTGGGAGTAAAAAGTCATGTTTTTCATGTGACATGTCATGTTCTGGCAAGTGTGCTTTTGCATGAATAATTGGGATAATCTTGCATCTAATTGGCTGATCTTATTACCACTATGGAGGTCAGATTTCATATCCAAATTGTATCAGACTTTGAATATATGCTTAAATCATCAAAATCTTCATTGCATTTGATGAGTGAGATCCGTGCATATTAATGAAGTGAAAGTACATTTGTTGACCTAATTCATGACACAAGTCATACAAATATAGCACCAAGCCTTTTTAAGATAGGGCAATGAAACTTGATTGCTTTTTATGTTTGCTCAGTAACTTTGCAGCTCTGTCTTAAAGGTCATTATCAGATTAATCATGGTAGGCAAGGGACTAAACTTCACTGAATTTGTTTGTTTATTTTCAGTGTTCTTAATGGTGATGATAGCAATTATTATTATCATCATCAGTTGCACTGGCTTATTTGCATCAGATAGGACGTGAAACATTCCAATTTCTCTGTTATCAGTTATTTTATACCTCTCCCTTTTTCGCATTCCTTACAACTTTTAATAATTTTAAAATTTCAAGACATTCTTTTAGAGCAGTAAAGTTACCTACTTCCACTGATATTATATTTGATCCTGATACAGTCCTAGCATCATTTGACCATGATTGTATATAGATCTCAATAGTTTCTTTGTTGCTTTCATTGTTGTTTAAGAGCACCTCAACACATTAAAGGCTATGTATTTACCAAAACAATGGGATTTAAGTGCTTGCCCAGAGACTGACCCAGGATGTGTTTGGCAGGTTTATGACCTGCAACCTCTGATTTGTAAATGAAAATTGTGCTGCTCAGACATCCAATATGGTTCCTGCAGTGGCCTTCTTGAAAATCTTCTTGTTGATAACTCGTCCTGAATGGTTGGTCATACCCACATAGGGTTTCACACTTGAAGACTTTTTTTATGCCTACACTGTAGTTGGTCCTTAATGAAAATTGTGCTGCTCAGACATCCAATATGGTTCCTGCAGTGGCCTTATTGAAAATCTTGTTGTTGATACTTGTCCTGAATGGTTGGTCATACCCACATAGGGTTTCACAATCGAAGACTTTTTTGATGTCTACACTGTAGTTGGTCCTTAATGAAAATGGTGCTGATCAGACCTCCAATATGGCAGCCATTTTTAAATCTTGTTATAGCTACTCCTCCAGAACAGAAAGTCATATTGGCATGGGGTTTTCACCAGAAAACTTCTTATGATGTCTAGTTGTTCCTAAATAAAAAAGGTGCAAATCTGAAGTTTAGTATGGCCACCACACCAGTCATCTTGAAAATCTTGTTACTGCTACTCCTCCCAAATGGAAATTCCTATTAACATGGGGTTTTCACTGGAAGACATCTTATGATGTCTAGTTGATCCCCCCAAAAATGGAGCTGATCTTACCTCCAATAAGGCTGCCACAGTGGCCATCTTTCAAGTTTTTTTTATTGCTACTCCTAAATGGATGGTCATATTGATATGAGGTTTTCACCAAAAGACTTCTTGTGATATCTAGTAAACAAAAATGGTGCCAATCTAACATCCAATATGCTATCTTGAAAATCTTGTTATCACTATTTCTTCTCAACAGAAAGACACTGACACATGCTTTCCACCAGACTCCTTATGATATCTAGATCCAGACCATACTTATGTCCATACATCTGTACCCTGTTGTTCTTCCTTATGATATCTAGTCCCAGACCATACTTATGTCCATACATCTGTACCCTGTTGTTCTTCCTTATGATATCTAGTCCCAGACCATACTTATGTCCATACATCTGTACCCTGTTGTTCTTCCTTATGATATCTAGTCCCAGACCATACTTATGTCCATACATCTGTACCCTGTTGTTCTTCCTTATAATATCTAGTCCCAGACCATACTTATGTCCATTCATCTGTACCCTGTTGTTCTGTCCATCCCAATAAACTCATGCTACTATTTTATGCAAATATGATTTTTTAAAACAAATATTTGAGCTTTTTGTATATTTGGGACTGGGTGGGGTGTGAAGGCCTTGCCAGCATGATTGTGCAAAAATCACTCGACATAAACAAGACTAGGAAGTGTACATGTCATATTCCCAGACAGACTGTTGGGCCTTTTTGTGACTCCAAAAGTGTTTTGATGCCCCCAAGAGGAATCGGTGCATGTGACCTCAAAAATGCGAGTCATCCAATTGAGAATAAGCTATCTTTTCATATGAGCCTATAATTATAAAATGTGGAAATTAAAATTTCAATAAACATAAATAACATATTTGTTTTCTTTGAAGCATTTAATACACTTACATACAAAAAATAGTTGGGAGACTTTGCACTGTAAAATATCACCACACAACATAAACACACTTATGTGCACACACATAATCTCAACCACATGGACATTAAATAAAAAAAAATAGAGTTTCTGTCTTTAAAATCCATTGGACTGTATAGTATAGTTTTAATTAGAGGCTGTCTTTGCTGCTGTCAGTAATTTATTAGGGGGTTTGAAGGCAATGCAAATGTTGTGTTCATCTTTGCACTCATTTAAGATGGATGGTACTGTTGTTCAAACTTCCCAGAATCTCTTGTTGAATTTTTCTCAGCATAGAAAAGAACCTTTCTACATCTGCACTGCTGTGACGAGTGCCAAATATGGCCATCCTAGTTAGATTAATAAATCTTGGGTTTTCATGAAGGTAGATGACAAACTTACTTCACGGCATAGTCATATGCATGGATCAAAATAGTGACGGTCTTATTGTCTCCCTTGTAATCAATCTTTCTAGATAAGTCAAACCATTTCAGTTCACAGAAGAGAGGCTTGCTTGGCACATCCAATGGTTTTCCAAGTATAATTCATGTTTTTTTTGTTTTTTTTATAGTTTTGAAAGTCTGTCAATATTGTGTTTGGAACAACTTTCTCAAATAGTGGCACAATAGTCAAAAAGTGGCAAAATATAAGCATTATAACAGAGAATCCTTGTTTCCACTGGAAGATATTTCTTTTTCTTAGAAAGTAATGTAATTTTTGAATTTACAGCTTTATTAACTTTGTCAACTTGATCATTCCATTGCAGAAATCTGTCCACATGAACACCTAAAAGTTTATGACTTGCTACATTCTCAATTTCACATCCTTTTATGGTTAAATCTAAAAGTATTTGGTCTAATTGTGCCTGTTGTTGTGAAGTTGTCATTAGCATACATTTTGTTTTATTTCCATTTATATACATATCATTTTTGTGACACCAATCTTAGATTTTGTTCAAGTTATTGCATAAGTTTGATTGCACAACACTTATGGAGAATCCAGATGAATGAAGAGTAGAATCATCAGCAAAGAGGTCAACATTTGATACACTTGTAATGATGGATAGATCATTTATGAAGAGAAGAAATAACCAAGTTCCAAGGACTGATCCTTGGGGAACACCGGCTTTGATACTTTTTGGTTGCAATGTTGTACTTCTATGCACACTTGCTGTGTTCTCTCTTGTAGATATGATGATAACCACTGGATATTGTTGTCATGAAACTTACAGCATTTAAATTTTGATAGTAAGATGGAATGATTAACAAGATCAAATACCAAGTAAACAGTTCCATTTAGGTTTCCTTTGTTCATTTCGCTCAATATATTCATCAGTAATTTTAGTTCAAGCTATTTGACATGAGTGCATGTCAAAATCCTGACTATTCCTTATGTAACAGCATATTTTGATTTAAATAAGAATATATAGAATTCACTACTTGTTTTTCTATTGCTTTAGAAAGAGTGGGTAGCATAAATATTGGTCTGTAAATTTCCGGATTTTGCCTGTCGCCTTTCTTAAAAATAGGTGTCACTTTTGCAATTTTAAGCAGGTCAGGATATTCAGTAATTACCACATGATTACCACAGGTGCAGACAATTTAAGTATTTTGGGTCGAATTCCATCTAATTCTGTAGCCTTGTTTACATTTAGGTTTTCCAATGTTTTGTAAACTTAATGCTCTGTAACATAGTCCAATGTAAATGGTTCTGTATATTGTCATTAGATTCATCAATCAGAACAGATAAATTATTATTTTGGCATAGCTCGTTTACTTGTTTGTTGAACATTGGTGCAATTGCATTATTTATGATATTCACAGCTTTTGTTCTTTTGCAACTGGATTTCTTACTGATATCATTATCTGGGAACATTTTCTTACTTGGGTCTGAAAAATGATCAGCAACTGAATGAGTTCTGCAACGAAATTGCAGAAAAGAACATCAGCTCTTGTGACATGGTCTGTTGATGATGGTTTAAACCTGTTAGTTACTTTTAAGATTGATCTCTGCATTCTTGCATTGTCATGAGGCCTGGTGGTGTTGCTATGCGGGCAGATGTCACACACCAGAATCATACTGTTAATATGGTGTTTGCAGTATATGCAAAGCAGAATAACTAATGTCGATATGGTGTTTGCAGTATGTCCAAAGAATAAAATGTTCTCCATTGCTGCTGTGATTCACAAAGTTAAATTCCATCAACCGGAGTTCTGAAATTTAGTTTTGCTGAGCTTTGCTTGCTTTGCAGATGGCTTATATTTCTCAGAATTGAAACTGTGTTTCAACATTTTGCCTTCCGACTACCGAAATAATAATGTGTTTTATATATGGAGAAAATCCAACTTGAAGAAACATTGTCACTGTTTACGAACTTGCCAATAATCGTTAATTAGGATGGCTTAAACATTTTAATTCAAGGCATTGATATGTAATAACTTTTGATACATCACCCTAGCTATTGTCAGCCAATTAAGTAATCTGTGCAATGGTGTCTGTTTATCACTGACCACCTTAGCTTTTAATTGCCGCTATCACAATCAACTGAGGATAGATTTAGAAGAGTTCTAAGCAGTACTTTTTACTGTTTATATATGGCCGCTTTAGGAAAAGATGGCTATGACATCACATTTACATCAGGGTCTCCACCAGAGTTATAATTTTGTCAGTCTCACTAGAGAAGCTGCACTTGTCCATTACAATATACAATGGTGCATCAATCTTGTGCATTAGGAGCATGTCCAGAACAAAAACATGATGATCGGAGGGTGTTCAGCTTTTTAATATTAAGTATATATCTCGTGAAGAGAAAAAAAAATGAGCATAAAAGGAAGATCGTATCTATGCGCGCAGATGTCATGTCAATGGAGGATTTGCACAATGTTGTCAGATCTTAAACCAACCCTTTCTAAATCACCAGCCAAATTGTTTAGTTGATAAAATGACATAATATTTAAATTTGTTATATTTAATTTCCATACATTGCTAACCTCTTTAAAGGAATACGTGTACACTCAATTTTGGCAGAGTACCAACTGTTCAAGACCAACTATTTAAAGTTTGTACAAAGATATACATTTTTTCCTTTATCTCGAGATAAAAAAAATTCCCAACAAAATATGACGGATTTATATTTTTTGCAAATCAGAACACGTTTTTTTTTTTTCATGCTATTTGAGGGTCAGAATTTTTTTTTCTCAGAACACGTAGTGCCCTTCGAAAATTAAATGGTTGGTCCTTTACATTATTGAAGTTTTGTTTCAGCTACATAATTATGATAATGATGGTCATGACGATGATAATGATGATGGTAGCAAATTCACATTGTAATGATGTTGTGCTGATTACTTGTTTAGTGATGATGATTTGTTCATTGTTAAATGCTGATTTTTGTGATGATTGTGATGTTGATGATACATTGTTGTTGATGTGATGATGATATGATATTGTTTATGTTGTGTTGATTAATGATTTGATTATGATGATACAAAATATTGGAGAAAGAGAGACTAGGAAAGTACTAGATTGTTGCTGTTGTCGGTGGTGGTGGTAATTAGGTACTGGTTTTAAAATTCAGGTAGGTATTTTTTTTAAAAAACATTATATATAAATCAAATAACATTTCAAGTGCTTGAAAGTACTGGGCAAAACTGGCTCAATTAGATGCACAAATCAATTTCGACATTGTGATTTGTTTAATTTTTTTTTTTTTTAAATTGGGGTGGGGGGTGGGGAAAAAGTGCTAGAGTCGGCAATGAGAAACAGGGATGGTCGGCCAACCGGAAACTCGCATATTTTTTGTTTTGGTCTGAGTGTTCAATGGCACCATGTGTTGTTTTTGATGATGATCATGATGATGATGACAAGAACATAAAAAAAACAATAACTCAATTTCTCTGAGCAATGGTTTTTTATTGGACGACACGTCACATGATTTGATATTTCCTCATGTTGCACGGTTATTCTTAATGTCACATGATCATATATTGACTTTTATGTGATGTCATATGTTCAGTTATTAGCGTTGGCTAAATGAAATGGCATTTGTACAGTTTTAAAGCAGATTTTTTAATTTGGTCTCTAAATCATGTAAAAAAAATTGCCGATCTTGGTTTTGATGAAGATGAAGTTTCATCGACAAGTAAACCTGTAATATTAATCTCTGATTCTCATCCATCAGTATGAGGTTTACTGGTTCATAAACCTTGTTATTCACCTACCGGTAAATAAAATTCTATAATTGTACTTTGAGATTATTTAGATAGTAATAGATGTAGTGGCAGCATGGTTATTCCCTTGAGGAACTACTATCACTGCAGCAGCGGCATATGCAGTTGGGTTGTGACTAGGTCTGTGGCACAGTCTATAATTGTATAATAATGGTTTTCTTTCTCTTTCTTCTTCCATCTTCTCAAATAGTTCTCAATGCAGCATTGCTGTACTTTATATTTTTTTTTTCTTTTTCAGTAATACGTTTATACATTTGAGAGAGCAGTGCTTGAAATCCTCCTTAGTGCTAAGATTTAGATAGAAATTGATGTGATTGCAGCAATGGTCATTCCCTTGAGGAATTACTATCGCTGCAGCAGTGGAGTGAGCAGTATGGTTGTAACGAGATCTATGGCCCAGAGGAGAGAAGCTGAGGTATGTATTTTTTTCACATGAAATAGTATTGAAAATATATCAATTGTAAATATAAAGAGGGTTTGGGCATTTCTGATGCTGTTCTTACCAGTGTCCTAGGCAAATATTTAGCCTAAACAAACATATCCATGACATTTATCTGCTCATTGCAAGTCATACAGAGAGAAAAAATACTTGTATGGCTTTGTTACAAAGGTCATAACTTTTAATGTGCAAGGGTCTTAAGATCGAAAAACATAACATATGGTTCTGTTATGTAGAAATGCAACCTGTTATGGAAAATAACTTTCCAAAAGCTTGTTCGTTTTATTAATGTTTCCTCATAAAATAAAAAATATTAATGTGGCCTTTATCTCCAGTGTCTGTAGTGTGTTGCAAAAACTGCCCAATGTAAGTTTGTAAGTATCTTAGTTCAGGCAAGTCCTGCTCTGATTTATGTATCATTATGACTTTAATAACAAGTTACTGGGAATGGGTGCAAATATTTTCCTTGGGCAGGTTTGATTATTGTTACCCATGGTTTGTACGACCTTGAAAAATCCTTGAATTCGAGGGGTTGCCTTGAAAACTATTTGAATTTTAAAAATCTTAGTTTTATCTTTGAAAAGTCCATAAGTTTCTTGATATGCTCCTTGAATTGTTCATGATTTCCTTGAATTTATCTTTGGGAGTACATAACACTAAAACTTCATAAAATATTTCATTTGTTAAATTCAGAATTTTCATTTGCATATTTTCCAAAATGAATGAATAGATAAATACATAAAATGGGTTAAAATTGGGTGGATCAAATGACATATGACATCGGTAGTTACCAGATGGAGTAGTCTGTTTGCTCTAGTTACACACCAATTATGTTTTTTCTTCTACTTGTGTATAAATTTTTTAATTTATGAAGTGATAAACAAAGTAATGTATGGAGAAAGTTAAATTTCCAGAAGAAAAAATACTTTTGGAAGTCCTTGAAAACACTTCTTGAAAAGTCTTAGAAAAACAACTCTCTGAGACTGTATGAACCCTGTTTCATTTGTCATTTCAAGTGAAAGCTTGGAGATGAAATTTGTTATAGAAATTAAGTTTTACTCCATGTTGTGGCACAAATTACCAAGTTAATCAGTTTCAAACTAAAATTGAAAAGATTGGATTGTTCATATTTTTGACTGTGTTGCAAAGCAATTCCAGCTTATGGCTGGCTGGCTGTCTCATTCAGGAAATCTGTCTGTATGTAGGTCTATCTGGCGTGAAACTTTGAGCTTTAGGTTCATGTTTATCATTTTAAGACACCATTTCTTGTTCTAGTCACATAAAAAGCTGATTTGTAAATGTTTCAGAAGCTGTATTTGGTCAAAACAGGTTACTGTGTCCTATATTTCACACCCCAGTGACCTGCATTAACCTTTGCATTTAGCTCAGTTTCTTAGGCACTATTACATGCAGAATCATGTAATTGGTATATACAATCATCATCAGGATAATTGTTTAGTGATCTGTGACATTGTCTATAAATTTGATTGTTGAAAGGGTTTCAGATAGGTCTGTTCTATAACTTTAAACCCCTTTGAGATTAAGGAAGAAACTTTGAATACTTGTACATCATCACTAGAAGGTGTTGTGTGCCACATTGGGGGTGCTGTATTCGGTGTCAAGGCTGTGGCATGATATTTTACGTTTTCCATCACACTTTCCCTGTCTGCTTGATAACTTTAAAACCATTTGAGATTAGGGGTGAAACTTTATGCTTAATACATCACTAGAAGGTGTGGTATGCAACATTGGGATCTTCATGTTCAGGGTCACGGTACAGTATTTTACATTTTCATCACATTCTCTTTCACTTTATAATTTTTAACCATTCGAGATTCAGGGATGAAATGTAGTATACTTGTACATCATCACAGGAGCCATGGTAGCTCAGTTGGTAGAGTATTGGACTTGTAATTCAAGGGTCACAGGCTCAGTATTCTCCCAGGCCACCTTGGTTTGGCTGCCCTTGTGTGTCCTTTGGGTAGACACTGAAGTCCTGTTAACTTTGCATTATATAGTCAATGTGTTAGAAGTGCAATTAAAACTATCATCATCACAGGGAGATGTGTCATGTACCACATAGTGGGTGCTATCATCATCACAGGGAGATGTGTCATGTACCACATAGTGGGTGCTTTCATCATCACAGGGAGATGTGTCATGTACCACATAGTGGGTGCTATCATCATCACAGGGAGATGTGTCATGTACCACATAGTGGGTGCTATCATCATCACAGGGAGATGTGTCATGTACCACATAGTGGGTGCTATCATCATCACAGGGAGATGTGTCATGTACCACATAGTGGGTGCTATCATCATCACAGGGAGATGTGTCATGTACCACATAGTGGGTGCTATCATCATCACAGGGAGATGTGTCATGTACCACATAGTGGTTGCTATCTTTAAGGTCATGGCTAAATATTTTAAATCTTCATCACATTTTTTTCAACTATATTCGATTAAGCGATGAAACTTGGTATGCTTGAACATCATCGCAAGTTGCTATCTTCAAGGCCAAGATCACGACTCAATATTTTACATTTTCCATCACACTTTCCCTTCTGCTTATTAACTTAAAGCTGTTTTAGATTAAGGGATACACTTTGGTGTACATATGTCATCATTAGTAGGTATGTTGTGTACAACATTCGGTCTTAATCTTGAAGGACAATGCCATGGTGTTATATGTTGAATTGTTAGCTCACCTGGCCATATGGTATAAGTGATTTCTCCAGAAATGTTTGGTAGCATCAGGGTAAGTGCATTAGCATCAGAAATTTTAAAAAATGCTTGTTGTCATCATAAAAGTGAAACAATTAATATCACTGAAATACAAAAGTACATGTACATACTTGCCATATTCCCAGACAGTGTTGGTTTTTTTTGAGACTCAAAAAGTGTTTTGAGGTGCCATGGGGGATCAGTGCACGTGACCCCCTAAAAGCAACATCATCCCAATGAGAATAAGCTATCTTTTCAAATCAGGTTATAGTAAATGACTGGAAATTCAAATCTGAATAAAAGAAAATACCATCTGTTTTTTATGAAGCATTTAATATACTTGCAAACAAAAAAAAAAAAAAAAAAAAAAATGGTAGACTTAGCATTGTCAAATAACATCACCACAAACATGGTCACAACCTAACAGACATTAAATACAAAAATACACGAAGTTACTGTCTTTAAAATCCATTGGACAGTGGAATGTAGTTTTAATTACATGCAGTCTTTGCTGCTTTCAATGGTTCAGTAGTTAGTATTCACTAATATGCCTACTCTTTTCCTTCGTGAATGTGCATCCACGTCTTATGTTGGCGCAAGCAATGGCCAAAGTCGTTAAAGGTGATAAAACCTGTAAGATGGCAATGAATATCCATTTCAAAACAATGAATATGGCAATGAATACATTCAAGGTTTGTGGTAGTCGGCCGAGTTGCTCAAGTCTTTGACCACTGCTATTTCAACGTATTTTCGAAGTTAAAGTCACACCTATGGCAGTGAAGATATAATTTATTCTCAAGCTGAATTAATCAAAACAAGGTACTAATTTATGCAAATATACAATTTGTCATTTGATTAATGATTTAATACTTTTAAATTATTAAAATTCCATGGTGCAGTTCATTTCATGTAAGCAAGATATTCCAACATGTTAATGTTTTCATGAGTTACTTGATCACACGATTAAACGTTTATTGCAACCACATAAATATCCAAGGAAAATATGAGAAAGTTAAGGTGGCAAAACTGTCAAAGCAAGCAAGATTATCTAATTTTTTTTCTTTTTTGCACTTTTAGTAAATTATGTGCTACAATTTTCCTTTGTCCCTTTAAAATGTTGTCCCCCAAATCTGGAGGGTGAGGGACACAGTGTCCCCTTACCTTTGGATCCTAGGTACAATACTGCATTTAGATATTGAATGGTGCTGTTGTTCAACCTACTGAAATAATCATGTTTTGAATTTTATATATGTAGTAAAAATCCGACTTCAAAGAAATGTTGCTGCTGATCACAAACTTTAATAAAGATGGCTTCAACATTCTCATTTAATGCAGTCAGTGATGTGTAATAACATTTGTTTTTCGACATGCATCTGTTTGATCTACTAACTTCAGACAAATTGGGTTGTTCCACTTAGTGTACTTTACCTATGCAAATTAGCCTAATGGGCTCTCCCTCAGCATTGCTCAAAGGATTTGACATGACACATCACCCTAGCTATTGCGAGTCAATTCAGTAAATCTCTGCAAGGTGTGTGTTTATCTCTGACCACCTTACCTTTTAATTGTCTCTAAAACAGCTCTGTTTACTGTTTATTCATACCACAGATTACAGGCTTACATCATTGTGATCAAGAAATGTACATTTTTTTTGTTTTTTTTGTGGGAATTTTTTGTTGTTGCTAAGATTGCTGAAAATCGTGTTTTTCGAAACACAATAATGTCGCAGGGTTTGGGAGTCCAAAATCATGTTTTTCGCATGACACGTGTTATGTCATGTATGCATGTATTTAGATAGTATTCTTTATTTTCCTAAGTTATAACATGATTTAATGTAAAACTCATTTGTCTTTGAATTTAAATAAATGATATCCTTTTGAAAGCCACATTAAAATTGAAATTTTGTAGGCAAACTCCTTCTGTATCAATAGACATAAAGTAATTCAGCACCCTATGTGTCAGCCAGTTCCGTAACACACTCTTGATTCTCTTCATTGTATAGATTGAACTTTCACAGTCTGACAAAAATGGAACATAAAATTTATTAATGGATGTACAAAAAGATATAAAACTACCTAAATTCTAATTTAGTGAATTCCAAATTTGTCACAATTATAATCATAAATATAACTTCTTGTGTTTATTTCTGATTACAAGCAATCTATTTCTCAACTTTCTGAAAGCGGTATTTGTCAGTCTTATCACAGTATAACTGCATTTGTGTCCAAAAACATAAGTACATAAATAAAAATTCTTTTACAATTATGTCCAAAACAGCAAGAGGCAAGAAAGTGATTTTGGCCACAAAAAAGCCTGGTGTCCTTAAACAGTGCCTGAGACATACAGAAAATACAACAGTTAGTCCTGAATGAAATTCTGACCTGGCATCCAATATGGCCACCATGGTGGCCATCTTGAAAATACTGCTATTGCTCCTCTTCTAAAATTGATAGTAATATCATGATAGGGTTTTCACAAAAAGGCTTTTTATGATATCTAGTTGGTCCTAAATGAAAATGCGGATCTACAGACATTCAGTATGCTGCCACAATGAAATTATAGAAAGTCTTGTGACAAATTCTCCTGAATGGATGGTCATATTGGCAAAGGGGTTTTCACCAGAAGTCTAATAATGATGTATGGTTTGTCTTGAAAGAAAATGATGCTGACCATACATCCAATATGGCACCCACCGTAAGTATATTTGAAAATCTTGTAGTTTCAACACTTAGCAGTTAAAAAGAAGAAATGATCTTATCATGAATTCCTGGAAATTCTTTTAGACAGTAGAGCGTCAGTTCCTTAGAGGGACTCTTGTTTGCTATCGGATTGAAATCACTTTGACATCTCATAATTAATCTTTTCATTGGTGGTCTTTAAGCATTTGTTATTCAAGTATCGATCAGTAATGTCTACCAGCATCCTCTGCAGTGGAGGCACAAAACATGTATCATGGTCAAGGTTCATCTCCAAGGTCAAGGTCACTAGTTTTTTTTTTTTTTCTTCTTAAAAAACCCCCCTTATTTCACTTTTCATGTAATGATCTTTAAGATGGGGCAATTAAACTTTATTACCTTGGATGTCTGACCTGTAAATTTATTACCTTGGATGTCTGCCCTGTAACTTTATTACCTTGGATGTCTGACCTGTAACTTTATTACCTTGGATGTCTGCCCTGTAACTTTATTACCTTGGATGTCTGACCTGTAACTTTATTACCTTGGATGTCTGCCCTGTAACTTTATTACCTTGGATGTCTGACTTGTAACTTTATGGCTCCTTCTTAAAGATCATTATCCTACTACATGATTGTGAACTTTTGTGACCTCTGTATTTTAGGCAGGGGGGCAAAAATTAAAAAATTTGCTTGTTCACTCCTGTAACATCACATGGCAGTGCATAATTAAGCAAGAGCACAATGGGTGCAGCCATATTGGGAATCTAACGCAAGAACATGTGGCTTCATCTTGCATCTTGAAATGCAGTTTAGTTGTTTGATTCAGTGACATATCTTGGATATATTGATATTTAACATGGAAATGAAAATGGTATTATCATTTGTATGTTTCTTTGAAATTTTTTGAGAAAATGATTTCATTAAGTGAGGAATGAGACCACGGGGCAGGTGTAACATTGATAATCAAGTCGGGTGGAGGGTGGGGTAATATCTCCATTGCCCCAATTTTATGGATTTCTTCATCTTTCATTAAATTGAGTCATATTTGGTATCATTTAAAAGCTAAATAATTATACTGTAAACTACACAAGCTTTCATAAAACTAATTTTAATTGTAAGGGCTATATCCAGGGTCTAAACACGAGTATAAAATTCTGTTTTTGAAATAACCTCTACCTTTTTTATGTTACAATACATACCCATTTAGTTTATGCATTTATTTATCTTTCATTAATTCGAGTCATATTTGGTATCATTTGAAAGCTTAATCAATTTTGCTGTAATCTGCACAAGGTTTTAGTAAGTTAATTCTAACTATAAGAGTTACATACAGGGTTTAAACATGAGTATAAAATCCTTTCTTTGAAATAACCATAATTTTTAACAAAAATTGTTCAATACCTCCCCAGGCCAGCCTGGGTTGGCTGCCTTGGTGTGTCTTTTAGCTCCCATTTCTTCAGCATAATGTAGCCAAAAATGTGTTAAAAATGCCATTAAAACCAACCAACAAAGTGTTACCAGCCATTAAATTAAGTAAAATTTGATATCATTTTAAAGCTCAATTTTTTTCTGTAAACTGCTAAACCATATTATTAATTTTGTGATATTCTGAATGGTAAAATCATGCATAAAAATGACAAGATACAATACAAGAACACTTTTTAATACCAGTTTTATTTCTGTCTGAAGTCAGTGATAGGTGCCTTTGTAATTTTTTAAAAATTGTGTGTAATTATGTTACACAAAGCTTTAGTTTACTATCATTTTTTTTTTAGTAGGCCAGCATTAAGAAATTAAGAACAAAAATAAAACAAACAAAGCAGCACTTCATGATAACAATAACACTACCCTCTCTCTCTCTCTCTCAATAATTTATAGCTATTCTCAGTTTGTCAGGTTATTAGTTTACAATGATCTTTAGAGGTAAAAAAAATCAGATAGCCCGGCACGCGATCTCTTTTAAATCTGGATTGGGTCCCTCCCCTATTCTAAGTGAGATCCCCATCTGGCCTGTCAAAAAATGTTTTCTAATTTGCCTGAAAGAAATCTTGAGCCTGACAATGAATTTAGGCATTTTCATTTTGAAGCTTTTAAAAGACACTGATAAATTATTAATACTCAGCCCCCATCTGTGGCCCCATTTGTAGGTCCCTCTGTCTTATGAAGATCATCTGCCTAATTGTATTGAAAGTTAAATAATTGGTGCAAAGTGAAGCATGTGACCTATGAATGGGGAACAGTACTATGTCTCTTCTCCATATTTTATTGTTTGAAAATTCAGTGCAGCTAGGGAATTAGTGACTTGTAAGAGCCCCAATACAATGATTTTCAGCCTAAAGGAACTGAAATAATTGCATTATATTTTAATAAATTTAGTTCAGAGAGTTGGTGGATGCCGATTCTATTGATAATGGAGTGTTTTCTGTAATTGTGACTCATCCCCAGTACTATGACACGAACTGATTGAAAAAACCTGAAGCTACTGTTTTTGCAGACTGATTAAAATAAAAAATTACCGATGCCTCTTGGACTTCATTTCTGTTTTCAACTTTGAGAAACGTGGAGATTTTTGGATCATTCAGTAAACAAAACTACTCTATATCTCCCAAATACTCATCCTTACAGATTGCAATAAAATACAGACTGTACATCGACCTGAATACTCATCCTTACAGATTGCAATAAAATACAGACTGTACATCGACCTGAATGCTCATCCTTACAGATTGCAATAAAGTACAGACTGTACATCGACCTGAATACTCATCCTTACAGATTGCAATAAAATACAGACTGTACATCGACCTGAATACTCATCCTTACAGATTGCAATAAAATACAGATTGTACATCGACCTGAATACTCATCCTTACAGATTGCAATAAAATACAGACTGTACATCGACCTGAATCCTCATACCTACAGATTGCAAAAAAATACAGACTGTACATCGACCTGAATGCTCATTTGCCCTGTGAAAAGGCTGCCACATGATAGTACACAGGGGTGTTGTGAATTTCTGTGTTATAGATATTTCTGCTTTATTGTAGTGTATATTTACAAATATTCTTAATGAGGATAGGGATGCAATTCTCTAGTCCCACCCCAGCACTCACAATATAGATGTTTGCACTTTTGCTTCCAGGTTCATTCTGTAGTAAAAAAATATTAAATTCCTACTCCAAAAAAGGAAATTAATGAATTAATTTAGGAAAAATAATAATCTATACACTATAACATAAATGCACTTAACATTTCTGCTTCAGATTAGGCAAAAAAAAATGTGTGATTCCTATTGCACTGGTTTTAAAATTAGAGTAGGCAGTCTTTTTTTTTTTTTTTTTTTTTTTTTTTATATACCATGGGGGAAAAAAAAGTGCTAAGGGTCGGCAATGAGAAACAGGGACGGTCAGCTGACCAGAAACACACATTGGTTTTTTTTGCCTTATGATCATGTCTATACTGTCTAATCATCGCAAGTCATGGGTGACAATCTGCTACACTCCTTTTCACCTGTGGATGCCTGTGACAAGATTTCTTCATTTTTCATGAATGTACATAAACAAAAACGCATCATTAACCATGGAATGTAACAATCCCTACACATCAATGAAAGTGCCCTCTTTATTGATCGATAAGTGACTGTGTTTGAAAGAGAAACATGGATTGACTCATTCAAGCAGTATGCCATCTTGGGTCAACATTACAAGAATATTTTACTTTCTCTCACAATGATTAGTTTAGCATGTTTATGCATATTCATGAGAAACAAGGAAATATTATCACTGGCGGGCATAGGTGATACAAAAGTTTAGTGGATTTTGCCTGTGGCTTGTGATAATGATGTTGTCATCAGATTCTATTGGTCTGGATGCCATAACCACTTCTTGTGGAGGTCTCGGTGTCAGAAACGCATCTTGGGTCAACAGGATTTCTGTTCTGTCAATCACATGGCATTGTTTTAATTGCTATTGGTTTATCAGAATTTAACCTGCATTGCCCAGTGACCTGTTGACATGAACTGTTTACAATGTTCAGATCAAACTGTTGGATAACCAGACCATGCAGGTTAATTCCATACACCAAAATGATTGTTTGGTAACCACAACATATAAATGTCATATTGTATGATGAATAGTAAAATGTTTTATCTCCTGTTCTTTAAGACCATGACAGACAAATTAATGGGCACCTCATTATTTTTTTTTATAGTAAAACTTTGTATTGTTAAATTTGATAAATATAGGTCATCTTCAGGTTTAATTTACAAAATATACAGAATTTTGACTTTTTCTCATAATTAGCAGTTCATGTCAAATTTTTATTCATGCAAAGGTTTTGGATATCACTTGTTCAATAAAAGAGGTAAAATTTGACCAATTTTAAAAATAATGTGCACTTTTGACTCCTGTGTTTTCAGAGATACACTGTATGTCCTCATTTTTAGTCTGGTTCACACAAAACAGCCAGAAGTCATACAGAGATACACTGTATGTCTTCATTTTTAGTCTGGTTCACACAAAACAGCCAGAAGTCATACAGAGATACACTGTATGTCCCCATTTTTAGTCTGGTTCACACAAAACAGCCAGAAGTCATACAGATCCATCATAGACTAAAGATTCTAGGTGCACGAGTTCCAAAAGTGAATTTTACAACATATATGACAAACAATGACATTGCATATGATAATAATATTATTATTAACAGTATAGCAAATGCTATGACTAAAAGTAATGAGAAGTCTGATATAGACAAATAGGAGACAGTTTTTCAAAATATAAATAGTGTTCTCAGTAAAATCAAATGTTGAAAGCCTTAAAGATTTTAAGCATCTGTTTGAACACAGACATTGACAATGCAGAATTAATATATACCAATAAGATGTATAGGATGTGGGTCAATCACACCAGTTAACTTGTTCTTATTGGAATAACATCCAACATTAATTTTATGGTTGTACATATTAGGAACAATCATATGACTTTGTTCTCATCACAAATAATACAGCCTTAGAAACTTTTCTCTGCTTTTTTCTTTAATCCTCTCATTTGGGTAACTGATGGTAGAGTTGCTCTATTTAGTCTATTTTTGCTAATATACTTTAAAAAATCTCTTTCAGATGCAGACTTCAGAACTGGCGAGAGGTGAGGAGACTATTCTTGATGTTTCACCTCTGCTGGACCTGCCAACCCCACCCCTGTTAAGCCCTACCCCTGTCTCGGAGGTGATTCTGGAGGAGCCGCTTGCGGTGAATCTGGAGGATGGAGGAGAAAGTGATTCTGTAGTACCAGCAATGTGTGAGGTACTGTCAGACCTGGCGATTTTAGGTGCCTACCTGGACTGCGATGTCCAGACCATGGGGCCATCGTCAGTGGCAGTGGCTGAGGACGAGGGAGTTTTCAGTGGGGAAGGAGAGGTGCCTGGTGTCTCATCAATGCTTCTTCCTCCAAACCATAGACCTTGGGTGTGTATGTTTGTGTGTCTGTTGTGGAATGTGTACATGCATGTATTTATGGCTGTTTGTATGTTTGCCTTTTTCTGTATGCCAGCCATAAAGCAGATCATATTATGTTCTGATGTTGTTCATCCATTTATCTGTCTGTCAGTCCATTTGTTGCCAGCCTGGTTTCCACACAATTACTTTAGTTCTCCACCATCTACAGTTACCAAACATTGTGGATGGCATGCACTTAGGGTAAGGAAGAACTGGTGACACAGAGTGGACAGCTACACCTGTGTCTGGAAAGATAATGTATATTGTGCCATGTGATATGAAAAAAGTCTATTGATATTAGGGTCAAAGAGGATAAAGGTCAAGGTCAATAACTAATGCTTTCTTATTGGTCTATGTCAGGTCGGGCTACGCCTGCTACCGTAAGTAACAGTAGACGGTACTACCTGTGACTGTTGACCCAGAGTGGACAATGTTATTGCATAGATTAAGGTCAAGGTCCTATACCACTGATATTGTAATTATCCATGTTACGGAATTATTGCCAAAATTCATGTTAAGGTTAAGGTCTGGGTCCCATAGAAGGTGATGTCTTGTGTGCCAGCAGGGATGTGTATATGTACATGTTATCTATTTGTATTGTATGTTAATCTTTCTTTTCTTCTTTCAGTTTCCATGATGTCTACTTGTATGATTGATGTGTATGTGTGTTTGTGATTGTATTTGTTTATTTCTGTATTTGTGTATGACATTTTCCCATTTCCATTTATGCATATTTATTTGTTAATCTTTCTTTTCTTCTTTCAGTTTGCGTGATGTTTACTTGTATGATTGATGTGTATGTGTTTGTGATTATATTTGTTTGTGTATGACATTTTCGCATTTACATTGATGCATATTTATTTGTTAATCTTTTTTTTTTGTTCTTTCATTTTAGTGTGATGTTTACTTGTATGATTGATGTGAGGTCTGGGTCCCATAGAAGGTGATGTTTTGTGTGCCAGCAGGGGTGTGTATATGTACCTGTTATCTATTTGTATTGTATGTTAATCTTTCTTTTCTTCTTTCAGTTACCATGATGTCTACTTGTATGATTGATGTGTATGTGTGTTTGTGATTGTATTTGTTTATTTCTGTATTTGTGTATGACATTTTCCCATTTCCATTTATGCATATTTATTTGTTAATCTTTCTTTTCTTCTTTCAGTTTGCGTGATGTTTACTTGTATGATTGATGTGTATGTGTTTGTGATTATATTTGTTTCTGTATGACATTTTCGCATTTACATTGATGCATATTTATTTGTTAATCTTTTTTTTTGTTCTTTCATTTTTGCGTGATGTTTACTTGTATGATTGATGTGAGGTCTGGGTCCCATAGAAGGTGATGTTTTGTGTGCCAGCAGGGGTGTGTATATGTACCTGTTATCTATTTGTATTGTATGTTAATCTTTCTTTTCTTCTTTCAGTTTCCATGATGTCTACTTGTATGATTGATGTGTATGTGTGTTTGTGATTGTATTTGTTTATTTCTGTATTTGTGTATGACATTTTCCATTTCCATTTATGCATATTTATTTGTTAATCTTTCTTTTCTTCTTTCAGTTTGCGTGATGTTTACTTGTATGATTGATGTGTATGTGTTTGTGATTATATTTGTTTGTGTATGACATTTTCGCATTTACATTGATGCATATTTATTTGTTAATCTTTTTTTTGTTCTTTCATTTTTGCGTGATGTTTACTTGTATGATTGATGTGAGGTCTGGGTCCCATAGAAGGTGATGTCTTGTGTGCCAGCAGGGGTGTGTATATGTACCTGTTATCTATTTGTATTGTATGTTAATCTTTCTTTTCTTCTTTCAGTTTCCATGATGTCTACTTGTATGATTGATGTGTATTTGTGTTTGTGATTGTATTTGTTTATTTCTGTATTTGTGTATGACATTTTCCCATTTCCATTTATGCATATTTATTTGTTAATCTTTCTTTTCTTCTTTCAGTTTGCGTGATGTTTATTTGAATGATTGATGTGTATGTGTATGTGTTTGTGATTATATTTGTTTGTGTATGACAATTTCGCATTTACATTGATGCATATTTATTTGTTAATCTTTTTTTTGTTCTTTCATTTTGACGTGATGTTTACTTGTATGATTGATGTGAGGTCTGGGTCCCATAGAAGGTGATGTCTTGTGTGCCAGCAGGGGTGTGTATATGTACTTGTTATCTATTTGTATTGTATGTTAATCTTTCTTTTCTTCTTTCAGTTTCCATGATGTCTACTTGAATGATTGATGTGTATGTGTGTTTGTGATTGTATTTGTTTATTTCTGTATTTGTGTATGACATTTTCCCATTTCCATTTATGCATATTTATTTGTTAATCTTTCTTTTCTTCTTTCAGTTTGCGTGATGTTTACTTGTATGATTGATGTGTATGTGTTTTTGTGATTTTATTTGTTTATTTGTGTATGACATTTTCCCATTTACCTTTATGCATATTTTTATGTTAATCTTTCTTTCCTTCTTTCATTTTGCGTGATGTTTACTTGTATGATTGATGTGTATGATTGATGTGTATCTGTGTTTGTGATTGTATTTGTTTATTTGTGTATGACATTTTGCCATTTACATTTATGCATATTTATTTGTTAATCTTTCTTTTCTTCTTTCAGTTTGCGTGATGTTTACTTGTATGATTGATGTGTATGTGTATGATTGATGTGTATGTGTATTTGTGATTATATTTGTTTATTTGCGTATGACATTTTCCCATTTACATTGATGCATATTCATTTCTAAATCTCTTTTGTTCTTTCATTTTTGCGTGATGTTTATTTGTATGATTAATGATGTGTATGTGTATCTGTGTTTGTGATTGTATTTGTTTATTTGTGTATTTGTTTATGACATTTTCCAGTTTACATTTATGCATATTTATTTGTTAATCTTTTTTTCTTTCAGTTAGCGTGATGTTTACTTGTATGATTGATGTTTATGTGTATGATTGATGTGTATGTGTGTTTCTGATATGAACTTGTCTATTTGTGTATGACATTTTCCCATTTACATTGATGCATATTTGTTTGTTAATCTTTCTTTTCTTCTTTCAGTTTGCGTGATGTTTACTTGTATGATTGATGTGTATGTGTGTTTGTGATTGTATTTGTTTATTTGTGTATTTGTGTATGACATTTTCCCATTTACATTTATGCATATTTTTTTGTTAATCTTTCTTTTCTTCTTTCAGTTTCCGTGATGTGTATGTGTGTTTGTGATTGTATTTGTTTATTTGTGTATGACATTTTGACATTTACATTTATGCATATTTTTTTGTTATCCTTTCTTTTCTTCTTTCAGTTTCCGTGATGTTTACTTGTATGATTGATGTGTATGTGTGTTTGTGATTACATTTGTTTATTTGTGTTTGACATTTTCCCATTTACATTGATGCATATTCATTTGTTAATCTTTCTTTTGTTCTTTCATTTTTGCATGATATTTACTTGTATGATTAATGCTGTGTATGTGTATGATTGATGTGTATCTGTGTTTGTGATTGTATTTGTTTATTTGTGTATGACATTTTCCCATTTACATTTATGGATATGTATTTGTTAATCTTTCTTTTCTTCTTTCAGTTTGCGTGATGTATACTTGTATGATTGATGTGTATGTGTATGATTGATTTGTATGTGTGTTTGTGATTATATTTGTTTATTTGTGTATGACATTTTCCCCATTTACATTGATGCATATTTATTTATTAATCTTTTCTTCTTTCAGTTTGCGTGATGTTTACTTGTATGATTGATGTGCATGATGTGTATGTGTGTTTGTGATTGTATTTGTGTATGACATTTTCCCATTTACATTGATGCATATTTATTTGGTAATCTTTCTTTTCTTCTTTCAGTTTGCGTGATGTTTACTTGTATGATTGATGTGTATGTGTATGTGTATGAATGGTGTATGTGTGTTTGTGATTGTATTTGTGTATGACATTTTCCCATTTACATTTATGCATATTTATTTGTTAATCTTTCTTTTCTTCTTTTAGTTTGCGTGATGTTTACTTGTATGATTGATGTGTATGTGTATGATTGATGTGTATGTGTGTTTGTGATTGCATTTGTTGTGTATTTGTGTATGACATTTTCCCATTTACATTTATGCATATTTATTTGTTAATCTTTCTTTTCTTCTTTCAGTTTGCGTGATGTTTACTTGTATGATTGATGTGTATGTGTGTTTGTGATTTTATTTGTTTATTTGTGTATGACATTTTCCCATTTACATTTATGCATATTTTTATGTTAATCTTTCTTTCCTTCTTTCAGTTTCCGTGATGTTTACTTGTATGATTGATGTGTATGTGTATTTGTGATTATATTTGTTTATTGTGTATGACATTTTCCCATTTACATTGATGCATATTCATTTGTTAATCTTTCTTTTGTTCTTTCATTTTTGCATGATGTTTACTTGTATGATTGATGTGTATGTGTATCATTGCTGTCTATGTGTGTTTGTGATTGTATTTGTTTATTTGTGTATTTGTGTATGAAATTTTCCCATTTACATATATGCATATTTATTTGTTAATCTTTCTTTTCTTGTTTCAGTTTGCGTTATGTTTACTTGTATGATTGATGTATATGTGTGTTTGTGATTGTATTTGTTTATTTGTGTATGACATTTTCCCATTTACATTTATGCATATTTATTTGTTAATCTTTCTTTTCTTCTTTCAGTTTGCGTGATGTTTACTTGTATGATTGATGTGTATATGTGTTTGTGATTATATTTGTTTATTTGTGTATGACATTTTCCCATTTACATTGATGCATATTCATTTGTATATTTATATTTATCTGGCAGGCAGGGGGTGGTGTACGAGATGGGTAGGGGGATTGCAGTACCCATTAAACATTTGGCATTTGGGACTGCCTGGGTGTTCACTTAAGGGTAAATGTACATACAAAAATTGGGGATTTTGGGTAAAATGGGATAAAGGTTAATCCTGGGTAGAGGGAATGTTTTGGGGGGAAGAGGGTGGGGTTATAGGTGGGTACTAGGGGATTGCAGTACCCATTAAACATTTGGCATTTGGGACTGCCTGGGGTGTTCACTTAAGGGTAAATGTACATACAAAAATTGGGGATTTTGGGTAAAATGGGATAAAGGTTAATCCTGGGTAGAGGGAATGTTTTGGGGGGAAGAGGGTGGGGTTATAGGTGGGTACTAGGGGATTGCAGTACCCATTAAACATTTGGCATTTGGGACTGCCCGGGGTGTTAATTTTAAGGTTAATGTAGGGACATACAAATTGGGGATTTTGGGTAAAATGGGATCAAGGTTACTCCTGGGTGGAGGGAATATTTTTTTGGGTAGAGTGTGTGTTATAGGCAGGTAATAGGGGATTGCAGTACTCATTAAATATTTGGCATTTGGGACTGCAAGGGGGCGTTAATTGTAGGGTTAATGTATGGACATAAAAATTGGGGATTTGGGGTAAAGGTTACTTCTGTGATGTTTACTTATGATTGATGTGTATGTGTATGATTGATGTGTATGTGTGTTTGTGATTGTATTTTTTTATTTGTGTATGACATTTTCCCATGTACATTGATGCATATTTATTTTTATGTTTATATTTATCTGGCAGGCGGGGTGGTGGTGTTGTAGATGGGTAGGGGGATTGCAGTACCCATTAAACATTTGGCATTTGGGACTGCCTGGGGTGTTCACTTAAGGGTAAATGTACATAAAAAATTGGGGATTTTGGGTAAAATGGGATAAAGGTTAATTCTGGGTGGAGGGAATGTTTTGGGGGGAAGAGGGTGGGGTTATAGGTGGGTACTAGGGGATTGCAGTACCCATTAAACATTTGGCATTTGGGACTGCCCAGGGTGTTAATTTTAAGGTTAATGTAGGGACATACAAATTGGGGATTTTGGGTAAAATGGGATCAAGGTTACTCCTGGGTGGAGGGAACATTTTTTGGGGTAGAGTGTGGTGTTATAGGCGGGTACTAGGGGATTGCAGTACCCATTAAACATTTGGCATTTGGGACTGCCTGGGGGCGTTAATTGTAGGGTTAATGTAAGGAAATAAAAATTGGGGATTTGGGGTAAAGGTTACTTCTGGGTGAAGGTAATCTTCTGGAAGGCAGTGGGGTAGGGTGCTTTTTTATTTGTATATTTATGTGTATTAGGTACATGGATCTGCTAGATATGGCAATATATTTTGATGTCGGTCCATTTGCTCGTCGATCCGTCTGTCAGTCCATATCATACCAATGTGGTTTACACACAATACCATTACTCCTACATAACATACCTGAACTAAACTTTGCATGGCTTGCACTTGGGGTAAGAAAAAAGTCTATTGATATTGGGGTCAAAGAGGATAAAGGTCAAGGTAAATAACTAATGCTTTCTTATTGGTCTATGTTAGGTCGGGCTACGCCTGCTACCGTAAGTAACAGTAGACGGTACTACCTGTGACTGTTGACCCAGGGTGGACAGCTACACCTGTGAATAGTAGGTCTGTTAGATGTGGCAATATTTTTTTGTCATATTCAAAGTGATGGCTATTCCAAATTGGTTAGGACTAGTTAGGGCTATCTCACCATAGTCAATAAAAGCTGCAACTATACATTCTAAGAGACAATACAAGTTAATGGTGCACCAGTTCAAAATTCAAACTAAACAAGAGAGATGTCTCTGCACTTTGGCTATTAAATAGAACATGCCATATGCAATTATTATGGTTTGTTATTGAAGCACAGGTTTTAAATATTAACATTTTGGCATGGATCCAGATCTTTTATCAAGGCAAAATTTAACGGGTGTAAAGCATACTGTATGTTGTGCCATGTGATATGCTGCAATTGAGTGGTCTTGCAGATGCAATTTTCTACTAACCAGAGAATATAATTGCAGTTCATTTTCATCCTTTGGCTTTCTCTATGATCCACATCATGATTTCTTTCAGTGCGTGTGACTGATTCCGGTATTGTGGTATTAAGTCTTTCAAATATCTATAAACAGTGTTTGGCCTTTTTTGTTTAATTTATCATTTCATAACATAAAAATCCTGTACATATCTTGATTCTGCTTTAAATTAAAGATGGCATGAAGTTTCGGACTTAGATAGGTCATGCAAGAGACTCTCCAGATATAACTGGTGTGTTTTTGGTGAATAATGAAATGTACACGCTAGGGTTTCAAGAATCTTGATTGTAGTTACCATCACAATGATATTCATCCCCTGAAATTACTAAAAAGCTGTGATTCAACAGTCAGTCATGGAATCTATACCTTTTTGATAATGTTATTGCATAGATTAAGGTCAAGGTCCTATACCACTGATATTGTAATTATCCATGTTTCTGAATTATTGCAAAAATTCATGTCAAGGTTGAGGTCTGGGTCCCATAGAAGGTGATGTCTTGTGTGCCAGCAGGGGTGTGTATATGTACATGTTATCTATTTGTATTGTATGTTAATCTTTCTTTTCTTCTTTCAGTTTCCTTGATGTGTATGTGTATGATTGATGTGTATGTGTGTTTGTGATTGTATTTGTTTATTTGTGTACGACATTTTCCCATTTCCATTTATGCATATTTATTTGTTAATCTTTCTTTTCTTCTTTCAGTTTGCATAATGTTTACTTGTATAATTGATGTGTATGTGTATGATTGATGTGTATGTGTGTTTGTGAATTAACTTGTCTATTTGTGTATGACATTTTCCCATTTACATTGATGCATATTTATTTGTTAATCTTTCTTTTCTTTTTTCAGTTTGCGTGATGTTTACTTGTATGATTGATGTGTATGTGTATGATTGATGTGTATGTGTGTTTGTGATTTTATTTGTTTATTTGTGTATTTGTGTATGACATTTTGCCATTTACATTTATGCATATTTATTTGTTAATCTTTCTTTTCTTCTTTCAGTTTGTGTGATGTTTACTTGTATGATTGATGTGTATGTGTGTTTGTGAATGAACTTGTCTATTTGTGTATGACATTTTCCCATTTACATTGATGCATATTTATTTGTTAATCTTTCTTTTCTTTTTTCAGTTTGCGTGATATTTACTTGTATGATTGATGTGTATGTGTATGATTGATGTGTATATGTGTTTGTGATTATATTTGTTTATTTGTGTATGACATTTTCCCATTTACATTGATGCATATTCATTTGTATATTTATATTTATCTGGCAGGCAGGGGGTGGTGTTGTAGATGGGTAGGGGGATTGCAGTACCCATTAAACATTTGGCATTTGGGACTGCCTGGGGTGTTCACTTAAGGGTAAATGTACATACAAAAATTGGGGATTTTGGGTAAAATGGGATAAAGGTTAATCCTGGGTAGAGGGAATGTTTTGGGGGGAAGAGGGTGGGGTTATAGGTGGGTACTAGGGGATTGCAGTACCCATTAAACATTTGGCATTTGGGACTGCCCGGGGTGTTAATTTTAAGGTTAATGTAGGGACATACAAATTGGGGATTTTGGGTAAAATGGGATCAAGGTTACTCCTGGGTGGAGGGAATATTTTTTTGGGTAGAGTGTGTGTTATAGGCAGGTAATAGGGGATTGCAGTACTCATTAAATATTTGGCATTTGGGACTGCAAGGGGGCGTTAATTGTAGGGTTAATGTATGGACATAAAAATTGGGGATTTGGGGTAAAGGTTACTTCTGTGATGTTTACTTATGATTGATGTGTATGTGTATGATTGATGTGTATGTGTGTTTGTGATTGTATTTTTTTATTTGTGTATGACATTTTCCCATGTACATTGATGCATATTTATTTTTATGTTTATATTTATCTGGCAGGCGGGGTGGTGGTGTTGTAGATGGGTAGGGGGATTGCAGTACCCATTAAACATTTGGCATTTGGGACTGCCTGGGGTGTTCACTTAAGGGTAAATGTACATAAAAAATTGGGGATTTTGGGTAAAATGGGATAAAGGTTAATTCTGGGTGGAGGGAATGTTTTGGGGGGAAGAGGGTGGGGTTATAGGTGGGTACTAGGGGATTGCAGTACCCATTAAACATTTGGCATTTGGGACTGCCCAGGGTGTTAATTTTAAGGTTAATGTAGGGACATACAAATTGGGGATTTTGGGTAAAATGGGATCAAGGTTACTCCTGGGTGGAGGGAACATTTTTTGGGGTAGAGTGTGGTGTTATAGGCGGGTACTAGGGGATTGCAGTACCCATTAAACATTTGGCATTTGGGACTGCCTGGGGGCGTTAATTGTAGGGTTAATGTAAGGAAATAAAAATTGGGGATTTGGGGTAAAGGTTACTTCTGGGTGAAGGTAATCTTCTGGAAGGCAGTGGGGTAGGGTGCTTTTTTATTTGTATATTTATGTGTATTAGGTACATGGATCTGCTAGATATGGCAATATATTTTGATGTCGGTCCATTTGCTCGTCGATCCGTCTGTCAGTCCATATCATACCAATGTGGTTTACACACAATACCATTACTCCTACATAACATACCTGAACTAAACTTTGCATGGCTTGCACTTGGGGTAAGAAAAAAGTCTATTGATATTGGGGTCAAAGAGGATAAAGGTCAAGGTAAATAACTAATGCTTTCTTATTGGTCTATGTTAGGTCGGGCTACGCCTGCTACCGTAAGTAACAGTAGACGGTACTACCTGTGACTGTTGACCCAGGGTGGACAGCTACACCTGTGAATAGTAGGTCTGTTAGATGTGGCAATATTTTTTTGTCATATTCAAAGTGATGGCTATTCCAAATTGGTTAGGACTAGTTAGGGCTATCTCACCATAGTCAATAAAAGCTGCAACTATACATTCTAAGAGACAATACAAGTTAATGGTGCACCAGTTCAAAATTCAAACTAAACAAGAGAGATGTCTCTGCACTTTGGCTATTAAATAGAACATGCCATATGCAATTATTATGGTTTGTTATTGAAGCACAGGTTTTAAATATTAACATTTTGGCATGGATCCAGATCTTTTATCAAGGCAAAATTTAACGGGTGTAAAGCATACTGTATGTTGTGCCATGTGATATGCTGCAATTGAGTGGTCTTGCAGATGCAATTTTCTACTAACCAGAGAATATAATTGCAGTTCATTTTCATCCTTTGGCTTTCTCTATGATCCACATCATGATTTCTTTCAGTGCGTGTGACTGATTCCGGTATTGTGGTATTAAGTCTTTCAAATATCTATAAACAGTGTTTGGCCTTTTTTGTTTAATTTATTATTTCATAACATAAAAATCCTGTACATATCTTGATTCTGCTTTAAATTAAAGATGGCATGAAGTTTCGGACTTAGATAGGTCATGCAAGAGACTCTCCAGATATAACTGGTGTGTTTTTGGTGAATAATGAAATGTACACGCTAGGGTTTCAAGAATCTTGATTGTAGTTACCATCACAATGATATTCATCCCCTGAAATTACTAAAAAGCTGTGATTCAACAGTCAGTCATGGAATCTATACCTTTTTGATAATGTTATTGCATAGATTAAGGTCAAGGTCCTATACCACTGATATTGTAATTATCCATGTTTCTGAATTATTGCAAAAATTCATGTCAAGGTTGAGGTCTGGGTCCCATAGAAGGTGATGTCTTGTGTGCCAGCAGGGGTGTGTATATGTACATGTTATCTATTTGTATTGTATGTTAATCTTTCTTTTCTTCTTTCAGTTTCCTTGATGTGTATGTGTATGATTGATGTGTATGTGTGTTTGTGATTGTATTTGTTTATTTGTGTACGACATTTTCCCATTTCCATTTATGCATATTTATTTGTTAATCTTTCTTTTCTTCTTTCAGTTTGCATAATGTTTACTTGTATAATTGATGTGTATGTGTATGATTGATGTGTATGTGTGTTTGTGAATTAACTTGTCTATTTGTGTATGACATTTTCCCATTTACATTGATGCATATTTATTTGTTAATCTTTCTTTTCTTCTTTCAGTTTGCGTGATGTTTACTTGTATGATTGATGTGTATGTGTATGATTGATGTGTATGTGTGTTTGTGATTTTATTTGTTTATTTGTGTATTTGTGTATGACATTTTGCCATTTACATTTATGCATATTTATTTGTTAATCTTTCTTTTCTTCTTTCAGTTTGTGTGATGTTTACTTGTATGATTGATGTGTATGTGTGTTTGTGAATGAACTTGTCTATTTGTGTATGACATTTTCCCATTTACATTGATGCATATTTATTTGTTAATCTTTCTTTTCTTCTTTCAGTTTGCATGATGTTTACTTGTATTATTGATGTGTATGTGTATGATTGATGTGTATCTGTGTTTGTGATTGTATTTGTTTATTTGTGTATGACATTTTCCCATTTACATTTATGCATATTTATTTGTTAATCTTTCTTTTCTTCTTTCAGTTTGCGTGATATTTACTTGTATGATTGATGTGTATGTGTATGATTGATGTGTATATGTGTTTGTGATTATATTTGTTTATTTGTGTATGACATTTTCCCATTTACATTGATGCATATTCATTTGTATATTTATATTTATCTGGCAGGCAGGGGGTGGTGTTGTAGATGGGTAGGGGGATTGCAGTACCCATTAAACATTTGGCATTTGGGACTGCCTGGGGTGTTCACTTAAGGGTAAATGTACATACAAAAATTGGGGATTTTGGGTAAAATGGGATAAAGGTTAATCCTGGGTAGAGGGAATGTTTTGGGGGGAAGAGGGTGGGGTTATAGGTGGGTACTAGGGGATTGCAGTACCCATTAAACATTTGGCATTTGGGACTGCCCGGGGTGTTAATTTTAAGGTTAATGTAGGGACATACAAATTGGGGATTTTGGGTAAAATGGGATCAAGGTTACTCCTGGGTGGAGGGAATATTTTTTTGGGTAGAGTGTGTGTTATAGGCAGGTAATAGGGGATTGCAGTACTCATTAAATATTTGGCATTTGGGACTGCAAGGGGGCGTTAATTGTAGGGTTAATGTATGGACATAAAAATTGGGGATTTGGGGTAAAGGTTACTTCTGTGATGTTTACTTATGATTGATGTGTATGTGTATGATTGATGTGTATGTGTGTTTGTGATTGTATTTTTTTATTTGTGTATGACATTTTCCCATGTACATTGATGCATATTTATTTTTATGTTTATATTTATCTGGCAGGCGGGGTGGTGGTGTTGTAGATGGGTAGGGGGATTGCAGTACCCATTAAACATTTGGCATTTGGGACTGCCTGGGGTGTTCACTTAAGGGTAAATGTACATAAAAAATTGGGGATTTTGGGTAAAATGGGATAAAGGTTAATTCTGGGTGGAGGGAATGTTTTGGGGGGAAGAGGGTGGGGTTATAGGTGGGTACTAGGGGATTGCAGTACCCATTAAACATTTGGCATTTGGGACTGCCCAGGGTGTTAATTTTAAGGTTAATGTAGGGACATACAAATTGGGGATTTTGGGTAAAATGGGATCAAGGTTACTCCTGGGTGGAGGGAACATTTTTTGGGGTAGAGTGTGGTGTTATAGGCGGGTACTAGGGGATTGCAGTACCCATTAAACATTTGGCATTTGGGACTGCCTGGGGGCGTTAATTGTAGGGTTAATGTAAGGAAATAAAAATTGGGGATTTGGGGTAAAGGTTACTTCTGGGTGAAGGTAATCTTCTGGAAGGCAGTGGGGTAGGGTGCTTTTTTATTTGTATATTTATGTGTATTAGGTACATGGATCTGCTAGATATGGCAATATATTTTGATGTCGGTCCATTTGCTCGTCGATCCGTCTGTCAGTCCATATCATACCAATGTGGTTTACACACAATACCATTACTCCTACATAACATACCTGAACTAAACTTTGCATGGCTTGCACTTGGGGTAAGAAAAAAGTCTATTGATATTGGGGTCAAAGAGGATAAAGGTCAAGGTAAATAACTAATGCTTTCTTATTGGTCTATGTTAGGTCGGGCTACGCCTGCTACCGTAAGTAACAGTAGACGGTACTACCTGTGACTGTTGACCCAGGGTGGACAGCTACACCTGTGAATAGTAGGTCTGTTAGATGTGGCAATATTTTTTTGTCATATTCAAAGTGATGGCTATTCCAAATTGGTTAGGACTAGTTAGGGCTATCTCACCATAGTCAATAAAAGCTGCAACTATACATTCTAAGAGACAATACAAGTTAATGGTGCACCAGTTCAAAATTCAAACTAAACAAGAGAGATGTCTCTGCACTTTGGCTATTAAATAGAACATGCCATATGCAATTATTATGGTTTGTTATTGAAGCACAGGTTTTAAATATTAACATTTTGGCATGGATCCAGATCTTTTATCAAGGCAAAATTTAACGGGTGTAAAGCATACTGTATGTTGTGCCATGTGATATGCTGCAATTGAGTGGTCTTGCAGATGCAATTTTCTACTAACCAGAGAATATAATTGCAGTTCATTTTCATCCTTTGGCTTTCTCTATGATCCACATCATGATTTCTTTCAGTGCGTGTGACTGATTCCGGTATTGTGGTATTAAGTCTTTCAAATATCTATAAACAGTGTTTGGCCTTTTTTGTTTAATTTATTATTTCATAACATATAAATCATGTACATATCTTGATTCTGCTTTAAATTAAAGATGGCATGAAGTTTCGGACTTAGATAGGTCATGCAAGAGACTCTCTAGATATAACTGGTGTGTTTTTGGTGAATAATGAAATGTACACGCTAGGGTTTCAAGAATCTTGATTGTAGTTACCATCACAATGATATTCATCCCCTGAAATTACTAAAAAGCTGTGATTCAACAGTCAGTCATGGAATCTATACCTTTTTGATAATGTTATTGCATAGATTAAGGTCAAGGTCCTATACCACTGATATTGTAATTATCCATGTTTCTGAATTATTGCAAAAATTCATGTCAAGGTTGAGGTCTGGGTCCCATAGAAGGTGATGTCTTGTGTGCCAGCAGGGGTGTGTATATGTACATGTTATCTATTTGTATTGTATGTTAATCTTTCTTTTCTTCTTTCAGTTTCCTTGATGTGTATGTGTATGATTGATGTGTATGTGTGTTTGTGAATTAACTTGTCTATTTGTGTATGACATTTTCCCATTTACATTGATGCATATTTATTTGTTAATCTTTCTTTTCTTCTTTCAGTTTGCGTGATGTTTACTTGTATGATTGATATGTATGTGTATGATTGATGTGTATGTGTGTTTGTGATTTTATTTGTTTATTTGTGTATTTGTGTATGACATTTTCCCATTTACATTTATGCATATTTATTTGTTAATCTTTCTTTTCTTCTTTCAGTTTGTGTGATGTTTACTTGTATGATTGATGTGTATGTGTGTTTGTGAATGAACTTGTCTATTTGTGTATGACATTTTCCCATTTACATTGATGCATATTTATTTGTTAATCTTTCTTTTCTTCTTTCAGTTTGCATGATGTTTACTTGTATTATTGATGTGTATGTGTATGATTGATGTGTATCTGTGTTTGTGATTGTATTTGTTTATTTGTGTATGACATTTTCCCATTTACATTTATGCATATTTATTTGTTAATCTTTCTTTTCTTCTTTCAGTTTGCGTGATATTTACTTGTATGATTGATGTGTATGTGTATGATTGATGTGTATATGTGTTTGTGATTATATTTGTTTATTTGTGTATGACATTTTCCCATTTACATTGATGCATATTCATTTGTATATTTATATTTATCTGGCAGGCAGGGGGTGGTGTTCGAGATGGGTAGGGGGATTGCAGTACCCATTAAACATTTGGCATTTGGGACTGCCTGGGGTGTTCACTTAAGGGTAAATGTACATACAAAAATTGGGGATTTTGGGTAAAATGGGATAAAGGTTAATCCTGGGTAGAGGGAATGTTTTGGGGGGAAGAGGGTGGGGTTATAGGTGGGTACTAGGGGATTGCAGTACCCATTAAACATTTGGCATTTGGGACTGCCCGGGGTGTTAATTTTAAGGTTAATGTAGGGACATAAAAATTGGGGATTTTGGGTAAAATGGGATCAAGGTTACTCCTGGGTGGAGGGAATATTTTTTTGGGTAGAGTGTGTGTTATAGGCAGGTAATAGGGGATTGCAGTACTCATTAAATATTTGGCATTTGGGACTGCAAGGGGGCGTTAATTGTAGGGTTAATGTATGGACATAAAAATTGGGGATTTGGGGTAAAGGTTACTTCTGTGATGTTTACTTATGATTGATGTGTATGTGTATGATTGATGTGTATGTGTGTTTGTGATTGTATTTTTTTATTTGTGTATGACATTTTCCCATGTACATTGATGCATATTTATTTTTATGTTTATATTTATCTGGCAGGCGGGGTGGTGGTGTTGTAGATGGGTAGGGGGATTGCAGTACCCATTAAACATTTGGCATTTGGGACTGCCTGGGGTGTTCACTTAAGGGTAAATGTACATAAAAAATTGGGGATTTTGGGTAAAATGGGATAAAGGTTAATTCTGGGTGGAGGGAATGTTTTGGGGGGAAGAGGGTGGGGTTATAGGTGGGTACTAGGGGATTGCAGTACCCATTAAACATTTGGCATTTGGGACTGCCCAGGGTGTTAATTTTAAGGTTAATGTAGGGACATACAAATTGGGGATTTTGGGTAAAATGGGATCAAGGTTACTCCTGGGTGGAGGGAACATTTTTTGGGGTAGAGTGTGGTGTTATAGGCGGGTACTAGGGGATTGCAGTACCCATTAAACATTTGGCATTTGGGACTGCCTGGGGGCGTTAATTGTAGGGTTAATGTAAGGAAATAAAAATTGGGGATTTGGGGTAAAGGTTACTTCTGGGTGAAGGTAATCTTCTGGAAGGCATTGGGGTAGGGTGCTTTTTTATTTGTATATTGATGTGTATTAGGTACATGGATCTGCTAGATATGGCAATATATTTTGATGTCGGTCCATTTGCTCGTCGATCCGTCTGTCAGTCCATATCATACCAATGTGGTTTACACACAATACCATTACTCCTACATAACATACCTGAACTAAACTTTGCATGGCTTGCACTTGGGGTAAGAAAAAAGTCTATTGATATTGGGGTCAAAGAGGATAAAGGTCAAGGTAAATAACTAATGCTTTCTTATTGGTCTATGTTAGGTCGGGCTACGCCTGCTACCGTAAGTAACAGTAGACGGTACTACCTGTGACTGTTGACCCAGGGTGGACAGCTACACCTGTGAATAGTAGGTCTGTTAGATGTGGCAATATTTTTTTGTCATATTCAAAGTGATGGCTATTCCAAATTGGTTAGGACTAGTTAGGGCTATCTCACCATAGTCAATAAAAGCTGCAACTATACATTCTAAGACACAATACAAGTTAATGGTGCACCAGTTCAAAATTCAAACTAAACAAGAGAGATGTCTCTGCACTTTGGCTATTAAATAGAACATGCCATATGCAATTATTATGGTTTGTTATTGAAGCACAGGTTTTAAATATTAACATTTTGGCATGGATCCAGATCTTTTATCAAGGCAAAATTTAACGGGTGTAAAGCATACTGTATGTTGTGCCATGTGATATGCTGCAATTGAGTGGTCTTGCAGATGCAATTTTCTACTAACCAGAGAATATAATTGCAGTTCATTTTCATCCTTTGGCTTTCTCTATGATCCACATCATGATTTCTTTCAGTGCGTGTGACTGATTCCGGTATTGTGGTATTAAGTCTTTCAAATATCTATAAACAGTGTTTGGCCTTTTTTGTTTAATTTATTATTTCATAACATATAAATCATGTACATATCTTGATTCTGCTTTAAATTAAAGATGGCATGAAGTTTCGGACTTAGATAGGTCATGCAAGAGACTCTCTAGATATAACTGGTGTGTTTTTGGTGAATAATGAAATGTACACGCTAGGGTTTCAAGAATCTTGATTGTAGTTACCATCACAATGATATTCATCCCCTGAAATTACTAAAAAGCTGTGATTCAACAGTCAGTCATGGAATCTATACCTTTTTGATAATGTTATTGCATAGATTAAGGTCAAGGTCCTATACCACTGATATTGTAATTATCCATGTTTCTGAATTATTGCAAAAATTCATGTCAAGGTTGAGGTCTGGGTCCCATAGAAGGTGATGTCTTGTGTGCCAGCAGGGGTGTGTATATGTACATGTTATCTATTTGTATTGTATGTTAATCTTTCTTTTCTTCTTTCAGTTTCCTTGATGTGTATGTGTATGATTGATGTGTATGTGTGTTTGTGATTGTATTTGTTTATTTGTGTACGACATTTTCCCATTTCCATTTATGCATATTTATTTGTTAATCTTTCTTTTCTTCTTTCAGTTTGCATAATGTTTACTTGTATAATTGATGTGTATGTGTATGATTGATGTGTATGTGTGTTTGTGAATTAACTTGTCTATTTGTGTATGACATTTTCCCATTTACATTGATGCATATTTATTTGTTAATCTTTCTTTTCTTCTTTCAGTTTGCGTGATGTTTACTTGTATGATTGATATGTATGTGTATGATTGATGTGTATGTGTGTTTGTGATTTTATTTGTTTATTTGTGTATTTGTGTATGACATTTTGCCATTTACATTTATGCATATTTATTTGTTAATCTTTCTTTTCTTCTTTCAGTTTGTGTGATGTTTACTTGTATGATTGATGTGTATGTGTGTTTGTGAATGAACTTGTCTATTTGTGTATGACATTTTCCCATTTACATTGATGCATATTTATTTGTTAATCTTTCTTTTCTTCTTTCAGTTTGCATGATGTTTACTTGTATTATTGATGTGTATGTGTATGATTGATGTGTATCTGTGTTTGTGATTGTATTTGTTTATTTGTGTATGACATTTTCCCATTTACATTTATGCATATTTATTTGTTAATCTTTCTTTTCTTCTTTCAGTTTGCGTGATATTTACTTGTATGATTGATGTGTATGTGTATGATTGATGTGTATATGTGTTTGTGATTATATTTGTTTATTTGTGTATGACATTTTCCCATTTACATTGATGCATATTCATTTGTATATTTATATTTATCTGGCAGGCAGGGGGTGGTGTTCGAGATGGGTAGGGGGATTGCAGTACCCATTAAACATTTGGCATTTGGGACTGCCTGGGGTGTTCACTTAAGGGTAAATGTACATACAAAAATTGGGGATTTTGGGTAAAATGGAATAAAGGTTAATCCTGGGTAGAGGGAATGTTTTGGGGGGAAGAGGGTGGGGTTATAGGTGGGTACTAGGGGATTGCAGTACCCATTAAACATTTGGCATTTGGGACTGCCCGGGGTGTTAATTTTAAGGTTAATGTAGGGACATAAAAATTGGGGATTTTGGGTAAAATGGGATCAAGGTTACTCCTGGGTGGAGGGAATATTTTTTTGGGTAGAGTGTGTGTTATAGGCAGGTAATAGGGGATTGCAGTACTCATTAAATATTTGGCATTTGGGACTGCAAGGGGGCGTTAATTGTAGGGTTAATGTATGGACATAAAAATTGGGGATTTGGGGTAAAGGTTACTTCTGTGATGTTTACTTATGATTGATGTGTATGTGTATGATTGATGTGTATGTGTGTTTGTGATTGTATTTTTTTATTTGTGTATGACATTTTCCCATGTACATTGATGCGTATTTATTTTTATGTTTATATTTATCTGGCAGGCGGGGTGGTGGTGTTGTAGATGGGTAGGGGGATTGCAGTACCCATTAAACATTTGGCATTTGGGACTGCCTGGGGTGTTCACTTGAGGGTAAATGTACATAAAAAATTGGGGATTTTGGGTAAAATGGGATAAAGGTTAATTCTGGGTGGAGGGAATGTTTTGGGGGGAAGAGGGTGGGGTTATAGGTGGGTACTAGGGGATTGCAGTACCCATTAAACATTTGGCATTTGGGACTGCCCAGGGTGTTAATTTTAAGGTTAATGTAGGGACATACAAATTGGGGATTTTGGGTAAAATGGGATCAAGGTTACTCCTGGGTGGAGGGAACATTTTTTGGGGTAGAGTGTGGTGTTATAGGCGGGTACTAGGGGATTGCAGTACCCATTAAACATTTGGCATTTGGGACTGCCTGGGGGCGTTAATTGTAGGGTTAATGTAAGGAAATAAAAATTGGGGATTTGGGGTAAAGGTTACTTCTGGGTGAAGGTAATCTTCTGGAAGGCAGTGGGGTAGGGTGCTTTTTTATTTGTATATTTATGTGTATTAGGTACATGGATCTGCTAGATATGGCAATATATTTTGATGTCGGTCCATTTGCTCGTCGATCCGTCTGTCAGTCCATATCATACCAATGTGGTTTACACACAATACCATTACTCCTACATAACATACCTGAACTAAACTTTGCATGGCTTGCACTTGGGGTAAGAAAAAAGTCTATTGATATTGGGGTCAAAGAGGATAAAGGTCAAGGTAAATAACTAATGCTTTCTTATTGGTCTATGTTAGGTCGGGCTACGCCTGCTACCGTAAGTAACAGTAGACGGTACTACCTGTGACTGTTGACCCAGGGTGGACAGCTACACCTGTGAATAGTAGGTCTGTTAGATGTGGCAATATTTTTTTGTCATATTCAAAGTGATGGCTATTCCAAATTGGTTAGGACTAGTTAGGGCTATCTCACCATAGTCAATAAAAGCTGCAACTATACATTCTAAGAGACAATACAAGTTAATGGTGCACCAGTTCAAAATTCAAACTAAACAAGAGAGATGTCTCTGCACTTTGGCTATTAAATAGAACATGCCATATGCAATTATTATGGTTTGTTATTGAAGCACAGGTTTTAAATATTAACATTTTGGCATGGATCCAGATCTTTTATCAAGGCAAAATTTAACGGGTGTAAAGCATACTGTATGTTGTGCCATGTGATATGCTGCAATTGAGTGGTCTTGCAGATGCAATTTTCTACTAACCAGAGAATATAATTGCAGTTCATTTTCATCCTTTGGCTTTCTCTATGATCCACATCATGATTTCTTTCAGTGCGTGTGACTGATTCCGGTATTGTGGTATTAAGTCTTTCAAATATCTATAAACAGTGTTTGGCCTTTTTTGTTTAATTTATTATTTCATAACATAAAAATCCTGTACATATCTTGATTCTGCTTTAAATTAAAGATGGCATGAAGTTTCGGACTTAGATAGGTCATGCAAGAGACTCTCCAGATATAACTGGTGTGTTTTTGGTGAATAATGAAATGTACACGCTAGGGTTTCAAGAATCTTGATTGTAGTTACCATCACAATGATATTCATCCCCTGAAATTACTAAAAAGCTGTGATTCAACAGTCAGTCATGGAATCTATACCTTTTTGATAATGTTATTGCATAGATTAAGGTCAAGGTCCTATACCACTGATATTGTAATTATCCATGTTTCTGAATTATTGCAAAAATTCATGTCAAGGTTGAGGTCTGGGTCCCATAGAAGGTGATGTCTTGTGTGCCAGCAGGGGTGTGTATATGTACATGTTATCTATTTGTATTGTATGTTAATCTTTCTTTTCTTCTTTCAGTTTCCTTGATGTGTATGTGTATGATTGATGTGTATGTGTGTTTGTGATTGTATTTGTTTATTTGTGTACGACATTTTCCCATTTCCATTTATGCATATTTATTTGTTAATCTTTCTTTTCTTCTTTCAGTTTGCATAATGTTTACTTGTATAATTGATGTGTATGTGTATGATTGATGTGTATGTGTGTTTGTGAATTAACTTGTCTATTTGTGTATGACATTTTCCCATTTACATTGATGCATATTTATTTGTTAATCTTTCTTTTCTTCTTTCAGTTTGCGTGATGTTTACTTGTATGATTGATGTGTATGTGTATGATTGATGTGTATGTGTGTTTGTGATTTTATTTGTTTATTTGTGTATTTGTGTATGACATTTTGCCATTTACATTTATGCATATTTATTTGTTAATCTTTCTTTTCTTCTTTCAGTTTGTGTGATGTTTACTTGTATGATTGATGTGTATGTGTGTTTGTGAATGAACTTGTCTATTTGTGTATGACATTTTCCCATTTACATTGATGCATATTTATTTGTTAATCTTTCTTTTCTTCTTTCAGTTTGCATGATGTTTACTTGTATTATTGATGTGTATGTGTATGATTGATGTGTATCTGTGTTTGTGATTGTATTTGTTTATTTGTGTATGACATTTTCCCATTTACATTTATGCATATTTATTTGTTAATCTTTCTTTTCTTCTTTCAGTTTGCGTGATATTTACTTGTATGATTGATGTGTATGTGTATGATTGATGTGTATATGTGTTTGTGATTATATTTGTTTATTTGTGTATGACATTTTCCCATTTACATTGATGCATATTCATTTGTATATTTATATTTATCTGGCAGGCAGGGGGTGGTGTTGTAGATGGGTAGGGGGATTGCAGTACCCATTAAACATTTGGCATTTGGGACTGCCTGGGGTGTTCACTTAAGGGTAAATGTACATACAAAAATTGGGGATTTTGGGTAAAATGGGATAAAGGTTAATCCTGGGTAGAGGGAATGTTTTGGGGGGAAGAGGGTGGGGTTATAGGTGGGTACTAGGGGATTGCAGTACCCATTAAACATTTGGCATTTGGGACTGCCCGGGGTGTTAATTTTAAGGTTAATGTAGGGACATACAAATTGGGGATTTTGGGTAAAATGGGATCAAGGTTACTCCTGGGTGGAGGGAATATTTTTTTGGGTAGAGTGTGTGTTATAGGCAGGTAATAGGGGATTGCAGTACTCATTAAATATTTGGCATTTGGGACTGCAAGGGGGCGTTAATTGTAGGGTTAATGTATGGACATAAAAATTGGGGATTTGGGGTAAAGGTTACTTCTGTGATGTTTACTTATGATTGATGTGTATGTGTATGATTGATGTGTATGTGTGTTTGTGATTGTATTTTTTTATTTGTGTATGACATTTTCCCATGTACATTGATGCATATTTATTTTTATGTTTATATTTATCTGGCAGGCGGGGTGGTGGTGTTGTAGATGGGTAGGGGGATTGCAGTACCCATTAAACATTTGGCATTTGGACTGCCTGGGGTGTTCACTTAAGGGTAAATGTACATAAAAAATTGGGGATTTTGGGTAAAATGGGATAAAGGTTAATTCTGGGTGGAGGGAATGTTTTGGGGGGAAGAGGGTGGGGTTATAGGTGGGTACTAGGGGATTGCAGTACCCATTAAACATTTGGCATTTGGGACTGCCCAGGGTGTTAATTTTAAGGTTAATGTAGGGACATACAAATTGGGGATTTTGGGTAAAATGGGATCAAGGTTACTCCTGGGTGGAGGGAACATTTTTTGGGGTAGAGTGTGGTGTTATAGGCGGGTACTAGGGGATTGCAGTACCCATTAAACATTTGGCATTTGGGACTGCCTGGGGGCGTTAATTGTAGGGTTAATGTAAGGAAATAAAAATTGGGGATTTGGGGTAAAGGTTACTTCTGGGTGAAGGTAATCTTCTGGAAGGCAGTGGGGTAGGGTGCTTTTTTATTTGTATATTTATGTGTATTAGGTACATGGATCTGCTAGATATGGCAATATATTTTGATGTCGGTCCATTTGCTCGTCGATCCGTCTGTCAGTCCATATCATACCAATGTGGTTTACACACAATACCATTACTCCTACATAACATACCTGAACTAAACTTTGCATGGCTTGCACTTGGGGTAAGAAAAAAGTCTATTGATATTGGGGTCAAAGAGGATAAAGGTCAAGGTAAATAACTAATGCTTTCTTATTGGTCTATGTTAGGTCGGGCTACGCCTGCTACCGTAAGTAACAGTAGACGGTACTACCTGTGACTGTTGACCCAGGGTGGACAGCTACACCTGTGAATAGTAGGTCTGTTAGATGTGGCAATATTTTTTTGTCATATTCAAAGTGATGGCTATTCCAAATTGGTTAGGACTAGTTAGGGCTATCTCACCATAGTCAATAAAAGCTGCAACTATACATTCTAAGAGACAATACAAGTTAATGGTGCACCAGTTCAAAATTCAAACTAAACAAGAGAGATGTCTCTGCACTTTGGCTATTAAATAGAACATGCCATATGCAATTATTATGGTTTGTTATTGAAGCACAGGTTTTAAATATTAACATTTTGGCATGGATCCAGATCTTTTATCAAGGCAAAATTTAACGGGTGTAAAGCATACTGTATGTTGTGCCATGTGATATGCTGCAATTGAGTGGTCTTGCAGATGCAATTTTCTACTAACCAGAGAATATAATTGCAGTTCATTTTCATCCTTTGGCTTTCTCTATGATCCACATCATGATTTCTTTCAGTGCGTGTGACTGATTCCGGTATTGTGGTATTAAGTCTTTCAAATATCTATAAACAGTGTTTGGCCTTTTTTGTTTAATTTATTATTTCATAACATATAAATCATGTACATATCTTGATTCTGCTTTAAATTAAAGATGGCATGAAGTTTCGGACTTAGATAGGTCATGCAAGAGACTCTCTAGATATAACTGGTGTGTTTTTGGTGAATAATGAAATGTACACGCTAGGGTTTCAAGAATCTTGATTGTAGTTACCATCACAATGATATTCATCCCCTGAAATTACTGAAATGGTATGATTCAACAGTCAGTCATGGAATCTATACCTTTTTGATAATGTTATTGCATAGATTAAGGTCAAGGTCATATACCACTGATATTGTAATCATCCATGTTTCGGAATTGCAAAAATTCATATCAAGGTTGAGGTCTGGGTCACATAGAAGGTGATTTTGTAATCATCCATTTTGTCCACATTATTATTTGCTTGTCTTGTGTGCCAGCATGGTTGTGTATATGTACATGTTATCTTTTTGTATTTGTATTTTATGGTAACTTTTATTTTCTTCTTTCAGTTTCTGTGACGTTTACTGGCATGATTGATGTGTATGTGTGTTTGTGATTAACATATTTCAGTGTATTTACTGGTACAACTGATGTGACATAACTTTGTTAACATTTGCATTCAATTTATTTGTATATTTTGTATATAGTAGGTCTGCTAGATATGGCAATATTTGTTTGGCATATTCAAGGTGATTGCTATTCCAAATTGATTTGGGCTATTTAGTGTGATCATAACAAGAGTCAACAAAAAGCTGTAACTATACATACATTCTGTTATATCTAATTGAAAGGCTGCACCAGTTGAAAATTCAAATTAAAGAAGAGCGATGACTCTGCACTTTGGCTCTTAAATAAAACATGCCATATGAAATGATTAGGTTTATTATTCAAGCACAGATTTTAAATGTTAACATTTTGGCATGGTTCTTGATCTTTTCAAAAGGCAAAATTTAACAGGTCTTAGTCTTAGAGTCAGGTGCCTTACATTGGTTTTTATTTATTTACCAATATGGCATGTGTGTTTGTGTATCTATTTGTCTAATATGGTGCATGATATTTCTTAACATTTGCATTCATGACTGTTTCTGGGGATATTTTGCATATTTACATGTATGCATAGGTACATGTGTCTGCTGGTTATAGTTCTGTTATTAATCTTCCTGATTGATTGATATATTAAGAAGAAGAATGTAAATATTTTATTTTAAACAATAACTTGTGTAGCTTGAGAATACATTTGTTGGATTTAGAGCACTGTTGTTGTACTGAATTTATTGTATGTTCATGTTATTTGCATTTCATTTCAACACACATTTATTGTATGTTCATGTTCTTCTCATTTCATTTCAATACACATTTATTATTACTTGGGCTTTTGTGTTTGATAATACCATTCCACCGCTGCCAATGCACAGTGACAGTGATGGTAGTGTAGGAAGTTCTTGTTAAGTTCTTCCCGATTGAGAAGATGGTATTATAAGTAGAACCTGTGGCCTAGCAATTTGTTCCCTGTTATTCTTCTTTGTCCTACCTATGCACCTTCTCTATATCTTCCCGTCTTCCTTTTTCTATGATTAAGAGAGTGGTTAGCAGTATAGTAGCAGAGCAGAACTCACTTGGGTCATTTATACTTTTCTCCTAACATCTTCCTATCCTGTATCTATTTTCCAAACCTTTTTCCTTAAATCTGCCAATGTTTAGCTCTACTGGTCATAGACCAGAAGAGCTTATGGGATGGTCTGTTGTCTATCGTCCTTCATCCATCTGTCCATTAGCACAAATTTGTCATAACTACTCCTCCTAAACTACTTGGAGGATTGCCATGAAACTTTACATACACATTCATCCCATGGTCTAGTTGGTCCTAAATGAAAAATGATGCTGATGTAGCCACCATACCAGCCATCTTTAAAATCTTGCTTTCCCTACTCCTCGTGAATGGGTGGTCATATTAACATGGGGGTTTTCACTAAAAGACTTAATGTAATGTCTAATTGGTCCTAAATAAAAATGGGCTCGATCTGATATCCAATTTGGCCACCACAGTGCCCATCTTGAAAATATTATCACTACTTCTCCTGAATGAAATGTAATATTGCCATGGGGTTTTCACCAGAATACTTGTCAAGTTGGTACTAATTGAAAATGGTGCTAATCTGCTGTCCGATATTGCTGCCACAGTAGTCATCTTTAAAATCTTGTTATTGTTAATTCTCATGAATGAAAAGTAATATTGCCATGGGGTTTTCACCAGATGACTTCTTATTATGCACAGTTGGTCCAAAATGAAAATGGTGTTGATCTGATGTTCAATATGGCCACCACAGTTGCCATTTTGAAAATATTGTTATCACTATTCCTCCGGAATGGATGGTTGTATCAACATTGGGTTTTTACTAAACCACTTCTATTGATGTCTTGTTGGTCCTAATGGTGCTGTTCAGACATTTAATATGCCTGCCACATTGGCCATCTTGAAAATCTTGTAATCACTATTTCTCCTGAATGAATGGTCATGTCAGCATGGGGTTTTCATTGAGAGTTTTTATGATGTCTGATTGGTCATAATCGAAAATGGTGCTGATTCAACTTCTAATAGGACTGCAACAATGGCTATTTTCAAGATCTTAATATCACTACTTCTCCTAGATGGCTGGTCATATTGACTTTGTACTTGCACCAAAATACTTCTTATGATGTCTACTTGGTACTAAATAGAAATGGTGCCAATCTAACGTCAAATGTGGCCACCATGATCAACATGGGGTTTCCACCAGAAACCTTCTTAACATGCATTGTTGATCCTAAACTGAAAATAATGCCAAGTTGACATCCAATATATCCTCCTCCACAGTTTGAAAATCTTGTTATCACTGAAGAATATCAAAGATGGTTTCAACACTCTGTAATTAAAAGGAAGAAATGGTCTTGTCATGAATTCCAGGAAACTCTTTTCAGCCAGTAGAGCATCATTGTGGAGTGAGCTTCACATTCAGATTAGCACTGGTGTGATGACAAACCACTTGAAACATACTGTTACATTTCCAATCACACAGTCTCATCATGTGAAACCTATGAACCAATTTTTAACATAGGATTTCCCATCTTGACACTATAAACCCAGAAGATGGCAGACAAATGTTCAATTCACATCAATGACAAAGTGCCATTCCCATGTTAAATTCCCATTTGGGTCTATATCGCCTCACTATACTACTAGCGACTCCTAACGTTAAACCTGTAGACATTTTTAACAGTACATTTCCTATCTTGTCCTAATATATTTTAACATTTCATTTTCCATCTTGACCCTATATCAACCCATCATGTTAAACCTTGGATATTTTTAACATGAGATTTCCCTTCTTGTCCCCATAGTGACCCACACATGTTAGACCTATCCAAAAATCTGTTTTCCACCATCTACTGCTACCATACTTTGTGAATAGCTTGTATTTGGGGAAAGGCAAAAACTTATTGATTTCAGGCTCAAAAAGTCAAAGATCAAGGTCACATGGACTAAAAGACAGAAAGCTGTTTCCACATGATCAGTTGACTTGACGTATACTAGATATCTTAACCGAACTTTGTAAATGGCTTGTGTTGCAGATAAGAAAGACACCTGTTAATTTGGGGGCTTAAATGGTTGGTCATGGTCATAGAGACTTTAAGAATAAAAATGGGTTAAGGCAATATCTTTACTTCTTTATCACCTACTTTGACAAACTTTCTGGATGGCTTGCATTTTAGACAAGAAACACCTATTCATTTTGGGGTCAAAATGTCAAGGTCAAGGTCACATGGGCTGAAAGAAGGAAAAATACTTTCCTCAAAACTACTAATGTTCTGTGCCACATGCTTTGACTGAACTTTGTAGATGGCTTCCTTGTTGAGACCATTATTGACTTTGCATTTAAAAGGTCAAAGGTCAGCACCAAATGGACTCCCAGAAGGAAAATGGTTTCCACAAAATAACTTAAGCCCTATGCCACAAAATGTGATGAAACTTTGTGGATGGCTTGCATTGAGACAAGAAAGGTATCTATTAATTTTGGCTTCAGTAGGTCAGTTAAGTTATACATGTAATACGTTAGGACTACTTCTATCCAAACATATTACATGTATGTGTAACTTACAGTTAACAGTCATGAATAGTGAGGGGGAGGAAATTTGATGATCGAGTTAGACAATTTAAGCACCTATTTTAAAACAAAATTAAATCGGTGCAAAATTTGTAAGTTATACATACATGTAATACATTAGGACTACTTCTATCCAACGGTCTGGTACATGATCATACTTAAACTGCATTTTAAAATTGGGGAGAGCATCTTTCCACTGATGTTGCGATAAGTACTCCAGAAGAAAAATACAGCCACCAATTTTCATGTCGGCACAGGCCATGTTGTTCGAGACATAAAGCTAAATGCGAAAAAAACAAAGCTGTAGTTGAGGACTAAGACGACAAGAACTCCCACAGAATTATCATACTTATGTTTACTATTAGACATATTTGCCATGCACGACTTAAGTACATATCATCATACCTGTGATTCTACCGGCGGTAGGTAAAAAATACCGTTTTAAAGACCGTCTACCGCACATACCGTTTAGTAGTCGAAATCTACCGGTTTTGAAAATTTCAAGGAAAAATCTTTTCTTTTTTTTTAAAAAAACCCGTTTTTTTCCGCGTTCTATCAACACATTAGATAAACCAGCCAGAACCAGTCTACTGGGAACCGGATACTAGCACAAGACGTGAGTTTACTTACCAAAAACATGTGGAAGCATTAAAAACCTGAAACAAAGATTGTCTCTATAAAGCTGAGCATCCAGTAGAATAAAGCTCTATTTTTATTACATAGGATACTGGGTTTTATATGGACATTATTTATTCTAGGTTTGCATTGCCTTTATTTGACCAACATGGGTATGTGAGAAAGCTTGCCAGTAGCTTCCCGTTGGTCGGTGGTTCCTCCTCCACCAAATGTACCCGCTGCCATGTATAGCCTATCATGTACTGAAAAAAATGGTGTTAAACCCATAACAACCAACCAACCAATGCCTTTATTTGAGAAATCAAAGTTATCTGTAATTCCTGCTGTTTAATAATTAAACTTTCAACCATCTTTTGTTTTTTGGGGTGGTTTTTTTTTGTTTTGCCTGCTGTAGCAGAGAGGAAGACTTAGGTTCTCAATTTTTAAGTGGCGTCAACAACGTTGATATTTGTGTTAAAGTTTTTTAAAGTCATATGCATCATAACTGTTTGGTGTTGAGGGCATAGCAATCCACAGAACCCTTGTTGCTCTCAAAATGTAAACTCACCTTGATATTTGTGGCATACTTATATTGATTCTTGATTTTCTGTTTGGTCCGGCTAGAAATGTCTGGATGTACTGGATGCTGTGGTGTGTTACAGTTATCTCGCATCTGAATGTCTTCAGCATTTCGTTGGTGCACTGTGTAGAATGGTGAACATGCCAAAATACTGTGAAGCAAGCTGGCAGGTTTGTAACATTGATGTTTTTTTCTTTTCTTCTGGCCACCATACATCAGTCAATATGAGTGTATTAATGACTTAAGTTTCAATTTTCATTGTTTTTCATGCCTCCACTGAAATAGGCCAAACATTTTTTAATTTTCATTGTTTTTCATGCCTCCACTGAAATGGGTCAAAAAAAGTTTCAATTTTCATTGTTTTTCATGCCTCCACTGAAATAGGTCAAAAAAAGTTTCAATTTTCATTGTTTTTTATGCCTCCACTGAAATAGGTCCCAAAAAAAATTGAATTTTCATTGTTTTTCATGCCTCCACTGAAATAGGTCAAAAAAATCATATGTCCAATATGTGGACCAATCTATCTATTTTCTCATATTGATGCCTAATTCAGGTGAAAAGCAACTATAAGTAGTTCAGTCTATATATGAAGGAAATTTATCCCGTTAAGTTGGTCATGAAACTGTGATTCTAAATGCACTTTAAATCAACAAAGAATGCCAAATAAATACAAACACATCCATTTTTTATCCTCAGCAAATGCAGCTTCAGAAAAAATACTTTTACAAAGTCCTTTTCCTTTTGTTGGCAAGTAGACTGTAAAGTGAGAAAAAAAACAATTTTGTAATCTCTTTTCCAGTTGATGAGGAAACTTCTTGGAACCCACCTGGGACATAGCAGTATCTTCACCATGTGTTGCATGCTACAAGACAAGTAAGTTAACTTTTGTACAAATTAGACAACAGTCACAGACACAAAAATAAGGATCTGATACGTTTTTTCTTCAGATATCTTACCTGCACATGTTATATCAGAAGTATAATCACTATCTCGCTATCCAGCCACCCAAGCTTGTATTTAGCAAGAAAAGTGCTGCAAGTCATCTGCCTACCTAAGTGACTGTCAGACAAGAGTGATCTCCCCATGGATGGAGGGATTCGTGCCAAATCTTATCCATACTAAAAGGGCTAACAGGCTAACTTTGTACATGCATGTACATTATTTAGCTCAGTTTTTCTAAACCTTATTTATATATATATATATATATATATATATATATATATATATATATATATATATATATATATATATATATATATATATATATATATATATATAACGGGTCCTCAACCTTTTTGTGCCTACGGGCACATTTGTGAGTTTATGAGAGAGTGGCGGGCACCAACTAATTAACTTAACCCATTTTTTTTTTTCAGGACAAATAATGATATGGACACTAAATACTACACAAAACAACACATTTAATGATACAAGGAATCATACAATAAAAATATGTCGTGTTATAAGTAAAATTATTATTACTCAAGTGAAAAGTTAGTGTGGTCTTTGGCACTGCATTTCATCGGCCAATTATTCAAAGTTGGGAGTGTAGGATGATGTTCCTGCTCGCAAACAATCGTCAAGATGGGCATCAGTAAGTTGAGATCTGTGCTTTGATTTTATAATATTCATGGTTGAAAACAGTGATTCGCACAGGTACATGGAACCAAAATAAGATTTTATCTTGTATGTCACACTTTTTAAGGACGGAAACTTTCCTCAGTCAACCAGATTCCAAAAGTTCTCATGTGTTGCATACGATTTCAGAACAATGTTGCTTTGAAGGTCCAAAATCTCCAGTTACAGTTTTTCTGTCCTTGCTTGAATGAGTCTGCCAATAGATGCAGCAGTTTCTGTAACCTCTATTTGGCAAGTAAAAGGATTTACTAAAAAAGCTACCACTGGCTCAATGGTGGTGAACTGTTGAAATCTCTTGTCAAACTCCTCCAGAAGTGTTTGGAGACGGCCAATAAATGGTGACAGGCTAAAATCACCCTCACCTACCATCTTCTTCATACTTGGGAAGTGTACAAGAGACTTCATCTTCATATGTGACATCCACAAGACTAGTTTTGCTTTGAATGATTTTACAGAGCCTATCATTTGAGCCACCTGTTTGTCTTTTCCATGAAGCTCCAGATTTAAACTGTTCGCTTTGTCAGTGATGTCGGTAAAGAAAGCCAAGTCCAGTAGCCAGCAAGAGTCATTTAGTTCTCAGAAGTCCACATTCTTAGACTTCAGAAAATCTTTTATCTCCTCAATCAAGCTGAAAAAGCATGCAAGAACTTTACCTTTGCTCAGCCATCGCACTTCTGTGTATAAGATAAGATCAGATTGTTTGTCTTCGAACTCTTCCAGCAAGGCCTTAAAGAGTCGGTGTTTGCAAAGGTGCCACGCGAAGTGAGTTAATTATTTTTATAGCAACATTCATGATGCGTCCAAATGGAAGTATTTTAACACACAAAGCTTCCTGGTGGATAATACAGTGATAAGATATAAAGTCCGGAAAGGATTCATCCTTCTTGCAGAGGGCAATGAATCCATTGATGCTGCCTAACATTGCTGGTGCCACATCAGTGGTGATCACAGACAGCTTGTACAGAGGCAAACTGATTTTCACTGCATAGGTTTTAAATGTGTTATAAATATCCTCACCTTTTGTGTGCCTTTTCATAGGCAATACTTTCAGTAGCTATTCTTTTACAGTGAAGTCACTAAATACCATTCTCACCATGATTGCCAACTGTGCAGTGTCTGATATCTGTTGACTCATTGAATTGAAGTGAAAACCAGACACACAATTCCAAGTCACTCTTCAGTTGAGTTTGCATGTCACTTGAAGTTACTTGTATCCTCCTGGTAACTGTGCTGTCAGATAACTGCAAAGTCTTGTATTGCCGACATAATCTCAAGCTTGTTAGAAAACCCTTCAAAAAGGCAATCAGCACCAGTTAGAAATGCCTCCTTCAGCAACTCATCATCTTGAAATGGTTTTTTATTATTTGCAAGCAAGTGAGCAATTTTAAGGGAAGCAATAGTAGCATAATTAGATTTTACCACGGGTCTAGTGAAAATCGACTGCTGGCCTGAGAGTTTTGATTTCAGTTTCCTAATTTTCTTCTTTCTTAACTCAGATTTAAGTGAATAGTTAGCATCAAAGGAGCTGTAATTAGTCTGGAAATTATGCTCAACGTTATGTTTCTTTGGCGCTGCAACATTACTACCGCACAGTAAACAAACACATTTCCCTTTTATGTCGACGAAGCAATATGATTCTTCCCACTCGGCATTGAAATTGTAGGTCCATTGTCTCTTATTTTGCACACTCATTTTGGGACAAAAAGTAGCACAATTAGTGCAGAGAAAAACTCAAATAAACCACCAAGTGCGAGAAAACGGCAAGATAATGATATAATAGTACAGCTCACATTCAATGCACTGTCCCACTGTCTCTTCACTAGCTTACTAGTAACAGGTGGTAAGCAGTTTTCCCACGTTGGTGGTGATTGTGATGTCATATGATGTTTTTTTTTGTTTTTTTTAGGTGTTATATAATGTTGTAAAGTGCTTAGAGCTTCTAAAGAGTTGGCGCTATACAAAGTCCTCATTATTATTATTATTATTATTATTATTATATGATACTAACATCCAGCTAGGAGGTAAACTACTACTTACAAACTTTAATATGCCTGGGCATATGCATAGTGTTGACGTACCTTTCAAGTTTATAATCTTAATCTACGTTCCCTACATATGTTACAGCCTTCTTTATTCATTATAACCTCCTTCCATATAACCTCTTCTGCAAGCACACAAAAAAAACTTGGTGGGCACCATGGCACCCACGGGCACCGCATATATATATATATATACCTGAAAAATCATGAAGCTTGCTGAGGGCATGCATCTTGATGAGTACTACACCCTTGACCACAAAAGTTGGTCACTGACCCATATTTCACACTTCACTGACTTTGATTACATTTTGTTAAGTTTATTTTGCTAGCTCTGTTCATGCTAGTATCTTCAAACTTGATGATTGTATGTATCTCTGTTAGTACCACACCCGTACAACAAAAGGTCACTGTGACCTTAATTAAATAATTTTATGATGGATTTCAATAGAATGATACAAAAAATGTATTGTAGTACTAAAAGCTATGCTGATTAATGCTTTATTTAATGAAGACATCATTGCTAATCTTAAAATTGTGAGCTGACTTAAAAAATAAATAAATTAGAAAATGATACTTTTAAAGGTACCATCACCATTAAATACATTAAAACCTAGTCTGAATCACCCAGCCCACTTCAGTTTTCATCACTATGCAATGGAAAACCAAACCAGATGCAGTCTGTACAAGGTGAGACTAAGTTAAACCTGCCTAGATAGGACACTTAATAGACCACAAAATTGTGTTATTGTCAGCAGGTGTCCTTAATATAGAGGTTTAATATGAAAGTTACATTAAGGAAAGAGGTTCTTATATTGTTTCCATTATGAGCGGTGTCCTTTGTATGAAGCTATCCCATAAGACAGGTTTCACTGCATAGTTGACAATGCTTTTCAAATGCATATAATTTTCCCTTCAGTCTATATCAAAGATTTTGAACACAAAAATGCAGCATGAAAAACTGAAGTGAAAAAAATCGGGAAAATTCCACAATTCCAACTTTATTCTGAGTAAAAAGTTGCAGAATGTCATAATTTGTTTACATAATTTGTGCTTGGATTCCAGTTTTGTACTTCAAACATTTAAAAAAGACAAAGCCGGGGCTTATAATGGGCTTCTGTTATTATATTTATTTTTTTAGCTCAGAAAAAAACCATTTTCCTAGAGGTGTTAGCAGCTATAAAAGCATTTCATTTGAAAGGCAAATATATGTCATCAGTATAAGAAATTCATCTTCATGTATTAAACATTAAGGTTGTTCCATCCAAGCAAAGATGTCTTTGCAGTTGTAGCTTCACAAGTACAATGAAATCTGTTTGTAATGAACCTCTGGGGATGAAAGAAAATGTAACCCAAATAGAATTTTGCCATGAATAGGAATTATGCATAAATGATATAATAATTTTTTGGAAAAATTGGCACTTAATTGTTGAGCCTGCCTTGGCACAAGCTAGACATTCTGCATCCATATGTGTCTGTCCTTCTGTCTATCCATAATGTAGATTAAGGTCAGTGTTAAATTTCTTAACTTTCTAGCTAAACAAAAGGCGGGTTTGACAAAAATGGAGTCTCTAGTTTTATGTGGAAATAAAAGTTTCTCACAATTTCGTTCCACTTATTTTTTTTCAGCTCTAACTTGATTACAGGGCCTCAAGTAATAGGTACCATATATACTTGCATATAAGTCGAGTCCAACTGCAAACAACATAGACCCTGATATGCCGTTGCGTAATGCAGTGGCAGATCAGGGTCTTTGTTTGTTCTACTGATTACTCCATACAAACTGCATAGACCCAGATCTGTCATTGCATTATGTACCAGCAGATCTGGATCTATGCAGTTGGATCTGACATATATGTGTGTATATGTGGTATTTCAGTTTAAAGTTGCTTTAATTCTGTATCACTTTGTGGATGCTATTAGAGATGCAGAAATCTCCCTTTTTTCAACTTTTGCCAGACATCAGCCAGCTGATTACAAGTTGTTGCGAGGAGCAGTGTTCTACATTGGTATGGCATTATGGGGTTCAAAGAAAGTGACCTCTCTCAAGCACACTCCAACTGCAGTACTGCCTTTATTTCAACAGGAAATATCTGTGTTTTGCATAAACATAATTCAAAATTTTAATCTGGCATGAAATATACCAATTATTTAAATATTTTCTTGGCAAATTTAATATTAAACTCCTTGGGTTTTTGGGGTGTTTGTAGCACACCTGGCCTTAAGGCCTAGTGAGCTTATGGTATGGCCATGTGTCTGTTGTTTGTCCATCAGCATTTGCTTGTTACCACTCTGGACATTATGTTTTTGATCCAATTTTGATCAAACTTGGAATATAGGTTTAGATATTCAGTATCTCGTACAAGTTAAAATATGAGCGAGATCTATACATATTAATGAGATGATCTTGCATCTGATTGGCTGAGCTTGTTACCACTCTGTAGGCCATACTTCTGATCTGATTTTGATTAAACATGAGATATATGTTTATATCATCAAAATCCTGTAAAAATTTGATTGTGAGCTTGATCCACACATGTTAAAGAGGTTATCTTGCATCAGTTTGGCCAAGCACGTTACCACACTGGAGCCCATATTTCTTATCTGATTTTGATCAAACTTTGAATATATACTTATGTCATCAAGATCTCATACAGATGTAATACTAAGCAAGATCAAATGCATATTAAGGAGGTTATCTTGCATCTGATTGGCAGAGCTTTTTCCACTCTGGAGTTCATATTTTTGATCCAGTTTGGATCAAACTTGGTATATATACTTATATCAGCGAGATTCAGTAATAAGCCATATTTCTGATCTGATTTTCATCACATGTGAAAAATGGGCTACTATCATCTAGCTCTTGGATGAGTTCAGTATTGGGTGAGATCCATACATATTAATGAGGTGATCTAGCATCTGATTCGCTGAACTTGTTACCACTCAGAAGGCCATATTTATAATCAGATTTTGATAAAACTTGGAATATAGGTTTATATGAACAAGATCTCACTTGAGTTTGAAAATGAGTGAGATCCACACATATTTTGGAGGTGATCTTGCATCAGATTGTCCAAACATGTTACCACTCTAGAGACTGCATTTTTGATCCGATTTTGAGTTAACTTTGTAAGTAGAATAAATCATCATGTTGTCCAATGATTTTTATTCTAAACAAGATCTGCATGTATTAATGAAATTCAGTTCAGTTAGAAATAGTTATAAAATTTTATGCACTTTTTAAAATATTTTTGCTTTTAAAATACCTTTTCTCTAAAGAAAAACATGGGAAGTAACAAATGATATTGACTAATGAGTATCACAGGTTTGGGGTTACAGAGTTCTTCCCCTTGCAGAAATTATGAAAACCAGTTAAACATAAATTTTAGAATACAAGATGCAAACATTTCAATAGAACAATTTATAAAAATTAGCAAAAAACTTGGCATGACTTCTTCTCTAAAATTGCTATGTAGAATTTAACCAAATTGACACAAAACATTTTTGCATGATGGTCTTTCACTTTTGTACAAATGATGCTAAACCACCCTCAGATATGACTGTTTTTACTTTTAAAAAAAGCCAAATCTTAAGGATGACTTCTCAAAAACCTCTGTTCAGAATTTAACCAAATTTGAAAGGTCCTATCATGAAGGTCTTTCAGGTTAGTACAAATGATGATAATCCACTATTAAATACAGTCTCTATTATTGATATTAATAGAAAAACCTTTAAACAATTTCTCAGAAACTGCTGAACACAATGTGACCATATTTGACATAATGCATCATGGCAATAAGGCCTTTTAAGTTGTAAAAATCATGCTGATCTGCCATCAAATTTGTCCACATTACTAAAAATAAAAAACAAGAAACTTAAAATGACTTCTTCTCAAAAACTGCTCAGCAGAATTTAACAAAATTTGACAAGTGATCCTGGCATAAAAAAACTTCAGTTTTGTACCAAAGATGCTGAGCTGTTATTCAGTATGGCCATTGTTAGTGAACTTAAGAAAGTCTTTAAAAGACTTCTTCACACAAAAAACAATAAACAGAAGTTGACCAAATTTCACAGAAAGCATCCTGGCATAAGTCCTTTCAGGTTTTCACAAATTATGCTGATCCACCATCCAATATGGCTGCCATTAGTAAATAATTTAAAATCTGTTAAATGTCAGAAAGCATTATATTGACCCAGATTTATTGGAAAACTGCCCTTGCATTTAGCTGTGAGATAGATGTCAGCTAGTTGAGCAATCTTATACCCAATTGGGCCTCTTGTTTCATTCAAAGCCAATTCAAGATATTTGGTCTCATCTGTGAAACATAGGCAAAAAGACATGGGTATCGCTATTCACATATAATTGTTGATATCAAAGTCAAGTTGTTGCACATAGCTATTGCATATCAGTCGTGAAACTTCTTGTGTGCATTAATCATAATAATTTCTTCTCACCTATATCAAAATAAGCCATTGTGCATCATATAAGCAGGCAATACTTGGCATTCCACAGAATTCTTGTCTTGCTTTTATTATTGAGATATAGCAAATTTCAGCAACTTCTAGCAAATACCCATAAGTGCACCTATGATTGTGTATAATAGATTCTTAGTACCTTATGTACTTGATTATAAGTTGACTCCAACTGCAAATTGCACAGACCCAGAACTTCCATTGCATAATGTGCTGTCAGATCTGGGTGTATGCAGTTTGTTATGAGTAATCAGTAGAACAAGCAACATAGACCCTGATATGCTAGTGCATTATGAGATGACAGTTCAGGGTCTATGTTGTTTGCAGTTGGACACAATTGATAAGTGAGTATATATAGTATTAGGAATGGTTTCCCCTTGTGTATACCATCCATAAATGACCAACCACTGGCTCCTGCAAGTGAAGTAACAGAAAATGAACAGTGGAATTTTAATGTCACTTGAAATCCTTAAATGTCTAGATTACTTTTGGATTCAAATCTCATGTTTAAAGATACAATTTAAGCTCATGTATGTCCAAGAGAATTCTTTATAAAATCTTTTTAAAGATTTTGTTTTCACATAGCCATCCATCAAGTTTGGTGACAAAAGTTGCAAGGGTTTTTAGGTATACGCTTGTTACATGCATGTTTGTGTATCAGTTGAGGTATGTAAAGGTGATCATTCTAACAGTAACTGCTTGGGATCTTTGTGTATAGTTGTGTATGTGCTTGACACTGATACAAAGGACCTGACTTTGATTCTCTTAAGCTGCACCATCTGCTCATCTTTACATTTGGTGCCATGAAAAATGTTCCATTGTGGGTGCTAGTGATGTTTGAGAGCATTTTGATGGTTGCTTAGGGTAAGATTGGGCTATGTGAGATGTTTGGGAGTTAATCAGTAGTGGGGAGTATGATGGGTGTAGCAAGCAAGGTGTGTGAGGCACCTTATTGACCAGCCTAGTTGGTCTTGAACATTAAATTGCGTGGTATGTGTACCAAATTTTGGTGCAAAATGTCCTGAGTTGAGAGTTGAGCAGTAACTATTTTCTCCTTTTGTGAATAATTGTATGAAATTGATGAATATCTGTCATAGATACTTATTTTTTCTAATTCAGGTATGTTCCTGTGGAAATCCTATTGTTCTGTATGAAGTTGTGTTGTCCATCCAGCGACTGGTCAGAAAGTATGGCAAGGACCTGACACTGACATCTTGGGACATTGTCCTGGACATTATAGAGGCCATCATGAAGCAATTGGAGGTTGGTAGACATAGCATATACTTACATACTTACTATTCTCAAGCTTTTCAAAGAAAAGATGGAGATTGTGCTATCCAGCCTGTCCGGTTTTGGATGTGTGCACAAGTAATGTTATGCAACTCTTCATACACTATTTACCATATATACTTGCGTATAAGCTAAGTCCAAATGCAAACAACATAGACCCTGATCTGCCATCAGATAATGGGCCAGCAGATTAGGGTCTATGTTGTTTGTTCAACTGATTAGTCCTTACAAACTGCATAGACCCAGATCTGCCAGTGCTTTATGCAATGGCAGATCTGGGTCTATGCAGTTTGCAGTTGGTATAGGATTATATGCGAATATATACGGTAAGATAAATTCATCCAACTTCAGGTTATTATTGACGGTGGTCTGTCGATGTGCACAATGGTTTTGGAGTTTTGATTTGTCCACTGGGGACAGAGCTTGGGGGTGATAAGGACACACTTTTATGATGGGGGTGGTGGGAATTGATGTCCCCCCCCCCAAAAAAAAAAAAAAGCATGGTGTTAATGCTTTTTGGCTGCAGGATTCTAGTTTATTATGATTTATTATATAATTTCTTGGACTGGCTCAGTAATTTTGATGAAATTTGATTTAAATATGGCATGTAACTGATTGTGCAAAAGTTTTAGCTTCTGAGCAATTATCGTAACTGTTTCCATGATATAGCAGATATATGTATAAGATAAAGCAAGCATCAAATACAGAGTCTGTGCAGCAACAGCAGACATTTTAAAAGTACATAAATTGCACTCTGTAAGGTGTGATGTCATTTGCTGAGTGGATTAAATGAAGCACCAGCAGCCACTTTAACAGTATATAAATTGTGCTCAGTAAGCTGTGATTGTCAATTGCTGAGTGGGTTAAATGGATATGTGATTAAATCTGTCCTAATGGTCACTTGCACATGGCAGTGGCCTGGTCACAGTTGCCATTCTAATTTCCCTCTGGCAAATTTCCTATATAAATGTCCTGTGCATAATGGTCACCTGCCTTCTGCAGTCAGTGGCCAGGTGTTTCCTAACCAACAGTGGTTTCTCCCTGCTTTAAGTGGTCATCGGAGCATATCAACAGTGACCACTCTAAGTATGCAAATGAAACTTTTGTTTGATGAGCAAGTCATTGTTTAGATAAAGGCATATTATGTGAATTGATGTGTAAACATTTCATATCTTGCCTGTACTCACTGTACTCCATTCACACAAACTCAAAGGTGTCATTATGTTGGTTCGAAAGCAAGGCAGTGTTTATCCCTCCAGAGAGGGTTGAAGCAATTCGTTTGCTGGATAGTGGAAAAAGTAGTCATGTACTCACAGCAGAAATGGTAGTTGGGCTTCTTTTGATTCTCTATTCATCACAGGCCTCTCACATGAGATGAGTGTCTTTTGATCTCAGCAAGTTGAGCAACTATCTAATCCAGGTATTGTTTTTGAAGCATGAACAGCTGTTTCCAAGCCTAATTTATACAAGCTGGCTGACCAAAGAGTCAGTCCTCAGTTTTACAGTCATATGTAAGCTGTCAATTAGTAGTGAAATTAGTGTTTTGTCATGGTGCACAAATTCAGTAATTATTTTAAGTTCATGATAATTTAATTTATAGGATGGATTGAAGTGAGCAGGATACAGTAATCTTTTGTGGAGCATAAATTTTGGGGAGAACAACATATACACGTATTGTGTGATTTTGTTGAACCACAGAAAACAATCTTGATAACATAATAATAATAATAATATCTGGTACATGGTATTTGTTCAAAAACCAATTTTGAAAGGTGAACCTGTGTACAGAGGTCACATGTGTACATAGGCCAGTTTTGCCTTTTCCCATGGGTGGCCACTATTGACAGGTTTTACTGTATTTATAAGATAATACAAACTCCAAATTGCTCCATGAAGAAATTTTGATTGGTTGTCTATCTATTTTGGATAAACATGTTTAAAATATCATGGAGCAAGGTTGCTCTGGTGTCTAAAAACTAAACCATTTTCAGATTTTACATAATTGCATCTGCATTTTGTTGCTGCTGAAGAGTATTCACCTTAAAGTTAGAGAACCACTGCATGCACAGAAATTGGACTACAATTTGCCTCATCTGTATTTTATTCCTAGCAGTATTGTACATTAAAAATACTGAAAAACAAATAAATTCAGATTGTTTGAAATGATCTTATTCTGTTTTTTCTTTCTTAGGGCTGTTATGTTTAAACATACATGATACCCAGGGAAGGCACTTTTTAAAAATGCACTCCAGGGTACTCTGATTACTCAAAAAGTTCATACGAAAATAATAAAAAAATTCTAAATTGCATCTATGGGTAACTACTACACATTAATAGTGCCTTCACTGGGTCCCCAGTATATTTTACTGGAACAGCCCATATATTTCCTTTTCTATTTACCTTGCACACATGGCTTGAGCTTTGTTTGAAAACTGCGAGCAGGAATCTGAAAGAGACTAAGATAGAAAGAGACTGAGATATGTTTGAAGTCATAGTTTGTTGTTAAAAATACCTGAATATTGGTATCTTATCAAATGATGCCATAACTAAGGAAAGATATAAGTAGATATCTGATTATTTTACAAATAAAATATAGTAAAAAAACAACAATGTTTATACTCAGCTGTATTATGAGACTCTTCTGTCAATAGATTGCAGATTGGGGTGGAGGGGAGGTAGAGGGTGGAATTCACAACTCCTAAAATGAAACTACTATATAAACTTGCTTATAAGTTAAGTCCAACTGAAAATATATACCCTGATCTGTTGTCACATAATGCACCAGCAGATTAGGATCTCTGTTCTTTGTTCTACTGATTACTTCTAAGAAACTGCATAGAACCAGATCTGCCATCACATGATGCAATGGTAGATCTGGGTCTGTGCAGTTTGCAGTTGGACTTGACTTATAAGCGAGTACATATGGTAATTGATATCTATAGAGTAAGGAAAAACTTGGGTATACTTACAAAAATTGTATTGAGTTGATCTTTCATTGCAATATTAATTTAGAAATAAAAGTTATAGTGCAGCTGAGTGTCCTTATCATCAGGCTACATTTTATAGCAATAGTATTATGTAACAATCATGAATATTGGTCCCATGGTAAGCCAACTTCCTGCCAAGCAGGCAAATACTGTTTGATTCCCATGCAGGACATTTTTTTTTTCATTTAAATTTTATTCTGTTTACTTGTAATTGAAACTTAATGACAGCTTTAATTTTGCAATGAAACTTGAACCATTTTAAGTTGACTCATAAATTGGAGATATTTATAATTGTTGGCTCCTAGGAGCAAGTTTGTATCCATTTCTAATTGAATCTTGATATGTAGCTTCATAACATAATAATGATACAAATTTATTTTTATTGAAGTTTTAATTAAATGAATTTTTTTTTTTTTTTTACAGATAGGCCCTGTTGATGAGAAATACATGGAGAAGTTGAAAAATGTTGATGACTTTATCTTTTCAGACAAGCCATTTTCCATGGCAACCAGTATATGAACACATTTGCTTATGTCAAAAATGAAATAACACCACCTCATACATGTAATGTATGTAATATGAAGAAAATTCAAGATGAAGCAGAAAATGAATATTATTCAATATAGTCTTTATAGATGTAGCCATTAGGTCTGAATTATAAAATAACTTTTGCATTTATTACTGGTTGGGGCAGAATTTTTTTATGATGAACATGTTTCACTTGTCTTTAGCATTGTGATATAACTGGATTTTCCACTTGTCTTTAGCATTGTGATATAACTGGATTTTACTGTATTCATTTTGTTTTATATCATTCAGATTGGTTCTTCATCAGGCCCAACTGTAGATCCTCGGATGCATGCTGACTTGCATGATGTAATGACGGAGATTGAGACACTGTATGAACATGGCCAGTTTGGAGGATCTGTCTCCAGATTTTTCAGAATCATAGAGATTTGTGCAACCAAACGTCCAGTAAGAGAATTTTGTAGTGACTGCCCATGAAGTTGATGATTTACAGCTGTATATGTGATTGTATCAATTGTGCTTAACTTTTTTACTTTTTTTGTTGCAAGATTATGCCAAGACTGTTAATTTCCTACAAAGTTCCATCAAAACTCAAACATTTAATTTCCTATAGACTCATGCATTTAAGTTGTTGTCATGGTTAGCTTCAGTATTTGAATACTCATAAGGAGAAGAAGATAATAGAAATAAAAAAGAATATATTTTAAGGTTTATAATTACTTGTATTTTATTTAGTGTTGTAAATCTTTATTTTATTTCTGTACCTTTCTTAAGATCATGATAGTTAAGAACACTAATTGCAGGTACACTAGATTCATCTTATTAGTTTATACAGAACTGAAAACAGGATTTAAAAAACTGATTCAGTCAGTCTGATCTGTTTTTGATATTGAAAACCAACAGTCAAATATATGTTTATTTTCAATGTGTTTCATGTTTTCCATCAATTTTGACAACGACAATACTTTAATTACATACAATCAGGAGAGCTCAGTTACCCTGCTAATATCCCGTCATGCTCAATCAATTCATCCTGGGAAGGAAAGTTGGATCTCTGCCCTCTATCAGTTGTTGGATAAGTATTTCAGGTAAAGTTAAGTAGTCTTTTTTTTAAGAAATCTTGGTATACATAAAAGATGTAGATCTGTAAATAATAAATAAGTAAACATTGTTGTTTTAGCATTGTGAAAACCTTCTACATGCATAATAAATCCAATTTAACTTGTGAGAGCATACAAATGACAATTACACAACTCAACAGTGTAAGTTGAAAAACATTTGGTCAGTTCTGGCCCATCTGTCATAAAACTTTACTTAACTCAAAATCTTACTCGAAAATATTCTGACCAATCAAAAGGCTGTATTTGTACATTTCAAGTAAGATTTTCCAGTCTGTAAAATTTAACATTTATTACTCGAAATGTCGAGTAAAGGTTTATGATGAAGAGACCTGGTACAGTCAAGTCTAATTAGTAAGGCATCTGTGGATTAATGTCAAATATTTATTAGGGTTGATTGTAAGCAATAAAATAAGTTGTTACCCTTATTCTGAATTCATTATATCACTTTCAGCAAGACACTATTATGTCATAATATTTCTGGTTATAACAAGACAAAAGTAGATTATTTCTTTGCTAATCTTTGATTACGGATTTTGTGCTGATTCCAGGAAATTTTTTATCAGCACTCCCACTTTATAATGCCATTCATGGGAGCCATGGAGTATGCCACCCTATATTGAAACTGCCTTGTAATGAAGTACATTATAATATAATTCTACTAGTACATGATAAAATGAGATCTATGACCATACTTGCCTTTTAAAAGGAACCATGTTATAATGAAGTGCCATGTAGTGAGGGAGTGCTGTATTTGATTTGATCCTAAGCAGGTTCAAGCACAACCTCTGTGTGTGTGTGCGTGCATGTGCACGTGTGCATTTCTCGATGTTGTTACATATTATTTTCTGTAAACAAGAGAAATCTTGATTTTACTGTACCTGTATCTTGGTGCTAATCATTTCTTTGCTAATCTTTGAATTTTCATGGCTGAAGATGATTAATGATATAACTTCCATGGTTTTAGATTTGTGAAATGCAAGTATTCATATATTTACAATAGATAAACTCATTTGAAAGTTTCTTACAATGTATATGTTGCAAGTTTGTTTTTGTGATCATACTTTTCAAAGAAGAAGTTGAGACTATTCGATTTACATCTATATGTACATGTAACTGTGTCCTAGGTAGTGTGATTCCTATAAAATTACAAATACTAACCAGAAACTTTGAGATCTGGTTGAGATTCTTGTAGTCAATCTCCAAACTCCTTGCAGAGATTTTATGCCTCCTATATGAGTGGGACAAAAGAGGTGAGGATTGTGGTGCCAGGGGTGAGGTATGCATTACTTAAAGCAGGGCATATTGCTATTGTGAGAGTTCTAGTTTTTACTGTGGCATGGACAAAAATAGTTGCTTTTTTCTCCCTCTGCCTGTTTATAAAGGCAGGGCTATATAGAGTTATTGCTCTTTTATCTTGTAGCTTAATGCAGTGTATGACACAGTCTAATTAGCACAACTAGTCCTGCAGTTTTTGATGGATTGCCATGAAACTTTTAAAATATTATGGTTATCACCTGAAGATGTGCATATCAACAAATCACTTTGATCCCGCAGTTTTTTAAAGGGTTATTGCCCACTGTGACCTGCAGCTGAATGCAGAGTATGACAAAATATTGTGTATGCAGCTAGTGTCACATTTTTAATGGATTGCCATGAAACTTGGTGCATATTATAGTTATCATCTGAAGATGCACATATTGACAAATCACTTAATTCCCACATTATTTGCTAAAGTTATTTTCATTTTTTGTCTTGTAGCTTAATGTAGTATATAACACAATATTGTTAGTGCAACTAGTCCTTCAGTTTTTGATGGATTGCTATGACATTTTTTAAATATTACGGTCATCACCTGAAGATGCTCATATCGACAAATAGCTGTGCTCCATTATTTGATATGAGAGTTATTGCCCTTTTTGACTTGCAGCTGAATGCAGTGTATTACAGAATCTTGTGAACATAACTAGTATTACAAATTTCAGTGGATCGCCATGAAACTTGGAAAATGTTATATCATCATCTAAAGAAGTGCATATCTATAAATCATTATGCTCCTACAATTTGTGTGAGTATTATTGCCCTTTTTTTCTTGGAACCTGATGTAGTGTATGATAAAATCTTGTGAAGACAACTAGTCTAAAAGTTTTCAGTGGATGTTCATGAAACTTTGTACATGGTATTATTATCATTTTGAGATGCATATATCGACAAATTATTGTTCTCCCAAATTTTTGTTATAGTTATTGCCCTATTTGTCTTGCAGCTGAATGCAGTGTATGACAGAATCTTGTGAAAGCAACTCATCCTGCTGTTTCTGATGGATTGCTTTGCAACTTGGTACATATTATAGTCATCATTTGAAGAGGCATATATCTGCAAATCACTGTGCTCCTGCGATTTTGGTTTGAGTTATTGCTATTTTTGACTTGGAGCTGAATGTAGTGTATGACAATATTCAGAACACAACTAGTCTCACAATTTTCATTGGATGGCCATGAAACTTTGTAAATGTTATGGCCATCTCTTGAAGATGTGTATATCGACAAATCACTGTGCTCTTGCAATTTGTTTTTGAGTTATTGCCATTTTTGTCGTGCAGCTACTCTTGCTGTTTTTAGTGGATTACTGTGAAACTTAGCACATATTATGGTCATCTTCAGAAGATATGTATGTTAACCAATCATTGTACTCACACTATTTTCAGAAGAGTTTTGCCCTTCTTTTATTCTATAGACTCATCTCCATTATGGGGTAGGGGTGGGATATTTGGATTTTCTATAGACTCATCTCCATCATGGGATAGGGGTGGGATATTTGGACAGGCAGGGTTATGGTTACATAAGCGAATTGCTCACCATTCATCTAGTTCTCACCTGTATTGCAAGATAGCCAGACATAATATTGCTTTTCAGGCATTGATGTTTTCAGCTTTGGCATCACCAATTTTCAGATTTTTTGTCAGAATTTGTGTTGTACTTGGTATGGTCATAGAAAGTCATATGACAGTGCAGTTTTTCTTCAGATATGTTACCTGATCATAATATATTAGAAGCAGATCCACTACTTTGCAAATCCAGCCATTCCAAGTTAAAAAAGATGTTCATCACATCTTTTTGCTTGTTTTAGCTACAGAAGTGCCAGAAGATCTTCTGTTTGCTGAGATGGAAGTAAAACTTGAGTGGTCTCCCCTTGGATAAAGAGATTGACACTAAAGTCCATCAATATACAGTTACTACTTCTGCTTGTGCTAGGAAGCATGCTTTTCTTGACATCTTGCAAATACCAATTCACTTGAACTTTTCATCAGTAGTGATTCTTTGGAGTTTTTTCACTTCAGTGTAGGATACTTAAGCCATTTTTCTGTCTGTTTCTTGCTCTTTCTTATTCACAGACAAATAGTTTGCACTTCAGTGGTCTAACTTTGTTATACAATAAACTTACTGGCATCATCTTATTTACCTTCCTATAGTCTTTAGTACTTTCAGTCCAACTCGGTATTCAACCTTGTTTATGAATTCTGTCAAGTAATTGATCTGTTTTATCACATGTTGTACGATCATTCCCGTAATTTCCTTTGGCATTTTTCTTTATTCCATACCTGTGATTCTACCGGCGGTAGGCCAAAAATACCGTTTTAAAGACCGTCTACCGCACATACCGTTTAGTAGTCGAAATCTACCGGTTTTGAAAATTTCACGGAAATTTTTTTTTTTTTTTTTAAATCCAGTTTTTTTACGCGTTCTATCAACACATTAGATAAACCAGCCAGAACCAGTCTACTGGGAGCCGGAAATAATAGACCTACGATATGACTGGTGCGACGATGCGTGGTTGAGTAGTGGGATTACAATTGTTAGCATGTTGACACAGAAGCGGCTAATTGATTACCTTATTGTTGTAATTTGGAGAGTTTAAGGCCAAATGCGGGATGTTGTTTGAGGTGTTATAAGTAATAAAAGGATCAAAGGTAATCCTTGATGACCATAAGTCTTTGACTAAAACTCGGCCAATCTGTCGTGGAAGGAAGATAAAACGGAGACCGACCAGATCTTGGCAGAAACACTTGAGCAAGTATTTTGATTCGATGTCTTTTAATTGTTCTTGTATTGTTCACGATGGTTTAAAATGAATATTTAAGGCAGCTTGTATTTTTTTTTTTCAATTCATGTCGAAATGTCGAAACATCCGCTTTCTCCCAATGCTAAGAAGCCACCAGCTAAGAAATACTACAGCAAGTTTAACAACGCTTGGATACCAGAATTTAAGTGTGTGCAGGCTAGTAGCAAAGGTCCTGACTTTGCATTGTGTCTTTCGTGCAAATTGGATTTTAAGATAGCATATGGAGGAAGAAATGATATCACCAGGCATATACAGACACCATCACATAGGAGCAACGATTCTTCTGTAACAAACACACCCACATTGAAGGCATTATTTGAGACTGGATCAAAAGTGGATAAAGTGACACTTGCAGAGACTTTGTTTGCAAATTTTGTGGCAGAGCACAATTTACCATTCCTCATAGCAGATCATTTTACTAAACTGGTTAAAGTCATGTTTCCTGACTCTGAAATTGCACAAAAATTTTCATGCCAGCGTACAAAGACAACACATATTGTCACTCAGGCCCTAGCCCCCCACTGGGACAGAAGAGTTGAAAATATGTGTAGGAGTCAGAAGTTCAGTATCATGATTGATGAATCAAATGATCAAGGGGATGATAAAATGTTGAATGTTCTAGTCTGTGTGTATGATCAAACAGTTCAGCGTATTTCAACCAGATTCCTTGGTATTCCAACATGCAACATAGGCACAAGTGAAATGATCTTCAGATCCCTCAACCAGATTTTTATGTAATTTTTTAAAATTTTCATTTTTTAAAATAATTTTATATTTAAAGAAAATAATTTAATATGTCACAGCCATTCAGATTTTACACAAATGAAATATTTTTCAGAAGCAATAATTCAGTATAATTATTTCCAAAAATGTTTATTATTTTTAATATTTCACAACATTTGTCAACTTACATCATTGCAAAACATGGAGAGCAAAGAACTAAGTTACTAAGCAACAGGAAAACTGAAGTTAGAACTTCTTTCAAGACTGAGTGTAGTTGTCCTATCATTGCCACATTCCAATGCTGACACAGAGAGGACATTCTCTATTCTTCGGAAAATCAAGAGTGATTCAAGGGGAAGTCTGGACCAGAAGACTATTGAGAGCCTGCTAAGTGTGAAGGTTAACAATCACAGTGAATGTCACCAGTGGTCACCAGACAATGATCTTCTGAAGGAAACTAAAAATGCCTGTGGATTTTATAAAAAAAATCTTTGCTTGTAACATTTTCCATCAGATTCTGAATCAGAATCATGTGCAAAATTGTGTGTTGTATTATAATATGAAGAGAATACATATTTTGTGACAAATTGAACTTGTTTTGTTTTCAATTCCCTTAAAACACGTAAAATTTATGCCGATAAAAAATCTCCCTTTTTAGAAGCCAATCTCCTGATCAAAATTTGTAAATCTACTGGTTTGAAATCCTGGTTCTGTCACGGGTATGTTATTCATAGTATCCCCTTCACAGTAAGTTCAGCATGATGCTTGACTGATTTCACCTGTGTATGGCATTAGAACATAATATGTGCTTAGGATCAGATCAAATACAGCACTCCCTCACTACTTGCTATTTACATGTGTCAACACAATGGGCAGGGTTAGGTGCATGGGGTACAAGCAGTTCAGGCTGGCTGAAGAAAATCACTTCACCTGTATAAACTGTATGGGATGCATGTGTTTATGCTGGTCTGGGGATGTATGGGTGACTCTCAAACAACTAACTCATTCAAATGTGAGAGTCATGGAGCCCACAATTCGGGATGCGCACAGAGTGAGACTTGTCAGCAATCCTGACCATCTTGAGATTTGACACAGCACTAGTCCTGTTATCACCTTTGTTGCTGCAAACACAACAGATCTTCTTGGAACTACCTACTGGAACAGTACCGACATGGACTATTAATAGAGAAACTATCAACACAGACAAACTCCTTTAGTAGCGACAGTGATCTTTCTCAGAATAACCAACCAGCTGTAGACCACACCAGCTCTGAAAATGTGACTTCTGGGACTAAGTATGGTAATCTATTTTTCTGGTATACCCAGTTCCAGCTTCAAGACAGATATTTCCTGGCCCACCTAAACCATTCCTGGACATTCCATCATGCCATATAGACCCTGGTACTTACTATGGTGAACATTACCTTGATAACCAATCCTAGATTTAGACACCAGAAGTCAGTCTGCCCTGGACCATGCCTCAGCTCTGGAACATTCTCACTATACACCATCTACCACTGGGACTGATTACTGGTGATCTGTTTTCCTGGTATACCCTGTCCACAATGACACAACCAGAGCATTCCATCACAGCACAGACTACCAGGCCAGTGCCAACATGGTACGGCAGTCCAACTGAACTATTCCTGGGCATTTCATCACTTTAAACAGACCCCAGTACTGGCTATTGTGATCATTTCCTCACTAGCCAGTGCCACACTTGGACACTAGAAATCGGCTAGTCCTGGACCATGTTTCCAACTCCAGCACTGCCTCGACCTGTGCCATCTACAACACTCTCATGTAAAGAATGGTCAAGTTCCTTCACAATACATCCGGCCTGGAATCTTACTCCTTTTCAAGATTGTATACCCAGTCCTAGTCCCAAAACACAGCGTCTGCCACCTGGTCATGTCTTGTCCTAAACCAGCTCTGTCATGGATGCCTAGTACAACTGGTACTGGATTTGGCAAACCTTTCTCCCCCACTATCCACTACCAGACCCTATCATGAACCAATCCATCACTGATCCTGGCTCCATAGAAACCCAGAACTGGCTATGGTCACACCCCATTCTCGGATGCCTCATACCCACTTGTGAACATTTTGGTGACCCTCAAGAGAACACCGGAAATCACTGTCCCGGCATAGATAGACTCTCAGCTTCATTTACTGTCCCTTACACCCATTTCACCATTTCAGTCATTGCTACCTTCGCAGGAGTTTTATTTGCCACCCCAGCTCATAAGAGTTTGGAGACAGATGCTTGGAAGCACCATCTTGCTTCCTCAATCTGACATTGTCCAACAAAGACCCAAACTTCTAGTCATCAACTGAAATAATCTTCTGGTCTGTCTCCTCCTGTTCCATCAATGGCCTCTTACAGAATTCCCACATTTATCGATCTCTTAAAGAAAACGATCAACCTTTTATCAAAACTGTCTGGTTGAGTCCATGAAATTTTGCATTGTTTTGAAAGGCAACTTCAAGACCAATGGGCCAACAGACCTTACTTTTCACAATGATGACTCATGTCAACTATCAACTTTAACCCCACTTTTTACAAGACTCACATGTCGGTCTTTTACATAGAAATCCCAGCTGTCGACTTTAATAATGATACGTCATATACCTACCTGCATCCTGCCATCTGCAATCCATCACTTTTACTTGATTTCTCTTAGGAAGTTGGTAGTGACCACTTTCCACTATACTTAATAAGTACCGTAATACTCCCAAATCTCAAGGGCTAGGGCAAAGATGGAAATTGAACAAGGCAGATTGGGAAATATATTAGTCCCTCTGTAAATCAAATTTGACAGTTGATCATTTCAACAATGTAGTGGATCCAATACCCCTATTTTCAAAGATACTCCAAGATGTTGCTGGGGATGCAATGCCAAAAACTTATTAATAAGTGATTCCTAAGTGTGTCAACAAACCATGGTTTGATAATGCATGTGAAGATACCATCTGGGAACGGGAAAAGGTCCTTAAAAATTTCTGTGACAATCCAACAACTGAAAATCTGAATTAATACCATATATACTAAACTAAAGCTTGTCGTACCATTAGAGAGAGCAAGATGAAAAGATCCTATGACTCTAGCATGAACTCGCACTCTTTTATTAAATCAGTATGAAATATGGTACAAAAATATTTTTTCAAAAATAAAGCAGCTGTATCAAACCACTAAATGAAATCTGATGAAATGGTCATGACCTTACCTGAAATCACAAATTCATTGTCTGAAACTTTCTTGAAAATCTCCTCACAAGGGAATTATTCTGAAATCTTATACCATATCAAGAACCTAAAAGAAACGGTGTTTGTAAATTTCTTATCTGTAAACGCTGAAGATTACAAGACACTTTTGACTTTCAGGGAACTACAGGACTCGCATGATCAAGCCCATGACACTTCAGCAGGACCAGATGATATCCACCATCAACTTTTGAAACACTTACTGTATATACTCACGTATAAGCCAATACCAACTGCAAACTGCATAGATCCAGATCTGCCATCGCATAATGCGCCGGCAGATCTGGGTATATGCAGTTTGTAAGGACTAATCAGTAGAGCAAACAACATAGACCCTGATCTGCCAGCACATTATGTGCCAGCAGATCAGGATCTATGTTGTTTGCATTTGGACCTGGCTTATACACAAGTATAACTGGTACCTCACACAGCTCTCAATACACTACTAAACATTTTCAATAAAAATTTGTGAAACTGGTGACTTCCCACCCTCTTGATGAGAAGCAACAGTGATACCAATACCTAAATCTGGAAAGAACCATACTGACCCTTCCAACTGTTGTCTCATATCACTAACAAACTGTATTTCTAAAACCATGGAAAGGATGGTAAATGATAGACCCCTCTGGTATCTTGAGCCCAGCAAACTACTGTCTGATGTTCATTGTGGATTCAGATGGCAGAGAAGCACAACAGAGCATCTTGTCAAACTTAAAGCATTTATTATAGAAGCTTTCATAAAGAAAAATCATATAGTTGCCATCCTTTTGACTTGGAGAAAGCTTATAACAACACATGGAAGTATGGTATAACGAATTACCTGTTCAACCTAGGACTAAGGGGCAACCTACATGTACTTCTGCCAGTTACATGGAATTCATGACGACCCAAAACTCATCTGTTGTGGAAGTGACTAAATTTGTAGGGCTTATTTTTTACCATAAACTAACTTGCCTACCACATATTAGCTACCTCGGAGACAAATGAAAAAAAGTCCTGGAATTAATACGAGTCATGGCAAACACATATTGGGGAGCAGATCAGAAGGTCTTGCTCAGGTTATATTGGTGTTTAGTAAGATCTGACTTCCATAAGGAGTGTAAGTCTTGGGACACCATAACAGTTTGGACACCCTTTAATAATTTGTTCATGATCTCTAAAAGTTGCATACATGTGAACCTCCTGTCTGGGAGGGTTTTCCTCCTGAGATGAGGGGTGTCTCCCATCCTTCCTGGCACATTGAAATCTCACAGATGCTCAAAATTATCATTTAAAAAATTCTATAACAGAATTTTTTTCCAGATTTTTTCTTTAACACCTTGATTCCAATGTAGTATGTTTATGGTTAAAAGACTTTCTGTTATTATGTTACTGTGAACTGGCAAGCATGACACTTTAATTGCTATTTCAACAGACAATGAAAGATATCATTGGATTATACCATGTGTGATCAGTAGTAATTCAGAAAGGATTAAAGATGTTAATGGATTATGGTTGGATTACTAAAGAGCTCAAGCAGTAAAAAACAATCAACATTACTTGGATTCTTTCAACAGGGTTGGTTTGGCTTTGGTGTTTAATGTTTGTTGAGATGGATTATACAATGTGTAATCAGAAGTAATTCGGAATGGATTAAAGACATTAATAGATTATGGTTGGATTACTCAATAATAAAGAGTTCAAGTAGCATAAAACAGGTCTGTTTGACTTCGATATTTTAAGTTTGTCAAGATATCTAAGTATGTGTTATATTCCAATGCTAAAATGCCAAAGTCTAAACAACCAAAATAACACATACAATTTAATAATGGACTGAAACAGGAATTTCATTGGCTGGAATGAAGTTCAAAGGGATATGAATATGCATTCTGCCATTCCTGTTAAGTCCATTTTAAGAAGAACTTCCCAAATTCGATCCAGATAGCACCAATCTTGAGCAGTTCTGGCAGACAATCAGCAACCTGAATCTACGCACAGGTAGGAAACAATTTAAACTTCTTGGTGGACTCTGTAGAGTTATACTAACATTGCCACATTCCAATGCAGACACTGAAAGACATTTTGTATTCTAAGGAAATTACAGGCTGATTCTAGTGGAATCCTGGGGCCAACAACAATACGTCATCTCCTAAGTGTTGAGATCAACAGTGATGAGGACTGCCACAAATATAATCCATTCAATAATCTACTAAGAAAGGCTACAAATGCTTGTGCTACATATAAGGACAGTATGAAAGGCAATAAGTTACAATGAAGGGACAGATGTGATGAGATGATGTCTGTATTTTAATATAGATAAGGAAATTTGTTCAGTAGTTGTTATTTTTGTCCATTTGCATGCTAAAATTTGGGTCAATAAAAATCCTCCTGATTAGAAATCAAAACTCCTGACCAAATTTTGCAAATCTCCTGATCTGTCCTAAGCTGACCTCTGTTCTATCACATGTATGAAGTTGGGACATGAAATCATAATAATATTTGTCTTGTACTAGAAGTTTTAGGACACCTTTAGATTTTTTTTTTACCCAACTTGCCAATTGCTGTTTTGTATCAATTGCAATGTAATTTTTAAAAAATTAAACAAAACTGATTTTGTGGTTGTTAAGGAAATTCCCCTGTAAATGAATAGATGGAATTGTTATAAATTAGGTTGATATAAATTGTTTGAGAAATCAATAAGTATAGTTAATTTTCATTAGTTTTTTCCTTATTTCTATTTGAAATATTTCCTTGGACAATTACAAACATTTAGCATTACCACAATGTTGTACCAATATTATTATATTACATTCATTCTAATATTGGGCACCACTGCACTAAACTTAATCAATGCCAGTAAAAAGCAATAAAGAAGTTGCAGAACTAATGCTTTGAAGATATTTGCAATAATAACACAGTGATAGTTTCTTTCAGTGTAAGCGACCTTAAGTATTAACATATTCATTTAGCTACAGTAGTCATGCTAATACTTACTTCCTAGTCACTTATCTACAGCAGGCAGAATCAGTGAAGATACAGGCCTTGTCGGTTGAAACAATATACAGTTCACTTTTCTTTCATGAGAGCCCTGCTGTCATAACTAAGAACATCGTAAGTCGATCTGCAGTTCTGCCATGATTGTTCAATTTTCTCTCACGAGAGTCCTTGCTTTCACCACGAGGAATAGGCAACCACTTTTGAGGATCAGTCCATTGTCTTGACACTACTCTCTTCTTTGGACCTATCATCCCAGGAGCTTGTTAGGTCTCAGAGTGGGATACCAGATGTGAGCTGTGTCAATCAGAAGAGGGACATGTTGCTTTGTTTTTACCACTCAGAGAAGGAAGAGATGATACTTCCGCTTAGGCTCTCATCCTGGATATGATGAGTTATCTGCTCAGCCTACAAGGAACTAACCGAAGTCTAGTTGAATTTCTTATGCATATTGGTTCAGGAGGCTAGGATAGTCACCATTTGCATAGCATTTGAGTACAACTGCTCCCCAACTGACATCATGCAAGCCATGGGATGGAGGTCAGAGATGGCATTCTTCTGCTCTTACCTCAAAAGCCTTTTATCCTAAAGGGCTCAGTTTGACCTGGTGGGACCTATACCAGCAGCAATCATAGGTCATTTAGCAGCTTAAGATGGCATGGGGTACAGGGCTGAGCAAATCCCATAGCCCGACGTCCCGGACTATTCATTTTCGAAGTTGGGCAAGTAATATTTTTCCAAGTCGCTAGTCCAGGACAAGTGGTTTTTTCCTATTTTATAAAAGTCGGGCAAGTCCTTATTTTCGTGCTTTAATCACTATATCTACCTTTATTTGGCCATTCATGCACTCCGGGCATACTGAATATTTGATTCTACCCCTCTCCATGTATACATTCTCTCCATGTATACATTTACATCCTGTATAATGCCTACAGATGGTCAATGATAACTATCGCATATGTGCACATTCTGTTACCGCTTGACTGCACATTAGGCTAAGCGACCAAATTATCGGCAAATCAAAACACGTCAAACAAAACAAAGCTGGTATAATTAATTAGTAGTGTTTTAAGCGTCTTTGTTGCACTGTATTTACCCAAACCAGATCCTCACGAACGGCTCACTCTGATTTTAATCTAGTGAACCAGCGTAACTAAATTAATGAAAAATACTTTACTGACATAAGTTTTGGTTTCCTTATGAACTGATTAAATGACAGTAATGATTCTTTCAACGTTCACATGCGATATTGCGTTTGATGCGAAACAATTACGCTAATTAGTGAGCTGTCTCTGTTCGTATTTAAAAGAGAAAATGTTTGTTATATCACTTTAAAAGTAATTGTCAAACAAGCTGATATTTACTATGTGGATAAAATGAGTTTGCTAAATTATTTTCGCAAGGAAGGGAATAAGGTCGATTCGAAGAAGGAAAATTCTTGTAAAAGTGGAGGGATAAAACATAAGACTGCTACTGAGTGAGAATTCCTTAAACCATGAGAGCTTAAACTTCTAATGAACATTTCACCAAAAATTGACCAGAGCTTGAGGACTTTAACCCAGACACAGCTATCAGCTGCTGGCTTAGTGCTGGTGCAGGTGGCAGACATGTACATGGACATTTTTTTCAAATCCAGCAGCTAAAATATATATACATGTACCTGAAGTAGCCAAATGTATATCATCCAATGTTTCTGAAAAATTAAATTCTTTTAAGAAATAATTATGTTGTATATTATTTTGTTTGTTCTTTCTTTGGATTAAGTACATACATCTAATCAAATCTCGTCAAGTGATTACCATTTTGGGACAAGTGAAAAGTAAGGTGGGACAAGTGAATTTTCTGAAACCACTTGTCCTGGACAAGTGGATGGAGAAACAAAATTGCTCAGCCCTGGGGTACTCAGGGATGTAGAAGAGGCCCAATTTGCCCTCTTGCATATTATAAAGGTGACTAACAGAGGCAGGAATGATGGTGGCTCAGTGATTAGCATGCCAGACCTGCGACTCAAAGGGTGTGGGTTCGAATCCTACCATTGGATCAGCCAGGATTGGATACCATGGTGTGTCTTTGGGCAAGGCAGTTTACTCCAATTGTTTCATCACTAAATGACCGACTTGTGTTGCTGTGCTGTGAAACTCCAAGCACCTACCCTTAGCAAAATGAAATGCATTGAAATGCCATTGTACTTCCATTTAAATTCTTGCCGTTGAAAATCCATTGATTCACCATTATTTGGCTCAGATTTGTACATGTAACAAAGAATGCAGAAAACCATTGAAATTCCATTAAAAAACCATTGAAACTCCATTAGAAAAGCATTGAAAAACCATTGATTTGAGGTGAAATATGCTAATGAGATGGACCTTTTTATTGGATGTCACAAAAATGGTAAACAATGGGAAAATCAATGGATAGTAAGAAACACTCAAAAAATATTGAAATGATGTCATAACAATGGAACAAAACATGGAATATAAATGGTTGGAGTGGCCAGTGTGTAAATAATGATTTACATATTTAATGATGTCAAAAAAATGGTTAAAAAATGGCAGTCAATGGGCTCCAATGGCAATGTAAAGACTATAATTAACTGCAGCGATCTGATTCAATGAATACATTTTAACAGCAGAAAAATTAAACAGACTATACATTTTTGAAACAAATTGCAGTCAACAACACAAGTATGAAATCCTTGAAATTCAAAACAAATCAAGTGTTAGTTTTTTAATATACTGTAACCCATGGATAGATAACAACAAAATGTATACCATGTACAGCATAATCAGCTTTAATACAATCTTGCAAATTAATTTTATCACAAGGGCTTCAGTGTAAAATGAAATCATTTAAACTGAATTATGATTTGCCAAATTTATATCTATAATTAGTGCATTAATAAAAGGATCATATTGTTTCTAATCTGATGAGTACATTAAGAATCTACTTGTAATTAGACTATCAGCACGGAGTCAAAATGGCATTAACGGCAAACCTTGTACAAGAAAAGAAATGTTGCTTGATATTCTATCACAATTTGGAGAAAACTGTGTAAATTTTGAGCAGATTTGTGACACGTATAGCATTATATTTATAGAACTCCCAGACTTCTAATTTTCAAAGCATAATTTTCCTTTTAGCAGTATATATATATATGATTCATAGTTTTTATTTTGTCCTCTAAATCTAGAAATACAAATTATGTGCTGTAAATTTTCTGTAGTACGAGCTCTCTATAGGATTTTGAATCTAAAGTTGGGATCTAAGCTACATTTCTAAAATGAACACATAAATGAAGAAAACGTTTTATCAAATTTGGGAAAATGATCAAGTGTCCATAATCACAAAGAGGAGACCCTCGAAGCAGGCCAGCGCATCCGGACTCTCACTACAGACAGCTCTGACGATGTATAGCTTCTCAATTTTGAAAGTTTAGGCTTTTGAGTATGTCTTGCATTTCCAATTTTATATTTGGTATTTAGGGACCGACCATTTATGGGGGTGCATGGGGTGGGGAATGGATTTTTAGATGAAACAAATTCCAGCTCTCAAATACCTTGAATAAAATTCTCTTGATCCGATTCATAGCAACAAGAAAGAAAAATCCTATTATATCCATTATATTAGTTGAAAATAATAAATTCTCTTGAGATACATGAAAATCTCATGGCTCGAAAGAGAATTCCAAGTACCCCCCCCCCCAAAAAAAAAATGGTTGGACCTTTATCTGTACAGGTTTACTATATTTGTATGGGAAATTATAAACGACTGACAAGTATTTTGTTTCTGGGGGGTGGGGGGAATACGGAATGCTGAACAAGAATGTTTAAAACTATAAATTAATAATAAAAATAGTACTACTACTAAGAATAATAATAATAAATTAAGTACTTACTACCTGAAAAAAGACCCACCCAACCTAGGCCCTAGGCTAGGGTTGATCAATCATCTGTTCCAATCCCTCTTCGTCTAGCAGAAAAGTTATAAATATAACAGATACCCATGTGCTATCATGTTCACTTGGCCAAATCATGCGGGAAATTTGGTAAACTGTTATACTGGAAGAAAACTACAAAGTGGGAACTATCCATGGAATACACTTTCGAAACCAGTTGTGATTTGACCATCTTCGGTAAACATTGTAAACAGTTGTTATACTGGAAGAAAACTACAAAATGGAAACTATCCATGGAACGCACTTTCGAAACCAGTTGTGATTTGACCGACTTCGGTAAACATTGAAACTGTTATCATACTGAAAGAAAACTACAAAGCGGGAACTATCCATGGAACACACTTTCAAAGCCAGTCGTGATTTGACCGCCATCTTCGAAGTTTGAGTTACCTCTTCTACTTCCTCTGTGGTCAAAGTGATTGACGAAAAGTTAGATCGTTCCAGTTGGGACGCTTTGTATCTGCGTCATCCCTTTAACATGTTGATTGCTGGACCGAGTGGTTCAGGTAAAACCGAATTTGTCAAACGTTTGATCGAACACAAATCTCATTTGTTCGATCGTCCACCTCAACGCATCGTGTGGTGTTACAAAGAGTGGCAACCGTGTGACACTTTACTTCGTGAAAGTCAAGGAGAAACCATTTCGTTTGTGGAAGGCATCCCTCGCGAAGACGATGGGATCGTGTCTGACGTGAGTCAAACACATCTGGTCATCTTCGACGACATGTTAGGAGAAGACGAAGAAGAAATTAAACATTGGTTTACACGATAAGGACACCATCGAAATGCCAGCATCATTTACATTACTCAAAATTTATTTCAACAAAGTAAAGCCCATCGTACCATCAGTCTCAACGCTCATTACGTGGTGTTGTTTAAAAGCCCCAGAGACAAATCTCAAGTGCAAGTGTTAGCCAAACAGTTAGGCACTCCTTGGTTGAATTATGCGTACGACGATGCCACTCAAAAACCTCATGCGTATTTACTCATTGACTTAAAACCGACCACTCCCGACTATTTGAGATTTCGTGCCTAATTGTTTCACCCTTGGTGCCAAGAAGGAGGTCCTGTCATTTACACGTCCCCTTCAACCACACTCTGAAAAAAAACTATAAAAACATCTACCGCGTCATTTCTGTCTCACAGTCTTCGAGATGACTTCCTTTCAATCTCATCCTCCTGCTAAATTGATTCGTGCCTTGTATGGCATCAGTCGCGAAAAAAATGCACAAGTCCGTGCTCATTTGTTAGAAGCTAGTCTTAAAGAAGTGTTATGATGGTTTACTTTGACGGCACGTCAATTACTGCAAGGCATCATTCACATCCCTCATCAAACTCAACGTTTTTTTCAAAAACATAAAGGAGCGTTGTCACAACTAGCCGATCCTAGAATCGATTCACGGACTAAAAAACAAATCATTTTAACCCCTGGAGGGAGCGGTTCTTTAGGAGGGGTCATGATTCGTTCCCTTTTGAAATGGAATCCTAATGCCCAAGCCAAAAAACCAAAAACACCAACAACAAAAAAAGAAAAGTCCCAAAAAGAAAGCCACAAAAATAAAAGCCCTAAAAAGAAGAAAGCCCCCAAGAAAAAGAAAACTTCTGCCAAGAAGAAGAAAACACCCACCACTGCAAGTAGCCGCAAGAGAGGTACTGCTGCCAGGACGCAAACGTACACCCGCAAGACACCACCACAACAGTCAGCAGTGACGAGGTCTCCTTCTCCTTTTGCGTCCACATCATCTTTGTCTTCTTCACCACCCTTCACGATGATGCCTGCCAAACCGGACTTAAGACAAGTGTTTCCTAATTTGATGCAAAAATGGAAACCCATTTCGAAAGTCACCACTCCGGGACCCTCGACATCGGCTGATCTGGCCATGGCAGCGGCCGCGAACAAAGTACCGTCCCCTAAAACCAAAGTCCAAGAGAGAACCGGCGTGTTACAAAGTTTAGTGGATTTATCCAAAGAAGAATTGAGACGATTTAGTCCATTGAAAACACCTCAACGTCGAGTGAGGCCTGTCATGAAGATGGTACGTCGTGCAGACAGTCAGTGGAGACGTGTTCCAGTATAAAATAGAAGGGTGACCTGCCAGAGACTTCAGACTTATTCCTAACCTCTAAGATGGCTCCCAAACGTGCACACCACCACCACCACCAAAAAAAAAAAAAAGAAGAAAAGCAAAAAAGGACTTCCACCTCGTCTGGCGAAACATTGGGACGTCTTGTCTGTCCTGACCAAATCCCATCCTCTCATGCGAAAACAACTCATTCAAACAGCCCCTAAAGAAATCATCGATACCGTGTGTGAATGTTGTTTGAACGTCTTGAAAGGAATGGTACCTTTGTCCAAGATACAGAGACAAAAATTAGGTAAACATCGGAACGTTCTTCGCCAAATGGTGAAAAATAAAATACCTCTCCAGCAAAAGAAAAAATGTTGGTGCAACGAGGAGGATTTCTACCCATGCTGATATGACCGTTGTTAAAAATAGCGGCTCCTTTGTTAGGAACGATTGCTGGACCACTTTTAGGAGGTGTCATGCGATTAAAAAAAGAAGATAAAAAGGACACCCTTCTCTGGAAAGACCACACATTTTTGTACCTTTGGATGAAATGGAAGGACGAAAACTGACTTTAGTGCCTTACAAACGTTGGATGGAATTCCATCGTTGGAACGAACAACGGATACCTCATTTACCACCCAATCCTAATCTCAACGAGATGTCACAGTTACAACAAGAATTACAAACGCTGATGGAACGAAGCGATTTGTAAGAAACAGAAAAATCCCAACGGTACGGTCAACTCTTACAACGTCTGCAACTCTTTCACCAAAAAGCTGTCGACGAAACAGCTCCACCCACTCTGAGAGATTTCAAAACCCTGATGAAAAGCGAACCTAAAGTCACCACCACCACCACCACTAAAACAGACACCGCCACGGGGATGACAGTGAAAGAAGAAGAAGAAGAAGAGTTACAAACTCCACCCCTTAAAAAAATACGAAAGTTAGCCACACCGGGTTGGATAAAAAAGATGATGTCTACCCCATTGCCATCAAAAGAGAAAAAGAAAGAAGTGAAGACAGAAGTCAAAACAGAAGCGATGACCCCTGTTCAAGCATCCTCCTTTACACCAGTGGCTCGTCGGACACGTAAAGCATTGCAATCCAAAAAGATACCCCACGAAGAAAAGAGCATTGGTACTTGGTTGACTTATTGAGGAATCATGGAGAAACATTTAGCTACCATTTACTACAATCCTGGCCATGCTGCTGGTTACGGAGGAGTTCAAAAATTATATCGAGTTGCCAAAAGTAAATTGAAAAGTGTACGTTTGCCAGAAGTACGACGATGGTTACAAGAACAATCGACGTACACGTTACACAAACCCATTCGACGAAAATTTTCTAGAAGTCCAACCCAAGTGGAAGGCATCGATCATCAATGGCAAGCTGATTTAGCCGACGTCTCTCATTTGGCAGCCTACAATCGTGGTCACAAATATTTGTTTTGTGTCATCGACGTGTTTTCCAAATTTTGCTTGGGTCGTGCCTTTGACATCTAAAAGCAGTACCGAATTGGTACGTGCCTTAAAATTGGTCATGAAACAAAGTGGTCGTCACCCTTTACGATGGCAAACTGACAAAGGCACCGAATTTCTAATGTTATGACTCTATGGTCTAGAAAAATGTAACAGAAAGAAAGTGAAACCAACAAATCAAGTAAAAATCAACAAGCAATTTATTACTAGATAATTAAAATGAAAAATCAAAAAGTCACTTACAGTAATGTGTTTTGAAATCCTAATAATCCAATAAGACTGATTGTTCTAATCACAAGTCCTAAATATAGAATGTTCCGAATTCAAGGCTGTGTCCTTGAATGTTATGATGTGCTAATGGTCTCCAAAGTCCTGATGTACTAGAAATCTTGATGTGCTGATGTCAAAATGAAGTATTCCAAAATCTCTGAATAAGTTCACTTAAATTCCAAAATCATCAATTAAAAATCCAAAATCCAAAAGTTTATGAGCACTGTTATAATCCAATGAATATTTAAAATAATTCCTCTCTTAGAATTTGGAATGAATTTTCACAACTGTAATAGCTCTTTACAAGACTTATGGTAATGTCAAAACTAAAAAAATGTCCACCAAACATGGTATATATAAAGATTGGTCACATGACAGAATGTTCTAGAATATGAGTCATCTTAATGGAATTCTACCTGTAAACAAAATTCAACCTTGACCTTCAAATTGAGAAAACATATTGATCAAAACAACCTAATTCAAGGACACTAGGTAAACATGTTTTTCCTGATAAACATTAAGATTTAAGCAAATATTAAAGTGAAGAAACATTTATAATTTCCTAAAATATTTACAATATTATACAAACATCATACATAACACCTCCCCTCATAAAGAAAAAGAAAGATTTATATAATAAAGCTTTCTTTTGAATATACATCTAATACTACAATAACCCAAATTACATAAGAACATGTTTTATGATACTGGACTTAATTACATCAAGCAATATTACATTTCTAGGCACGTGAGAGTGCATCTGCAATCACATTGTCTTTTCCCCTGATGTGTTTGATGTCAATGTTATATTCCTGCAATATCAAACTCCATCTCAACAATCTCCGATTTTTATCTTTCATTTTGTTGATGAAAGTAAGGGGATTGTGATCACTGTACACAATAATTGGAGAAAGAGCTGAGGTAACATACACTTCAAAATGCTGTAAAGCCAATATCAAAGCCAAACATTCCTTCTCAATTGTGGAATAATTTTTCTGGTGCTTGTTTAGTTTTTTAGAAAAATAACACACAGGGTGATCCACACCACTTTTGTCTTCCTGAATCAATACTCCACCAACCCCTACATCACTTGCATCAACAGATAATTTAAATGATTGGCTAAAATTTGGTGCAGAAAGAACTGGTGCCTTCTTAAGCATGGCCTTTAACTTGTCAAAAGATTCCTGACACTTGTCAGACCAATAAAATTTGGCTTTCTTACTCAATAAACTTGTCAAAGGTTCAGCAATTTTGGAAAAATTGGAACAAAATTTCCGATAATATCCAGCCATACCTAGAAATCGCATCAGTTGCTTTTTACAAATTGGAACTTGAAATTCAGAGATAGCTTTGACCTTAGCTTCTATAGGTTTAACTTGACCCTGTCCCACAATATGTCCTAAAAATGTGACACAAGCATGGCAAAACTCACTTTTGCTCAAATTAATTGTCAGATTCGCATCACTGAGTCGATCGAAGAATTTTCGAATGGTTTCCAAATGATCTTCCCAGGTGTTGTTGTAGATAATGACGTCATCAATATAAGCGTCACAATTATCAAGACCAAATGTTATCATGTTCATCAGACGTTGAAACGTTGCTGGCGAATTTTTCATTCCAAACGGCATGACTTTATATTAATAAAGTCCATCTGGAGTTACAAATGTTGAAATTTCGTTTGCCCTTTCCGTCAGTGGAATTTGCCAGAATCCTTTTAAAAGGTCAAACTTGGTGACATATTTAGCATTTCCAATTTTATCAATGCAATCGTCCATTCTTGGGATTGGAAATGAATCCGTTTTGGTGACACTGTTGACTTTTCTATAATCAGTACACATACGGAATGTATTATCTGGCTTGGGAACAAGAATACATGGTGAACTCCAGTTACTTTTACTTGGTTCTATGAAATCATTCTCCAGTAAATACTGAATTTCTTTCTTCAGATAGTTCTGTTTGAGAGGATTCATCCTATAAGGATGCTGTTTCACAGGCGCAGAATCTACAATGTCAACGTCATGATAAATTTTACTTGTACGTGTTGGAACATCAGGAAACAAGTGCTCATATTCATGTAATAGCTGTTTTAGTTCATTTCTTTCCTGTTGTTGTAGATGTGAAAGTTTCTGGTCTAGGTTGTTCAATATTTCTGAATTCCGAAGATTGGTTATACCAGAGTCACTATAGTCTGATTGTATTCCATCGTTGATATCTTCACTGTGTGGGACAGGTACAACTAAATTAACAGAATAATTAGCTGGGCTATCTCTGTCAAAATATTCCTTTAACATATTTATATGACAAAGTTGTTTCTGTTTCCGTCTCCCAGGAGTGTTAATGATATAATTTAAGTCATTTACTTTCTTTTCAACGGTATAAGGACCATAAAGTTTAGCCTGAAGAGGATTTTGAGTTATGGGCAAGAGAACCAGAACTTTGTCACCAGGTTTAAAACTCCTTTCCTGTGAATTTCTGTCATACCTTAATTTCATTTTTGACTGGGTAGTGTGAAGATTAGTTCTTGCTACTTCACAGGCCTTTGACAACTTGTATTTGAAATCAGAAACAAAAACAAGAAGATTAATCTTTGAGTCTTCATTTGAAAGAAGTTTCTCTTTCAATAATTTCAATGGTCCACGGACAGTAACCCAACGACTCTTGAACTGATTCCCTAACAGCAAACAACAACAAATGAACACCCTCATCCCAATCCTTTTCTGTATCAAAGTAATATGATCGAATCATATTCTTCAAAGTTTGATGAAATCTTTCCAAAGCACCTTGACTTTCAGGGTGATAGGCAGAAGATTTAAACTGTTGGATGCCTAATTCATGCATAACTTGTTGGAAAATTCCAGACATAAAATTTGACCCTTGATCCGACTGGACAGATTTGGGAAGGCCAACAAGTGTAAAAAACTTCACCAAAGCTTTCACAATAGTTTTAGTTTTTATATTTCTCAGAGGAATTGCCTCTGGAAATCTTGTAGATGCACACATGATGGTCAACAAGTATTGGTTGCCTAACTTGGTTTTAGGTAAAGGACCAACACAGTCTACTATTATGCTACTAAATGGTTCATCAAATGCAGGAATAGGTTGCAGATGAGCCTTAGGTATCTTCTGATTGGGTTTTCCTACCATTTGACAAGTGTGACAAGATCTGCAGTATTTAGAAACATCACTTTTGAGTTTCGGCCAATAAAAATGATTCAAGATCTTGTGATAAGTCTTACGGACTCCTAAATGACCAGCCAAAGGAGTTTCATGGGCTAAATTAAGAATTTCCTGTCGATATGACTTAGGAACAACAATTTGATAGCTCACTGACCACTCGTCACCAGCGGGTACATCAGGTGGTCTCCATTTCCTCATAAGGACCCCATTTTTCACAAAGTAACAGACTGGAACTTGTGTGGCTTCAGTTTCACTAATAGCCCTCTGAAACAAACAAGATATCTCGGGATCTTGCTCCTGTTCAACGACAAGGGATTGTCGTTTGTCATCCTGATTAGAACAAAGAGAATGAGTTGCCAAAAGAGGATCACTGTGATCAATACCATTTGATTGATCAATACCTGAGGAAAAAGTGACCTCATCAAAAGACTGACCAATACATGTGTCAGCTAAAGGAATAATATCCTGATCAACATCACTCTCAAGAACTCTTTTTGCCATAGCTCTAGTAACTGCACAAGCAGGGTACAAATCAGGGATTTCAGTTTCGACAGGATCAACTTTCTGATCCAAACAAGGCTTGTCAGTTACAAGTGGATTAACCACAACCTTATCTCCAGCTAGGTCATTGCCTAGTAATAAATGAACACCCTCTATGGGTAAAGAAGTCACTGCCCCAACAGTCACAGGTCCAGAAACTAAGTCTGATGCCAAATTTACACAATGGAGAGGAACATTTACAAAGCCGCACTCTACTCCCTGAACAAGAACACTTTCACTTGAAGAAGACTCCTCAGACAAAGGCAAAGTACCTGATAATAAAAGACTCTGAGAAGCTCCAGTGTCCCTTAATATTTTAATTGGGATAGGTTTGGCAGAATCACCAATAAGTGATATAGAACCTTCTGACATGAATGGTTCATAAGCCTCCAAAATAGAATCAGACTGGGGTTTGTTTGACCCAACAAATGTATTGCTTTCAATACAAGACCGTGACCTTGACCTCGTAGAAATAAGAGCATTTGGAAAAGCTCTGTCTTTACTCTGTTGCTTATTTTTCAACTTGAAGCAATCAGAAATAACGTGCCCTTTCTTTTTACAATAAGTGCAGGTAGGAAGAGATAAGGATTTCTGATCAGTCTTATCAGATGTTTGATTCCTAACAGTTGTGCTGTTGTGAAATTTGGAAGTACTCGAATGAGATTGAAATGGTTTTTTACCAGAAAACTGCTGAGAGGACGACTTATTGCCAAATGAAATTTTGTGAGTCAAGGAATAATCATCAGCCATACGAGCAGCATTTTCCAAAGTTTCCACATTCTGCTCGTCAAGATAGGTTTTAACATCACTATGGATGCACCTCTTGAACTCTTCAATTAATACGAGCTGTCTGAGGTTATCATAAGCTTGATCAACTTTCTTGGCTGAGCACCACCTATCAAATAGTTGTTCTTTATCCCTTGCAAATTCGACATGAGTTTGTCCAGTTTCTTTTCTACAATTCCTAAACCTTTGTCGATATGCCTCTGGTACCAACTCATAAGCTTTCAAGATGTACTCCTTAACCACATCATAATCAGTGCTTTGTTGTACTGACAGTGAAGTGTAGACTTCACGAGTTTTGCCAATAAGTACACTCTGTAACAACAAAGTCCAATGCTCTCTGGGCCATTTCAAGTTTTCAGCTATTTTCTCGAAATGAAGAAAGTATTTATCTACTTCTTTTTCCTGAAAAGGGGGTACTAACCTAATATATCTAGTAACATCAAAACCTGAACTTGTTTTTAAAGGAGTGGAGTGTGCTCTGTTTGCCAGTTCTAATTCTCTTAATTTAAATTGCATTTCCCTTTCTTCTCTTTGCATCTGCATTTGTATTTGTCTCTCTTCTTTCTGCATTTGTATCTGTCTATCTTCTTTCTCTCTCTCCATCTGCATTTGCCTCTCTTCTTTCTCTCTCTCCATCTGCATTTGCCTCTCTTCTTTCTCTCTCTCCATCTGTATCTGCCTCTCTTCTTTCTGCATTTGTATCTGTCTCTCTTCCTTCTCTCTCTCCATCTGTAGCTGCCTCTCTTCTTTCTGCATTTGTATCTGCCTCTCTTCCTTCTCTCTCTCTCTCTGAATCTGAAGCTTTGCCAATTCTAAATCAATCTGGTTCTTTAACTCTAATTCCCTTAATTTCCTGTCAGAACCAGATACAGGCTTTCTCTTCAAACTTAAAGCACTGCTATCAAAAATTCCCTTTCCTACTAAATACTGAATCAAAATAATCTTTATCTCCTGTTTTGTCAATGATACTTTTGCCTCAGATAGACTGTATTTTCTGGCAAGCTCGAGCAACTCATCCTTTCTCATGCACTCTAAGCCCTCCTGGGTAGGTTTTGAAATGAAATTCTGAACATTAGATGCCATTGTAAATGCTTGTTGGTTTCACACAAAAAAATTTCTCTATTTAAAAATCTTTGCCAAAGACAAAAAAAATTCTCCGAGACAAAATCAATATGAATTTCAAAGATAAATTTAATATCTCTAATATGCTTTAAAGAAATTCAATCCCGGACGAGCCCCCAATTTCTGTTACGACTCTATGGTCTAGAAAAATGTAACAGAAAGAAAGTGAAACCAACAAATCAAGTAAAAATCAACAAGCAATTTATTACTAGATAATTAAAATGAAAAATCAAAAAGTCACTTACAATAATGTGTATTAAAATCCTAATAATCCAATAACAATGATTGTTCTAATCACAAGTCCTAAATATAGAATGTTCCGAATTCACGGCTGTGTCCTTGAATGTTATGATGTGCTAATGGTCTCCAAAGTCCTGATGTACTAGAAATCTTGATGTGCTGATGTCAAAATGAAGTATTCCAAAATCTCTGAATAAGTTCACTTAAATTCCAAAATCATCAATTAAAAATCCAAAATCCAAAAGTTTATGAGCACTGTTATAATCCAATGAATATTTAAAATAATTCCTCTCTTAGAATTTGGAATGAATTTTCACAACTGTAATAGCTCTTTACAAGACTTATGGTAATGTCAAAACTGAAAAAATGTCCACCAAACATGGTATATATAAAGATTGGTCACATGACAGAATGTTCTAGAATATGAGTCATCTTAATGGAATTCTACCTGTAAACAAAATTCAACCTTGACCTTCAAATTGAGAAAACATATTGATCAAAACAACCTAATTCAAGGACACTAGTTAAACATGTTTTTCCTGATAAACATTAAGATTTAAGCAAATATTAAAGTGAAGAAACATTTATAATTTCCTAAAATATTTACAATATTATACAAACATCATACATAACACTAAACCAAGCTTTTCAAAAAGAATTGAAACAAAGACAGATTCATTTTTTTACCACCGAAAATCCTGAAACCAAAGCCAGTATCGTGGAATTTTTCAAAGAACTTTGAAAGAACGCATGTGGAAATATTTTACACATCAACATACTCTCAAGTACATCGACGTGTTACCCCGTTTGGTCAAAGCGTATAATCAATCGTACCATCGAAGCATCGGATGTGCCCCCGAAGAGGTCAGCCCTGAAAACGAAGTGACCGTGTTTGATCGATTGTTTGGTACACCCCAGAGGAGCAGACCACCCCAGAAAAAAACCTTGCTGGAGTTGAAGACGGGAGATTGGGTTCGCATCGGAAAAACCAAACGCACTTTTGACAAAGGTTATTTACCCAAATGGACCACCGAATTGTTTCGTGTCACTACACCCGTGCGTGGACGCGATCCTCCCGTCTATAAATTGGAAGACATGCACAGTGAAGTGCTCAAAGGAACATTTTACTTGCCTGAGTTACAACGAGTGACCAAAAAAGAAGACGCCTTGTACGACATCGAAAGCATTCTCGAACAAAGAACACGCAAAGTAGGTAAACGTCGAGTAGAAGAAGTCAAAGTACGTTGGAAAGGATATCCTCCTAGTTTTGATTCTTGGATTGCCGCTTCCCAAGTCGTCGACTATAAAAAGAAAAAGAAGTAACCTAACATGCCATTCAACACAACCACGACTTCGACTCCTTCGCAGAGTTCTTCTCTTCAAGAATTACAAAAACAACCGCTCTGGGTGTGGTGCGGAGAACGTGTGCCTAAAAATCAAATCGTCTTTTTCTGCCAAATCTTTGTAGTGTATTGTGTCATCGGAGCAGCTATTGCCAATTTGAGTTTGCAACAAGGGGACAAACAATTGTGGATCATTTTACTCAGCAGTTGCATCGGTTATCTTTTACCCAGTCCCTCTTTGAAATTTACGACGACGGACAACAGTCACCACAACAACAGCAGCAGTCAACACCACGGTAGTACGACCAACGTCAGTCCACCTTCTTCCAGTCACCACAATACCACTCCTCTTTTGGAACCCTTTGAACATCATTTGAACTCGAGCAAAATCACTTTAGACCTACTATGAATAACCAATTTTATTTAACTTTACCGAGTGACAGTTCCATGGATGTGTTTCCCAACAACACCTTATGTTGTTTCACGACCAAATTACCTCAATCCATCCATTTGGATCACGACGCTCATTGGGAAGTAGGTTTGGTAGAAATCATTCATCCTACGCAAGCTCAAAACATCGACGAAAGTCAAAACACTTTCATCGTGGATATCTTGAACAAGGAAGTGCATGGTGAGTTGGAGAAAATTAAACCTGGCCTTGAGCATTCCAGAAAGGTATTCATGACAACCACTCCTCCCTTTGCGAGCCATACCATGAGAATTCCTGTGGGGTATTATTTTAATCCTCAACATTTGGTGGACACCATTGAGGCTATCTTCGAGGCTCAATTTGCCAAAGCCTTAGTCAAAGCCAAGAAAAGTGTCCAGATCAGTTACCATCCTGTGGCACGTCATCTCGTCTTACAATTTTCGGACGACGACACATTGGCCATCACTTTTTCTCCTGGGTTGTATGCTATTTTGGGTGGAAATAAATTTTCCAAAAATAAAAAAGTCCAAAGCAACTTAGATTTTGGAAAGGGTTTTAAAACCCCTATCGAATTGAACGTTGGACTGAATTTAATGTTTGTGTACTCCGATGTGGCAGAATACAACGTGGTGGGAAACACAGCCGCTCCGTTACTGAGAGTCCTTCCTTTCAAAGCAGATTCTGCTGCTGGTGCGTACGAAGAAGGTGGAAATACGTTTCACGTTCACCGTGAATTTGTACACCCTCATTATCTTCCAGTCAGTAAATCGTATTTTGACAGTGTCAACATTAGTATAAAAGGAGATTTGGGACAAAGTGTGCCATTCATTGACAAAGGAAAATTCACGGTGAAACTACATTTTCGAAAAAGGTTCTCCAACGAATTGTAAAACAAAATTTATCCAGTGTACCGAGGAGTGGCTCGACAACGAGGACATGGTTTAGGAGATATGTTAAGATCGGCTTTTCGGACGGTAGCCCCTATTTTGAAACCCATTGTGACTCGAGGATTCCATGCCTTAAAAGATGCCGCTTTGACGCAAGGAAAAGAATTTTTGCAAAATGTCCTCATCGACAAACAAAATCCTAAAGAAGCCTTTATGAGAGCAGGCAAAAATGTGTTAATGAACACTGGCAAAGATCTTTTGGGTCTTCGAGAGAGTCCTATAAATTCACTTCACGCTTCAGGTCCTGGCATTACTTCTTCCTCCACTTCACAGCAAGGACAAGGTAGAAAGAGACGACGTCGAAATCCCTTCAGAGTTCATAAAACACACGGTGGTGTTCCAAAAAAGAATAAGAAAAAAAGAACCGTCAGAGAATTAGACGTGTTTGATTACTAAAAGCCATTGAAAATGATGCACCGAGATTCTTGCGAATGTACCAAGTCAGAACTGGATATGTTTACCATGCCTCCCACCATGATGACGATGCAAGAATCCCAATGGGTGGAATTTCATCCTGTATCGTCTTTGACGGATTCAGCTCCTATCGAATTTGAAATCAAAGGACAAACCGAAGATTACATCGATCTGAATAACAGCTACTTGTACCTGAAACTCAAAGTGATCAAAACGGCGGACAGTAGCGCCTTCCTGGGGACGGTGACCGAGTGGCACCCGTCAATAATTTCATGCATTCTTTGTTCAGCGAAGTAGATTTGTACTTGAATAACAAACTGGTCAGCAGCAGTTTGGATACTTACCCTTACCGTGCTTACTTGGAAAATCTCTTGACGTACGGAAAAGAAGCCAAGAACACTCATCTGGATGCTTGGGTGGTTTGGAAACCTTACACCTCGGAAAAGTTCAACGACACAGCGGTGTCAGTGCCGGCGACGCAAGCCGTTGATAAAACTATAATTCCAGCAGATCCGCACAATGTGGGATTTAACGAGCGTCAAAAGAAAATCAGACGCAGTTTAGAATTGATGGATCGTTTGCATTTGGACATGTGGTTGCAAGACAAGTATTTGTTGAACGGAGTAGATGTACGCCTGAGACTGAATCGAAGTAGTGTCGCTTTCCATTTGATGGCTCATGCTAACGAGTGGAAAACCATTATCCAAGAAGCCAGACTTTACTTGCGACGTGTGGAAGTCTTACCAAAAGTAGCCAACGACATCAGTCAAACGTTGAGCAGAACCACTGCCAAGTATCCTGTGCGACGAGTGGAAGTGAAAACATTTACCATTGCCGCTGGACTCCGATCCAAAGTCGAAGTCGAAGATCACGTTTTCCAAGGACAGCTTCCCAAACGTTTGCTGATTGGCATCGTCAGTAATGCAGCCCTCAACGGAGTCCACAATCAGAATCCGTTCGAGTTTAAACACTACAACGTCTCCAAGATAGAAGTCAGTCCAGATGGCAAAACGTTGTGTACCAGACCTTTTGAACCTAACTTTGGCGACGCCCAGAAAAATTACTTGCGATCTTACCTGAGCCTGTTTGAAGCCACAGGACAGTTATGCACCAACACCAGCCACGGCATTTCGTACGACGATTATGCAGGAGGGTATGCGTTGTCGGGATTTGATTTCACTCCAGACCAAGGCAGCGACGAAGGACATTTCCACCCTATAAAATCAGGCCCACTTCGTGTGGAACTTCAGTTTAAAGATCCTCTACCCGACACGGTGAACGTCGTCTTATATGCAGAATTTGATAATACTCTAGAGATCAACAGTTTGAGAGAAGTGATTCTAGACTATTAGAAGAAAATAAAGATGCAACACGTAGAAGAAGAACCTATGGAAATAGACGAGGGATTTTGTGAAGTACAACAGTCACAAACTATCACGGATGATGACGGGTTGATTCATCCAGAACCTAAAAATGAAGAAGAAAACAATCCTTTTCCCGAGTTGGCTGGATTTATTCCATGTATGCCATCAAGATGGCCAGAACACGAACAACATTTAGTCTCTTGTTTTGCTACGGCAATGGGTTCCAAAATTACAGAACTGTCTATGAAAGATTGTCATGGATGTCAAATCAATCATCCCAGTCAGAAACAACACGACAAATGTTTGATGATGACGGCCGAAGAAAAAATGGACGAATATATGGAGGACGCCTGGTCTCAGATCTCGGAAGAAAAGGTGTTGAGACAATGGTATAAAGACTTGCAGCATTCTTCTTCACCTCCACTCACTCTTCTGGAGATCCGACGCATCGAAGCTCATTTACAAAACGCTAATGAGACTGTCCGTGATTCATCGACTTACTTGAGAGACACATTCAAGCATAAAGTCAAGTGTGAATTGATGACTTTTCGTTACCTGTGAAACCAGAAAAAATGGATACCAGGGAATTTCATTACCTGTTGACTCGCAGTTCCTACACTTCTTCTTGGAATCCTCTGGTGTGTGCTAAAGATGAACTACCTCATCGCAAACCTAAAGACGTTCATGCCTATGTCATCAATACCGACGACAGTCATCGACCAGGAACCCATTGGGTAGCCGTGTACTTTCCCAACGATCACAATGGTGGTGGTGTGGAATATTTTGATTCTTATGGATTACCTCCTTTGGAAGACGACATCATCGACTTTATGAGAAGAAATACCATCTCTACTCGATTCAATAATGCCCGATTACAAGGATCGGATTCAATGGTGTGTGGACAATATTGTGTACATTTTCTTCATCAACGCAGTCTCGGATATTCCTTAGAACATTTAGTGACTTGTTTTGATAGAGACTATGCTCGAAACGATGCTAAAGTAGAATTATGGTTTTGTGAACGTTATGGTTACCTCTTGTCTTTAGCTCAGAAACGTAGTGTGCATCAGAATGATGTAGATGTAGAAAAGTGGAAGTTTAGTTTGCCTTCCCAACGTTGTCAACCCTGTAAATACGTTCCAGTTTAATATCTTGTTGGTTGTTTGCATTTTTATGTTTAGAGAAGCTTCTTGTTGTTCATTAAAAAAATGTTGATTTTTGAGAACAAAAATGGTGTTGTGTGGTTTTTTATTGAATTTGAAAAAATGAAAAATAATTATGCTCTATCTATCTCTTTCTATCGATCTGAAGTTACCCCCTCTATCCATTTTCTCACTCTCGATCTGAACCCCATGTTTTCCATCGCGTCCGCGCTTCAAGCATATAAAGCGGTGCGTTGGCCAGTGTAGTCACTCTCGTTGACTCGTCAAGATCTCAGCAACACTTCAAGAAGATGGCAGCAGCCAAGATAAGCAAACTGAACGACGCTATGGTGAATATGCAGAGGGTGAAGCATCATTTGATGGAGACCAACCCTGAGAGAAAGACAATGATCTTCCTACAAATGGCTCATGATCTGGTGGAAGAAGTCCTGAGGGAAGAAATCATCAGGGACAGAACGGAATGGGAGGAGAGACAAAGACTGCAGCAGCAGCAACAGCAGCAGCAAAGACAACAACAACAACAACAACAGCTCCAACTCTTACAGTCGATGAAACTACCCGACGGAGAAGTCAGCTGTAAGATAGATTGCGATGAGTTTGCCTTCTCTTTTACCAGAAAGAGAGCTTGTCCATCAGCAGTCACGAGACCCGTGGCTAAACGTGGCCGCCCTGCTGCAGCTACTACCGCTACTGCTACTGCCGCAACTAGAAGTTAGAACATAACTTCTTAACCCCAACGGTCCTTTTCAGGTCCACCCAGATCTCTAGAAAAGATAACTGCTCTTCGATTGTCTTAAAAAAATTGTGTTTGTATGTTTGTGTGTGTGTTTGTGTTTTACACACTCCAAAAACAAAAAATTCCCTTTCCCCCAAAACAAATAATGTTTGTATAGATAGTGTGTGTTTGTGGTGTGTTTGATTTTAAAAAATATAAAAAAAAGGATTGTGTGGTGTGTTTGTTTGTGTTTGATAAAAAAAAAATAAGAAAATAAAAAAATTTTATGTAGGGTGTGTGTATGTGTTTTTTTATCAAAAGTAGTTTCTTTTAGGTCCGCGCACTGGGTCTGTGTTTTTGGGGTAAGGGGTGATGGAGTGTAAAATCCGCGAAGCCTAGAATGACGTCATAGGGATCACGTCAGACGCGGGTAGTGGGAGTCATGTTTTGTTTTTTTTTTGTTTGGGAAGGGATGTTTTCATTCACGTCTGCGCTTCTAGTATATTAAAACAACACCTTCCCCGATAGAGCTACCCCGTTCACTTGTCAAAATGAACAAGATCGAAATCGTTCGTCAGGTCCGAGTTCATTTAGAGGTGGCCTGGCACCTCCTCCATGACCTGGAGAAGAGGGAGGCGGATGAGAGGGAGAAGAGGATCCCCATCAGACCCCACCCGATGATGGAGGAAAAAGAAAATTGGGATCCTGAAGCGGACCATCCTCCGTTTATACTTCAAAACAACAAGCGCTGCATGAGTGCAGAAACATGGAGGGGAAGCTGTCCCGCTTGTCGGGCAAAACCAGGGAGGTGCCCGCACCTCTAAATGAACTAAAAAACCAAACGGCCCTTTTCAGGGCCACTCATTAATCAAGAAAAGATTAATTTTCATATGATTGCTATATATATGTGTGTTTGTGTATGTTTGTGTGTTTGTATAGAGTCTGTTTGTTTTTTCCCCCACTCCAAAAACAAAATTAGTCACATTCCCTGGTATGTGTTTGTAGAGTGTGTTTGTATAGAGTGTGTATGATAAAAAATTATGTTTTGGAAAAGGGGATGTTTTCCTTCACGTCCGCGCTTCTAGCATATAAAGCGGCGCCTTCCGCAGTTGCGCCATGGGGACGGAGTTTTATAAATGCCCCGTACCACTGGCAGCCTTCATCGGAAACCACCTGATAATGTATCACCGGATCGAGAACCCAGGTATTGTCTACCTCGCACCCTGGGAACATTATGATATGGCAGACATTATCGACCCCACCTGTCCGAAGGAGCGCACCAGACAAAAGTTCACACAGGGAATGCCAGACCACCTGAAGAAGCATTTCCTGCAGCTGCTCATCCCTACACCCCCCAGCCCTTCTAAGGGCTAAAAGAGTGCCTCATTGCCTAAATCAATGGGGTTTTCAATTTGGTATTTTCGAAAACCCCTTTTGATTATACTCTTTTAAAGCACAAATGTGATCAATTTCGAACCACCGTCTAAAAATTATTACTCAACATTGAAGTGTGCGTGATACGAAAATGAGATGAGTAATTCCTACTCAAAGATTGGTATTGTTTTTGGAAAATAACATGTACACTTTGTACACAAAATTCTCACAACAACTGGAATAAGCGCGTTAAATAAAAAAATTCTTTGTAACTTGAAGCATTGTCATAATTGAACAAGTGGCTAACACTTTATTGGTATTAGGGACAGCCCGACTTAGTTAACTGGGCAGAATTTGACCTTGTACGATCCTGGCGTTTCTTCCGTTCCGCTTCGTGTCTCCCTTGCCGAGCCCAAGCCACCTGCCACGTACCTGACACTGAAAAATAGCATGCTGTGCATGCATTGCATTGAAACCTGAAAACATTGAGGGTCTAATCCTATGTACAGGTTGAAAATGCATTTACACACCCTCCCATATCGCGCCTACAATGATCCCCCATAGTGGGGCAACCATGCAGCGATGGAGTGGTGTGTAATAATTAATGCGCAGGTGAATTTGCAATTGCAAGTCACCTGACGAACCCCAGGCTTGTGCTTCACTGCACTAGTTTGGGGAAAATTAAATAGTGCGCTGTGCGCATATGTTAACTACTCGTACATGGCCGTAGGGCCGCACACGAGGATAATTAAATATCACCATCATCAGTTGCGCCATGAGTCTTCAGTCAGTAGAGTAACGATCAAGACGTATTAGCACTCGTACTAGAGATGGAAATGATGATACCGTCCCGCGCTTTGCATGCAATCCAGGGCTTAGGTCTTGGAATTGCATCAGGGTGGAGCCTTCGGGCTCAAGCAAGAAGAACAACTCTTCTGCTAATATGGGAGGAGGATTCCAACAACAATATAGAAAGTAGAGGTAGCCCCCCTGGGAGGCCAGGACATGGCGGGAAAAACAGGGATCAACTGAATCGGCGGGGTGTGCATACTTTGCCGACGAAGGCGATAACTCGAGATGCCTCCATGGAACCAGGACAAGAGCCCAGGACAACAGCACCTCCTCCCCCAATAAGTACATCAGTCCAACCCTCTAAATTCGTTGAGGCTAGGACTCAATCGCCACTGCCTAAAATAATAGTTCAACAAGGGGCAAGGCAGGGCAGGGAGGAGGAGAGAAAGGAGGAAAAAAAGAAGAAAAAAAAAGAAGCAAGAGGCAAAAGAAAAGGAAAAGAAACTAGAGGCCGAAAGGAAAAAAGCCCAGACACCAGCAGCAACGCAGCCGGCGGCGCAGAAGCAGGGACCACCGCAGCCGGAAACTAAAGCAATGGCAAGAAAACAGCATAAAGAGCTCCAAACGCCATTGACTCAACAACAACAACAGGTCAAAGAGCACCTAGTTGACCAAACTAAAAAAATGGGACTGGGTGAGCTGTTGGGGAATAGAGAAGCAGCTAAAAAAACATGTGGAGGACTTCAGGATGGTCACAGCATGCTCCAAGAGAGTAAGATGCGGAGGTTTACTGAACAAAAATCAGACATCCGACTCCAACAAGGCAGCAGAAAACATCATAGCCCTTGGGCGGTCGTACTTGGAAAGCCCAATCCCGCTAGTTGTACTGGTCTTAAATGGACTAGTGCAACAATGGAAGATGTCGGCAAATCCCGTCACCGTGTGGCTGCCTATGAAGGACCTTGTTGTTGGCGACCTTGTAGACCCCGACAGCATGAAGGGCCGCATCAGGAAAAAATTTGAACCGCCCGAACACCTGAGGCTACTCCTAGTACCACCTACAGAGGTTACACCTCAGCCCTTCTAAGGGCTCAAAAGAGTTGCCTTAATTGCTTCATGGTTTTCTCTTTGGCTTGAAAACCTTTTCGAAATATTACTAAATCTCAATACAAATATGATCAATTATCCACCGAATCCAACGATAACTTAATAATATCTGATTAAGATCACAAAATTGAGAGGGTTACTTAAACCCAAATTCATTTATTAACCTTTTTTGGAAAACATGTACACTCTGTACACGAAATTTCAAAATTGTTAGGATAATAGGAAAATTTTTTAAACTGCGGAAATTTGACCGTAATTGCAATATGTGGCTAACACACAATTGGTATTAGGGACAGCCCGACTTAGTTTAACTGGGCAAAATTTGATCATGTATGTACGTTACTGGCGTTTCAGATTCCGTCACACTTCGCGCTTTCGCTTGCTTGGTCCGTGCCGCCTTTTCCACTCCTGACTGTGTACTTCAAACAATTCAGTCAACAAAGAGCTCTACAACGCGCACATATATACCTGCAAACATTGTGGTTCTAGTCCTATGTACAGGTATAAATGTACACACTCTCCAATAGCGTGCATTCATTTAACCCCCTTAATTGTGGGGAACCATGCTGCGCTGGAGAGGTGTACTCCGCACAGTGTCAGGTGTGTTGTGAACTGTCAACACACCTGACCAAATAAAAAATTTACACTTCCCTCTGGGATGTGTAAATGGTACTCATCCTCCAATAGCGCGCATTCAATTAACCCCCTTAATTGTGGGGAACCATGCTGCGCTGGAGGGGTGTACTTAAATAAGAGTCAGGTGGTTGCAATCTGTCAACACACCTAACCACTTAACCCCCCTAAGCGTGCTTCGCACGCTGTGGGGGTATATCGTCGTACATGCCCGAATGGGCGAACACGACGTAAATGCAAAAATCATCATCATCATCAGTTGCGCCATTCACACTTCAACTGAAGAATGAATAGCATTGAAATATTGCAGGAAGCCTGGGATGTAATGGTGGGTGTGGAGTCCTTGATGGAAAGGATGGAGTGTTGGTGGAGATCTCACTTCAGCGAGGAGGTTGGTGAAGGATGTCTTGGTGGAGGAAACCCAAAAGACTTCTTCGGCTCCTTGTCGTGTGGGTTTTATCAAGTTAGCCCTCGACTTACTGGATGGGGTGGAATGAAGTCTACACCAAGTGAAGGAAGATTGTTGGATCTATCCACCCGCCAGTAGCGTCAGGCGTGAAGAGATAAATCTTCACACGACAAAATTATTATTAAGAAAAGTTTTGGAGCAAGAAGTAGCCCACATTAAGATCTTGTGGGCTCTCGAAAGAAGTCAGAAGGAACAGGCCAGGAAAGAAAAGGAATTTCAACGCCTGAATTTAAACTGGATGAAAATCCAGGATAAGTTCAGGCGTATGGAACATCCCGACTGGCTACCCAATCCACCACCCCCACTCCAGAAGAAGAAAAATCTCACACCACCTTCCTAGGCTTCTTTACTCAATGTTGGAGGAAAAAGTAATCCTCCTCCAACGGCCCTTTTCAGGGCCACCCATTTTTCAAGAAAAGATTAATTTTCCAATGATTGCTCTACTTCTATCCCTCCCTCCCTTTTCCCGTTCCTTTTCCCGTTTGGGTCTGTAGAGGCCCCATGTTAAAATCCCATAGAGTCTACAGTGCCTCCCCGCTATGTTAAAATCCCATAGGGTCTATAGTGCCCCCCCCCCCCGCTATGTTAAAATCCCATTGAGGCTATAGTGCCCCCGCTATGTTAAAATCTCATTGAGGCTATAGTGTCCCCGCTATGTTAAAATCCCATAGGGTCTATAGTGCCCCCACGGGCTATTTACCCCCCATCTACTACTCACAAGACATCTGGAATTATATTCTTCTTCTTCAAAGTTTCTATAATCAATCAATAACTGTCTATCTCTACCCGTGTGGACTTGGAGTACAGTGAGTGAAAGTGATTCATAAAACATATTGTACAGTGCATTAAAAACTATGTACAATCTCAATTGCCAATTAATAGAAAATTATTATAAGTGCAAGGATGCTAACCTGCATCTTGTAAGTATCTGAAGAGTCTGTCATAAAGTGTTGTTCCTAGAAGACTTCCACCGAGGTATTGTTCTATGAAAGAAGAACTATTTATATGAATTTTTGCTTGTTTGGATAGTTCGAAAGCTTATTCCCCGGTTACATCTGGTCCTGGAGTTTTTATGTGTCAAAATTTCAGTGGGATAGATGGCAACCTGGTGGCGCACACTTTTATAAAATCCATATGACCCTGATTGAAATCTCCGCCAATAATAATGGTGGAATTACTATTTTTTTAATTTTTTTTTTTGTTTGTTTTTTGTTTGTTTTTGTTCTAGAAAGCCATAATTTAGATTGCTCGAATGATGTGCCATCATCAGGGTTTGGTATATAGTATATTGTGTAGTCAACTCTATAGTAGTTTATCAGGATTTCGATGAAAATGGATGTTGAAATTGAGTAATTTTCTATTTTCAGACCGATATATATATATATATATATATATATATATATATATATATATATATATATATAGAGAGAGAGAGAGAGAGAGAGAGAGAGAGAGAGAGAGAGAGAGAGAGAGAGAGAGAGAGAGAGAGAGACTGTTACTGCACAGGCCCCGTTTTCACGAATTTCGTCAGTGTTAGTAATTGTATTATTTCTCAATCAAATAAAGTTAACTATTTCAATTTTAAATGCAATCATATTTTTGTTTGTTTACAACTCCAAGAATTTTCTACATGAGAGCATATTCCGAGATAATATTAGTATTTTAAGAGCTGTTAGATACCTTATATTTTTAGGCAATCTCTATATTCCATGTCGAGAGGCACTTGTCTTCGTTTTTAGAATAGCGTCATCAAAAAACTGTGATCTGTAGACTGGATTTAGCTGTATATATGCATAAGGATATACATGTAAAGAAATGTAACAAACCAGTCTGATTTACATATACATGCATGTTGCTCGGTTTACTCGTGAATTTTTCACTACATTAGCCATAATTTATGGAATTAATTTGCAAAACCATTCGGTTAAGTCCATGTTGAGAGACAAGAACGAGTTTATGTGCAGCTCTCATCTTGCACAACTCAGTCCAAGTCGGCACAACACGGCTCAAACTCTGCTTGAAGTTGAACACTGAGAACATAACGTCCGGGCGCAAGCCTGGAGTGTATATAGTAGTAAATGTTATTCCCTTGAGCTCGCGAGAACAGCAGGCGTTCAGAATCGTGGTGAGCACAGCAGAAAACAAGAAAGAATTTTCACTGCGTTGAATATGGTTGTTTTTTGTTGTTTTTTTTTAAATGAAAATGGCGCAGTTTGATGAATAACTGACCTTTAGCAAATGGTCGTACTCGTTCAACAATCCCATAGTTTCATTACTTTCATGGTAGCATGCTAATTAAATAGTGCTGTGTTTTATTTCGTAGATATAATTTTGCTCTGTGGCACATTATATAATACCAACACTGGCATCAAAATCTATAATTTAAAATTTGTGATAACACTTGAAGCATCATTCTTTCAAGCTCATCTGGCCAGGGGCCATATATAGCAATCCACCTGCACCTGTCATCCATCCATTAATATTTAATATTTAAGACGACTTCACCAGAACTGCTAGACTTAATTTTATCAGAGTTACGACATGCTATACCTAAATTGTTTCCCGGGTTTATCCCTAGCAATGGTATGACTTTGCAACAAGTTGAAAAAAACATTTTTTCGGTTTCTTTTCCAGAACAACTGTGCCAATTTAAATCAAACTTAGTAGAAATGTTTTTAAGACCTGCTCTTCCAACACGGTTTCTAACATGACTCCAATAGCAATGGTGCGGCTTTCGTAGCAACCAGGTGAAAAACCTATTGCAACTTTTTCTACAGAACAGATGAGCCAATTGATATATTGCTGTATGTAAATCAAACCCTAACATGTCAATACTTATGGACAACCAACCAGCGTGAGGCATCATGTGATTCAGAGGCACAATGGAACAGGGTCTATTATAGAATGTGAGATTTACACTAATTTATAAAAAAAAATGCACCAAAAAACCAACAGAATGCATGAAAATTGCATTTAATATCTTCAAACCTTACTTGTATTTCTTCACTCAGTTTCTCCTGTGTTCAGACAATTCCCCCCATTTGTTAAAAATGGAGGGGAGAATGGCCCCCAAAATGTTTATTTCTAGAATAGACCCCGACTGGAAGTTTCTTCACTATCCAACTGCCATTATATATCTATAAATTTAAATCCTTGTACATGTAACATTTTTCATTTCATTTTCGGTATACACTAAAAAATGAACACTAAATATGCGGTAAGAGTCAAACTTGATAGGATTGTTATTTAGGACATGTTCTACCAAAATTGTTTCACAGGTAGCTTCTGTGGCAATTGTGTGGCCTCCAGTAATACAACCAAGTGGAAAACCATATTTTCATCTTTTTCATACTCTATTGTTCTTTTGCATAGATTCAGGGCTGTCTTCAGCTTTTAGTCATCCATCATTTTTTTTTTCTTATTTTTGTGCAGAATGCTAAAATATAAAAAAAAATCAGCTGTTTTAAATACCTTTTTTTTTCTGTTTCAGATCTCTGCTGTGCTTTCATCACTCGGTTACCTTAACTGCAGTGACATCATAAAATGCTTTCTCAAGGAACCAAGACACTTCTAAAGAATGTCATCCGTCATACAGACACACACAACAGGGTAATTTTCATTTCCCAACATATTGGAAAAGGCAGTAACAGTTTGGTCCTACTATCATTGCTTGAATGTGCAAGAATGACTTGTTATATAATCCATATGCTGTTTCTTGACTGGCCATAAATTTTGATTTTCTGCAAATTTGTATTGTCTAGATAATTATGACCCCACTTAATTTATTTTTAAGTTATTCTTTGGAGACACGTATAATTTTAGTGTTATCAAAATTGTTCAACCTATATTTCAATAGTTCACAAATGAATAATTTGGAAGACTTACCACATGAGTGTTACCCAGTGGATTCAACTGCACAAGGACAAGGTGTGATTGGCTGCCGTCCAGAGTTAACCTTTTATGATGGTGCATGAGATTGTAGTGCTAGCCCTAACCCTGGCACTGATTCACCAGTGGAAAGCACATGTTAACTATTATTAGATGAAGTTATCCCAGTTATTGGCTGTCCCTTTTATGGATTTAAAAATGATGAAAATAAAGAATGTAATTTTAAACTTAAAGTTTAAAATATTGTGAAGTTTACAAGCCAAGCATGTACAGTCAAACCTGTCAACAGCAGCCACCCATGGGAAAAGGCAAAACTGGTCATTGTACACAGGTGACCTCTGTACACAGGTTCACCTCTTAAGATTTGTTTTTGAACAATTACCATGCACCGAATATTATTATTGTTATCATTATTATTATTATTATTATTACATTATCATCATTGTTTTATGTTCACTATTCAACAAAATCATAAAATATGCATACATGTTATTCTCTCCCAAATTTATGTTCCACACAAGAGAACTGTATCCTGCTCACTCTAATCCATTCTATAAATTAATTAATTACTGACATTGCTGAGCAAATCCCATAGCCCGACGTCCCGGACTATTCATTTTTGAAGTCGGGCAAGTAAAATTTTCCAAGTCGCTAGTCCGGGACAAGTGCTTTTTAAAAAAGTTGGGCAAGTCCTTATTTTCGTGCTTTAATCACTATATCTACCTTTATTTGGCCAATCATGCCCCCCGGGCATACTGAATACTTGATTCTACCCCTCTTCATGTATACATTTACATTCTGTATAACACATAAATGTGGTCAGTGATAATTTTTGCATATGCGCACATTCTGTTACTGCTTGACTGCATATTGAGCTAAGCGACCAAATTATCGGCAAATCAAAACACGTCAAATGAAAGAAAGCCAGTATGATCAATTAGCAGTGTTTTAAGCAACTTTGTTGCATTGTGTTTACTCAAGCCAGATCCTCACAAGCGGCTCACTATAATTTTAATCCAGCGAGTCAGTGTAATTAAATTAATGAAAGGTACTTTACCGACATCAGTGTTGGTTTCCTTTATGAACTGACTAAATGACAGTAAAGATTCTTTCATTTTTAATTGATTGGACAGAGGATTAAATTCCATGTGCGATATTGCGTTTGAAGCGAAACAATTATGCTAATTAATGAGCTGTCTCTGTTCGTATTTCAAAGAGAAAATGTATGTTATGATCACTTTAGAAGTAGTTGTCAAGCAAGCTGATAGTTACTCTGTGGATAAAATGAGTTTGCTAAATTATTTTCACAAGGAAAGTAATAAGGGCGATTCGGAGAAGGAAAATGTTTGTGAAAGTGAAGGGATAAAACGTAAGACTGCCACTGAATGTGCAGTAGCTATTTCTCCAAAGAGACATAAGCAGAACCTTTGAGATGCTTTAGAGCATTTGACTACAGGCACTTTCCTCATGAGAGGGCAGCTCTGTTGAAATATGGGAGGTTCTTCTTAATCATCTTCAGGGCTGAGCAAATCCCATAGCCAGACGTCCCGGACTATTCATTTTTGAAGTCGGGCAAGTAAAATTTTCCAAGTCGCTAGTCCGGGACTAGTGGATGAAAAAAAAATTTGCTCAGCCCTGACTGGTTTAAAATAATCACCCCGATCTTAGTTTGTCTTGTGGACCATGATGACACAATAAATTCACTACTGACTTATAGCTTACATATGACTGTAAAACAGAGGACTAACTCTTTCATTGGCCAACTTGTATAAGTTTCACTTGAAAACAGCTGTTCACGCTTTAAAAATAATATCTGGAAAAGCCAGTTGCTCAGCTCTCAGAGATCAAAAGACAGTTGGTTTACTTGAGAAGCCTGTGATAAATAAGAAATCCAAAGAAGCCATATATGACTATTCTTTGTGACCCATGAACCAAAACTTTGCCTGACTTTACAGACAAGTTTTAAATATTGAATGACCCCTGACCCTAAACTTGTATCTCTTCTCAAAGATGAACTTTTTCTTCAGAGATAGCTTTAATTCACAGGCAAATAGATGAATATTGTAAAGAGATAAAATTGGAAAATAAAAATTGTTCCTTTTCTTATTTAGATAGACCAAAAAGAGAAATTCATAGAGCAGCACCCACATAAGTTATAGTTTATTGATCAAACTTTTTTTTTTTTGTTGCATAGAGTATACTATGTAAATATAAGAGCAACTCATGGGTAAGATACAATTTTCATTCATGAAATTTTCCTTGTCACATGTTCCGGAAAACAATCACAATGACAACACTCACAATTACAACTACAACACCTACTACTGCTACTGTGATAAAATAAAAATAATAAATTGTAATAGTGCCCTAGGAATTGTACACAACCACCTTACCACTTTCATCTCACCCATTAGCAACTAAGTAGATCTAAACCAAAATTTAGCAGTATTGACGATTTACCATTTGATCCACCAATTTCCTCCCAAGCATATGAAATCTTCCATTTACTGTTGAAATCTTTCATTTCTTATGATCTTTCTTTGGGAAATCCTGCTATTTGAATTTGAATCATCCATCTCTGATCTTCGTAGCTAGGCCAATATGGGACTGGCTGGGCACTGGGTAATTTTATATTTTTCTAAGGTGTTGTGTCCATTTCTCATTATGATCATTAAGAATTTGCTTGACTTAAAAAGTAATGTGTCACACTGCTCGTAGTGGAAATGGCTGAAATATATATAATGCAAACTGCCATCATAGCTAGCTGATCATGTGACTCTGAGAGTAACAAAACAAAACCAGCATCAAAAGGACACACTCTGGCAATCAGGCCAAGGAAGGTGCAAAAGATAATGGCTACATTAGTGAGTAATTATCCTGGATTATCTTAATTACGTACCCAATAAGTGGTAAGAACATGTGTCATTTGAGTAATAGGGTTTTGAATTGGGTGACATGATCTTTATTTAACAGAATAATTTTTAAAGGATATGGGTAAATAATAATGTGTATTGGCACTAGCTGATTGCATATTGGTGGGTTCTAAAGCGTCGCAGACTGAAATTATATCGTTTTGGGATCCAGCGTGCTGTTCTTTAGAGCTGAATCCTGATTTAACCTGCACCAAGACAGATTTTATTATATGTTTTCTTTAATGCCTTTGTATATTTTGTATGTTAAAAATATTAACTTCTTGTGAAATACACTTATTTGAAGATGTTGGAGGAAGCAGATATGTGGCGGCAGAGGCATGGTCAATTCCACTCTAAGAACCAAGATAAGCATGAAAGCCGACGAACCTTTAACAAAGAACGAAGACACTCAGGTGAGGGATATTCCTACCTCCAAGACAAGAGAGCTGACATGAGCAGGGAGTTTGGTTCATCCAGAAAGAGGAAAGCTCATATGGATGATGAGGAAACCCCCACAAAAAGCACATCTACTTACTGGATGAGAAAACTACATCAGACAGAGGAGGCTGATCCTGACAGGTGAGACTTATTGCCCATGGAATTGGGCCAGAAGGATGATATTTAGCATATATACTCGCGTATAAGTCAAGTCCAAATGCAAACTGCAAAGACCCAGATCTGCCGGCGCATTATGCGATGGCAGATCTGGGTCTATGCAGTTTGCAGCTAGTATCAGATTATATGTGAGTATATACAGTACTTATCTTAAAACCGAGTAGCTTGGTCAAGTGATAGATAATCAAATCATCAGTATACCACACAAACTATACCAACAATTTCACACATTTTACTGATTAATTACCTTGAAATCAGTCGCCTAATTGATTTTTATCCCTCTTGAATATCAACTTGAAATGAACCAAATAAAATACATGATATACAGTCAAGAACTTTTCTTGGTAAGCACAAATGTTGTCATGCATTAAACACATAGAACAACTGGAGTAAGTGATACTCAGATATGAAAAGCAAATAATGAGGAAAAATCTATAGTGAAAATTTGTTTTCTCCTTCGAATATGTTCCTCAATCACATTATCGTTAGGGAATATAAGCCTGCTACCTCCCATATCCAGCACTACTAAAAGGACGAAAATTTGTCTTTTCTGTCTATATCATATAGACAAAAGGCAGTAACTCTTGCCCATTACCTGCCCTTGCCACCACCAAGTGTCACCAGTTTTTAAGCTTTGCTGTTGTGCAGACAACATTGTACAATTCACCTTCCATCAATCCATGCCAATGACTGCGTGAATTTCAGCCATCTACCCACAAATTTGGATTTATTTTGTGCAATCAAGATTCTTCTACAGGTGGTATACATTATTTATTTTATTTTGAACAATATTTTTGCCACGTTCTTGGACTTTGTCTATTCTGACCACATGCTCCAACACGTTATCATTGATGCATGTTGTAATGTATGTTTCACATTCACTGCTTATTGTTTGCTGTCTTGGTTTATAAATGAGTGTTATTTTAGCATCGTATTAACATGCCTCGTTGTGAAAATATCAATTTTTTATATTCTTTTGCCGTTTCAGTGAGACATGTCGATGAAGTGTGTGAATATAAGAAGTTCAAGGCCAGTGAAGATACACACGAGACGTGCCTAGCATGCACTAAGTGCACTTTGTTGCTGCCAGGCAGTGTTTGCACTTTATGGACAGAAGATATATGATCCAATGTTTTGTGGAAGTCTGTCATAAGCAAGGAAAAGATAGGAAAACTTGCAACAAGACCATGGACGTATTGAGTATTCACCCTGAGCCGGAATCTCTTGTGAGCCTAGTGGGGGACATTGTTGGGAACACCCCTCCCCCCACACCTAAAGTGAGATGTACACAACCAACTTCCACTATCACATCTGAGAAAAGGGTGGAGCAAAATGCTGAGGTTTGGCCATCACAACAACTTTCTAAGACATCATTCGAATTACAAATGTATTGACTGGTGCAGGAGATGATGACACAATTAATTGATAATTCTGACACAATGGGGGAGGGAATGTACTCCCACTTTTAGGCAGCCCAGTTAGGGCATAAGCCCCACCCCTGCATGTGCAAGCATGGCCTTCAGCTTCAGGTCTGTAAGTCCAGGTGCATGTTTTGTGTGTGGATCCATCATATAATATACGGTAAGACTGTCCCAGGTCATTCAGCCAGCTGGCCATCCATGTTGCCAGCCTAGTGGCCATTGGTCCGTCGTGTCAGCAGACACATACCTACAATTATGGGGATCTTACTGATAGATCCGTCCATCATGCCATGCCTAAGGCTACACAGTTCTACAATTACGGGGATCTTACTGATAGATCCATCCATCTCGTCATGCCTATGGCAGCGAATACCAGCAATTACGGAGATCTTACTGTTAGATCCGTCTGTCCAGCCATCACCACGTCACGTCCAGTTCCAGAGCCAGCCATACCACCTTCAACATGGTCGGCAGCTGCACCATCCATTCTACCAGTGAACCAGCCATCCATACCAGTATGACAAAGTCGTCCTACAGATCCGGCTAACTTTATGTTCAAAGCTTACCTGCTGGGAAGTTTACATGGCTTGTACAGAGATGATGGAATTGCATCATCTATGCTGCAGGGCATGTTCTATCTGGATATGGAAGCAGACCCTGACCTGGATACTACACACAGTGAGTGTGAGGATAATCCTGACCATCAGCCGTACTCCGACCCAACCATGGAGCAGACCGAGTTCAGCTTTCAGGCTGCAGTTGAAGAAGTATACCAGGTGTTGTTGGCTTCAAAATGCCCTCTACCCCCTACCACCATGCATGACTACAATGTCGAGGCTTTGGTAGACATAAATAAAATGGATGAGACTCCATCCTTTCATCTGCGTCCACAGTTAGCAAAGATCAGGGCAATCAATGACCAGCTGTCAGGGAAAATCTGTGATCTGGGCAATTAAAAGTTTTTTTTTCTGAAAGCCAAGTACAAGGGGTGTTTTCATTGTGTTGGTACAAAACCCACTCAGACACCTTCCACACTGAGCTCCCAGTATTAGACAAAAATTTAGCGGCTGTCAACATGTCTGCCACATTGAAGCTGGTTATAAACATTATCCAATCCATTCCTTCCTCGCTGGAGATACAATCGAGAACAAAAGACGAGATCATTTACGTTGCAGAGTTGCTTCAGATTCCAACCTAATGCCAGGTAGCAACAGCCTGCCCAGTTTAGGAGGCAGTTCTATCAAGGGGGCAAGAAACCAGATTTCTCCTCCAAGCTTCCGAGCTGTCACACTTATGAACCCCACCACCTGCGATTGGCTAGCCAGTGGGTGCCAGACTCCTACACTTACAATCTGGTTGGATCACCTTATTTCCGTAAAATGAGTGGATGGTTCAAGTAATTTCGAAGGGGCTTTGGATTTCATTTGTCCAATCCTCTTCTCTTTCTTCCTCTCCCCTTCTAACGGACATGCCATCAGATCAGAAGGTCAAAATTCTACAGCAGGAGATCTGGTCACTACTCAACAAATGGGCAGTGGAGATTGTTAAAAACCTGTAATTTCCGGGGTTTTATTCACAGCTGTTCCTTATTAAAAAAGTCAAGGGCAAGTTGAGGGCGATCATCGACCTGAGTCACGTCAATCAAAACATCCTTCTGCTGAAGTTCAAGATGGAGATGGCAAGATCAATACTACCCTCAACCAGAAGTGATGAGTGTTGATTTGACAGATGTATACTTTCACATCCCTATACACCCCATGTTGTGGAAATTTCTTCATTTTGCATACCACAAGAGTGTGAACTGGTTTTGAGTTTTATGTTTGGTCTAAACATCAGCCCCTGGACATTTACCAAAATCATGGATTGCATCATCAACATGTTCCAGTCGACTTCATCTACAGCAACAGCAGCATATTTGGACGACATCCTCCAGAATCTTATGGTCAGTTCTATTCTTTTTGAGGGCAGACACAATCTCTTATCCCTTTTGAATGATCTCGGTTTTCTAGTGAAGTGGGAAAAGTCTGACCCTCATCCATCCCAGTGTTTTGTCCATCTGGCCATGGAGTTTATCACCAATCTCAGTCTCATACGACTTCCCCATGTTTCGTGTGGTAAGGATCATTGAACTCATAGAGTCCATTTCCAACAAGGCTTGGATTTTAGTGAGAGAGTTCTTGCAACTCCTCGGATTATTCAGTGTGGCCACAGATTTTATCCCGTTGGGCCGTCTTTTTATGCGCCTCTTAAAGATGACCTTGCTGGCTTAATGGTGCCCATTTTCCAGTCGACTCCATCAGAAGGTCAGGATGATGAACAAGGTGGAATCATTCCTGTGTCAGTGGCACAGCCAAGGTTGGGTCATGACAGGAATCACTCTGGAGAAGCCCCAACTGGAAGTGATGGTATGTACAGATGCCAGTATGTATGGTTGGGGAGCCCACTTGTTGCTGGGCTTCGATATGGTCAGCTGCACATGGGGGCCAGAGGAAATGCCTCTCCACATCAACCTTCTGAAAATGAAGGCTATATTCAACACCTTTCAGTTCTGAAAGGTCTACCTCTGCGGGAAAACAGTCATGATTATGTTGGTGATAGTGGTGATCTACCTCCTCAAACAGGGGCACCAAATCACTGACCTGTGCCTTTTGGTTTGGCAGTTTCTGTGTTGGTGCTACCAATGCAATATCAATGTACAAATCAGACACATTCCCGGCAGACTCAGTGTCCTGGCTGACTCACTCAGGGAAGGGTCAAGTCATTCATAGGGAATAGTCCCTCCATCAATCGGTCTTTCATCAGATTTGCACACTTTGGGGGCATCCGATGATCAACCTTTTTGCGACAAGGTGGAATCACAAATTGCCCATCTTCATCTCTTTTGGACCCAGAAGCCTGGACCATGGACACACTCTCAATCAGTTGGGAAGGGCTGTGGGCCTTTGCTTACCCTCCCATGGTCTTGGTACCAAATATAATACAGAAGCTAAGGGGTCAGAAATGCAAGATGATTCTGATATCCCCTTTCAGATAGGACAATAGATCTACCCAGGAAGATTCCGGCCAAGCCAAATCTCAAACAACTGCAGTCACATGTGTTCCACTCCTGTCCAGACTATCTGCTCCTTCAAGCCTGCTTCTTGTCAGGAGAGCCTTGCGAAGGAAAATTTGCATCTTCAATTGTGGAGAGAATCTTGCGAGCCAGAAGGCCTGCCACTTTGAAGGCTTATTCAAGGCACATTCAGGCAAGTGGTGGGTTTTCAGGGATTGGTGTCAAGTCAACAACATCGCCCCTATGAGTGCATCAATCCCTCAACTGGCTGGCTGTTTTTTCTGGCTCTATGAGGAGAAACAGTTGGCCCCAATTACCATCAAAGGCTATCACTACATGATATCTGACACATTCAGGCACCATGGTAGAGGGGATATCAGTCAGGATAAAGATCTATCAGATCTTCTGGCCAATTTTGAGTTGAATCGGCCCAAATCCCTAATCCTGTATCCAAAATGTAATTTGTCCTGGGTTTTGACATGACTCAATTCAGATAAATTCAAGCCTTTACCCAGAACCTTGCTGAAGCTCCTATCATAGAAAACATGTTTCCTGATAGCTGCAGCTTCAGCATGCAGTGTGAGTGAGTTACATGCCCTTTCATTTGACCCAAACTGTCTTCATTTCAGATCAGATGGTTCAGTGCTCCTCATGACGCAACCAGACTTTGTAGCCAAGAATAGGTTGTCATCAGTGGGCAATCAAAGAGTCATCATATGTTTGCTCTCTTCAATAGACATGTCAAAAGAAGCGGCAGCGCAAGATCCTGTCTGCGCTATCAAACACTGCTTGAAGTGCATAGAGACAAGTCATGGCACACACAAATGACTCTTTCTCCTAGTTAAGGCTGGGAAGGAGAATATCACCCCTCAAGCCCAACCTTCGTGGCTGAAGTGGGTTGTACGCTTGGCATACTCTGAAGTCTCAAATAATCAGAATCACCTTGTGAGGATTCAGCTCATGAATTAGAGCGATTTCTGCGAGCCTCTTATTGAACGTAATGTTTTGGTCTAAGACATAATAGAAGATGTTGACTGGCATGCAGAGTCAACCTTCTTAAGTTTTTGTCTCAGGGATTTAATTTTGCCGAGACAAACTTTCAGTCTGGTGGGTCCTGTGACAGCAGCCCAGATGACCACCAGACCCAGTTAAAGTCAACACAAGCCTCTTAGCTTTGCTGGATTCGCCAGGGAAAATTTTGTCTGTAAGAAGAATTCAATAATCATCTTCTTAACTGGATATAGTGGTCACAGATCACATGACCATAGGCTGTGTTGCTTTAAAGTTAGGAGTGCAGGTTATCATTCACATAGGGAATCCAGCCTTTCTTCCCTAGAAGGGTACCCGAGGTATTGGTATAATGCTCAGCATTCCCTCCTTCTGTTACCTATTCTCCTAATGTTAATTGGGGAACATATTCAAATGAAAAGCAAATTTTTTCAGTAAATCATGTTTCTCTGAGAATACTTACTCAATCACATTCCTTAAAACCCTCCCAGCCGCCCTGCCATGCAAGCATCCTTGTTGGTCTATCGCTCAGCTTAAAAACTAGCAACACCTGGTGGTGGCTAGGGGAGGTAATGGACAAGATTTACTTCCCTTTGCCTATATTAAATATCAGAAAAGACGAATTTTCGTCTTTTTAGTAGGGCTGGATTCGGGAGGTAGCAATCTTATATTCCCTAATATTAATGTGATCGGGTAAGTATTCTCAGAGAAACATAATTTACTGAAAAAAATTTGCTTTGCAACAGTCAGTAAGTGGCAATATTTTTCAGGCACAGAAAGAATGAAAACTTGACAGTCTACTGTTGGATTTATGTTATGCCTTTGACTGAATCAGATATTCTTTCTTACAGACCAGGGCTCCCATGCTACTGCAAAATTGGGAAAAAGTAGGGAGAAAGATAGGTTTGCTCCCGACCTGGAAACAACCCTTTAATTGTGCAAATATTGATCCGAGTCAGGGGGAAAACCCGAGATTTTTCAGTGGCCACCTAATCACAGAAAAATACGTAATTGAGCTGTAATTGAACTGATTAAGAGTTAAATTATTTGGGCTCTTGCCAGAATTTTTGGAGTTTGCAGAACTCTTCAATCAGTTTAGGAACAATTGCTTTATGGATCATATGTGTGCTTGCTCTAAATATATTTGTATAGTCAATCCAAGTGCCCAGGTGATCAGATTGGTCATTAGATTATTTAGTCAGTGCCATGTCTGTATCTTTTCTTGTGTAGAAAGAATGAAGACCAGTCTAGCATCACATTGTGCCAACATGTGAAAGAGTTGTCTGCAATGTGTAATATTGATAAGTTTTAGAGAAAAATAGTAAAGCTTATCATTCCCAGTTCCCCTTTTGGTATGTAAAGTTAACAAAAATGTATTGTGATACATCTTTGTCTTTTATTGGTTAGTTCATCCTGGAAACACAGTATTAAACATTATCGTCAGTAGTAAACTATGACACTACTCCCACCCCCAACTTGCCTTTGCAATGAATTTTATTATCAGACCTTGCCATATATATATAAAAATCTATTGACTGCTGGGGCAGTTTTCAATACAGAATCCCACGCTCTGGGCATGACTGACAATGAATGCATTAAATATCTCCATAGTCAGATTACATTGAAGGTAGATGTTATAGCACCAGTCAGTCGTAAGTGGATTTTTAAAAACAAATTCAGTCCTTCGTTTTATACAAAGGTATATAATTTGTAAGGGCTTTTTGTGAAACTTTTTTAAAAAACTTTTGTAGAAAAGTTTCTTCATACCAATGTATACAGTAAAGTTAACATTCTTATTCTGTAAATTTAAATGAGTTACATGCAAATTTATATGAATTTCAATTGTTATACACGTTTCTAGTGATATCCTGTGGTTTAGTACATGGTTATGTGTCTAATCCAGATGTTATGGGAGTGTCTCAATCCATGAGTGCTTAACTGTTGTAAGGGTTACAGTGAAAATATTGAAAGAAGTCTTTTGAAAGGAATAAGAACTTTGTTATAGTCACCTAACAATGTCTATATAATGTGGTTTGGCAGTTGGCAATTAGAGCTCTCAAGTGAATTTAAATATGAAAATCCAGGGGCACAAGTCTGTAAAATCTTTGAACCCAACATATTAAAAAAAGACCTTACTTTGTGAACTGGCCCCAATTTATTTATTTTGCCTTCAACTCTGAGGGGGTCTTTAAAAAAATGAAATGAGACTTGCATTTCATCTAGTCATATCACTGGATGCTTGACTCAAAAAAGAAAATTAAGTTAGTGAAATCCATGCCAGGACTGAATAATCAATGTCCTGGGAACAAGGCATTCTTACAACATATTTCCATGTAATGTTTTTATATGTCATAAATTATTTTCCCAGATGGGGCCATGGTGGATACAAAGAACTTTATCCTGACGAGTTTATCAATACTGACTCAGAATCTGATTCCAGCAGCCAGCATGATAGTCCCAAAAGGTCAGAAATTCTCACTTTCCTTCCCTCACACACACGGAGAAAATTATAAAATTTTAAAAACAATGTTGGCCACATTTATTTTCAGCAGATACTATATTTTGATGGTACTCTTTTTCAGAGTCTCAATCTGAGAACACTAAATGACTCCAGCTTTTCCACCATGAAAATAGGCCACTATATGGTATGTTTATGGATTTGACCACTCTGCGGGTCTTTTTCTTTTTTTTACTGACGCAGAGGTCGGTAGTGTTATAGACATAGCATTTTTTATGGTGGAGAAAGTTTGTTGAGTAACAGTTTCAAATTGAGATATGACAGTAAATATCATCATGATTTAGTATCCGTTGAAATAATATAATGTTACCAATTTTTATAAAATTTTTGACATGATGCAGGAAAAAAATAAGGAAACATTCCTGCATTTAGTCCAGTGTGAATGCTTTGATGGTCTTTGTTCTCAGCATACATGTTAAAAATGATTAAACAGTGACTTGAGATAGTATGAGGTAAATGTTATTTGGGTGTAAGAATGTAATGTGATAAAATTGAGTTCACTTGGTGAATTAGTACATGACCCTGGTAGGTATTGGAACAAGTTTTGTCCCTTTATGCAGGTGGCACTTTAATCAGACCAACAGTGCAAATGGCTGACCTAGTTCACACTTGACCTACCATGAGCAGTGCAGACTATAGCAAATGGGACCCTGCTGCGCTTTATAGCAGGTGGGTGAAAGCGTTGAAGAGAGAAAAAAACAAGGTGATTTTTAAGGATTGTGACAAGATATTGGATATTTCCAGTATGGAAGAAAGAGCTCTCGAGTGTCATGTGAAAAGTAACAAACACAAGAGAAATGCAAGTTCAGACTGCATTCATTTGATGGGACTGTGATGAAAAGTGAGGCTTCTGGAACTTTACCCACTGTAAAGTACCATGCAAACTTGAACTTCCCCAAGCTGAATTTGAACTTGTCACAGGCATAAGTCAGGTAGATTTGTCATTCCCTGTGCACCCTTCCTTCTCTAGGTGGCACCCTTCCCTCCGGAGTTCACTATAGTGGCTGTAAGTGTGACAAATGCAAAAAAATGTCATTGGGTGGCATTTACTGGTTCTTTTCTCTGAAAGCAGTGTTGCCAGTAAAGGAATAAATTCCGACACTGCCTGCTGTTGTGACATTTACTGCTTATGCTGCACATGTAAGCCAAAAGTTACAATTTGTGACAGTTACTGTTGAGTAAGTTCAACCTCAAAATTAAATGTCATATTGTTTCTGATAAAAAATTGTTTCTCAGTTTTAGAGTTTTTTTGTCATCAAGGATATCCTGATGTCCCAGGTCTCTGACACAGCTACCAGCCACCTTGATGCATGTATTTCAATTCCCTCACATTTCCAGGGTGCAGCACATTTTGAAATGTGAGGGAGTGCTTTTTTTGAGTATTTAATAAAGATATACTACATAAAAGGCTTTGCCCGCACATTGATACATTCAAAGTAATGATCGGTCAGTTGCTCCCAGTTAATACACACGCAGATGTTGGAACAGGTGCCTAAATAGACCCTAATTGCATTACATAATTCCTCAGCAGTGCAAGGACTGTTGGAAGTTATGTGACTTCTTATAGATCGAATAAAGATTTACCACTATCTCTGTTGAAGTATTTGTTTTCACTGCTGTCTTTATTTAAGTCTTTTTGTCTATTTGGCTGAGTGAGTTGTAAATTTGCCTTTGATTTAGCCATGTCCAATGAGTTTTGTTTCAATCGTAAAAATTAAACTTGTTGGCATTAGGCCTAAGTAATTGAGTCCTATTAATCAACCAAGCATCATCAATTAAGTTCAGTTAGACAGTAGTCTTTATTCCCTTTTATATAGATGAGGATTACTTCCAATCATCTTTGTAGTATCAAGGTGGTCATGAGTCAGCTTTCTTTGCAAAGTTTTTGTGGAAAACATCCAGCAGCTAGCTTGTCTGAGATGCGAGAGCAGTCTCAGATGCGACTTCAAAATGAGGCTGATAAGGTAAATGATGGTCAGAGGTCAAAGAAAAGACAATGGCAGGTCAGATTGGGTAGAGAAATTCTCTTGGCTAATAAAGAAAGAGAATAATGTTGGAGATAAAAGTGCTGTTTGTTCTTGGTGTTCAGAGTTTGGAAAGATGAACTCTTTCATTAACTGAAGTGATAATTTACAGTTTTCTGCATTTACCCAACACAAGAGGAACCCAATCATGTACATGTTATGGCATGATTCTTACATTTACAACACTAAAATGCCCTGACAGTCTCAGTCTGTCTCGTTGTCTGTCCCTCTTTCTCCAGTTTTTTTTTCTCTGCACAGCATACATACACATTTAATGAAAATATCAATCTTTTGCAACAAAATTGTTCTGTTCACAAACATCACAAATACAGATCTGATCCTTTCTATACCTCTCCAATGCATATACAGAAAATCTATCTGTGTGTGCAATACAACATTAAAAACCTATATTGTTTTTGTTTTATAATAAAAATGTAAAACAAATTGTGTTAAATTGTTGTATTGCATAAAGTATAGCTTGGAACATATTTAATTCTTACACTGGGACTGGGACTGTGATTTAGTTGGTGACTTCCAGGATTTTCCTTGGGACTCCCCAGTTTTTGAGCCAGGAGTCCATGACTCATTTTTCAAAATCAAGGGAAATTCCTGGTGTTATTATATCAGCTCTTTTGCAGACATATTTCTATCAATCCTATTGCTTGTCTCACCAAAAAAAGGTACTAATCTGACGTACAATATGGCCAGCATGGCAGACATCTTGAAATTTTCTTATTGCCACTCCTAAACGGAAAGTCATATCAACATGCTGTTTTCACCAGAAGACTTCTTATTATGTCTAATTGGTCCTAAATGAAAATGGTGCCAATCTGACCTCAAATATGGCCACCATGTTGGTCATCATGAAAACCATATTATTGCTTCTCCTCCTGAATTAATGGCCATATTGACATGGGGTTTTCACCAAAAGACTTCATATGTCTAGTTGGTCCAAAAAGAAAATGGTGCTAATCTGATGATCTGACAACCAATATGGCCACCACAGCAGCCAGTTTGAAAATGTTATCACTCTAGAATATCAGAGATGGTTTCAACATTCAACAGTTATAAAGAAGAAATTGTCTTATCTTTGATTTCTGGAAATTCTTTTCATCCAGTAGAGTGCCAGTCTATTTGAGGGACTCTTGTTCGTTGCAAATTAGTCCTAATGGTAAGTTTAATTGTGTGATGGAACCTTCAAAGAGTTAAATAAACCAATGAATGTGTAGTTGCAACATGAATGAAAGTGTATTTGGGGATAAATAGGTGTAGAGGAAACTGTGAAGTGTATTTGGGGCTCAATAAGTGTAGAAGACACTGTGAAGTGTATTTGGGGCTCAAAAAGTGTAGAGGACACTGAAGTGTATTTGAGGCTCAATAAGTAGAGGAAACTGTGGAGTGTATTTGGGGCTCACTAAATGTAGAGGAAACTGAAGTGTATTTGGGGCTCAAGAAGTGTAGAGGATATTGTGAAGTGTATTTGGGGCATAATAAGTGTAGTGAAAACTGAATGTTTTGAAATGGATGAACAGAGGGTCCTATAATGCATGTAAGCTGTGAGGAGCAGTAAGTTTTCAGAAAAGTTTGTCTTTAGGTTTGAGTTTCACCAGTGGAACTGACAACATTTAAGACATTTGCAGGGTCCTCATGGTACATGTATGTGATATTTATAGGTCCTCATGGCACATATTTCAAACTGAATGCACAGTACTGCCAGTAAATGTTAAAAATGTTAGGAATTTATGACATTACGGGTGGTAATGTTACCAGTAATGGTGACATTGTGTCATTTACTGGCAACTTTACATGTGGTATTACTGTTTAATGCACTTGTAATATATATATTAGTGTTGGTGACATTTACAGACTCTACAGCGCACCCTACCCTCTTGGGGGGGGGGGGCTGCCCTTTCTTAAATTTTTGGAGGTTTAAATACCTGGCATATGGTAACATTCACTGTGTGCATTTGAGGCAGTGTCTGTCGTCCGTCCATCCATTAGCACAAGTTTTTTAGCGCTACTCCTCCTAAACTACTTGAAGGATTGCCATGAAACTTTACACACATTCATCCAATGGTCTACTTGGCCCTAAATGAAAATGGTGCTGCTCAGACATCCATTATGACCACCATGGCAGCCATCTTAAAAATCTTATCACAACTCTACCTGATACCTGAACAGAAAGTCATATTGATATGGGGTTTTTACCAGAAGACTTCTTATGATGTTCAGTTGGTCTTAAATGAAAATGGTGTTGATCTGACGTCGAACTCCTTCTGAATGGATGGTTGTATCAACATGAGGTTTTCACTAAAAGACTCATGATGTCTGGTCAGTCTTAAATGAAATTGGTGGTGATCTGACATCCAATATGACCACCACAGCAGCCATCTTGAAAATCTTGTTATTGCTACTCTTGATTGGAATTGTCATATCTTGAAAATATAGTTATCTCTGCTCCTCCCAAATGGATGACTATATCAACATGGGGTTTTCACCAATAGACTTCATATGATACCTAGTTGATCCTAAATAAAAATGGTGCCAGTCGTACATCCAATATGGCTGCCACAATGACTGTCTTAAAAATCTTGTTGTTTATAATCTCCCTGAATGGGTGATCATTGTGGCATGGCGTTTTCATCAGAACACTTCTATGATGTCTACTTTGTCCTAAATGAAACTTGTGCCAAACTGACATCCAGTATGTGCACCGCAGCAGCTAATTTGAACAGTTTCTTATCGCTGAAGAATATAAGAGATGGTTTCAACACTCAATGGTTAAAAGGAAGAAATGGTCGCATCTTGAATTCCTGGAAATTATTTTCACCCAGTAGAGCATCAGTCCCTTTGAGGGACTCTTGTCATCAGAGTTGCCAGATTGCAAAAATATGGCACATGATTCTGACTTGACAGTTTTTATCAGAGTTACCAGATCACAGAAATCTGGCATTTAATGCTGGTGTTAAAGTATTTATCAGAGTTGCCAGATCACAAAAATCTGGCATGTGATGCAGATTTTACAGTATTTGACAGAGTTGCCAGATTACAGAAATCTGGTATGTGATGCTGGCTTTACAGTTTTTGTTGTTAGATCACAGAAATCTTGCACTTGATTCTGGTGTTGCAATATATATCAGACTTGCCAGATCACATAAATCTGGCATTTAATGCTGGTGTTACAGTATTTATCAGAATTGCCAGATCACAGAAATCTGGCATGTGATGCTGATTTTACGGTACTTATCAGAGTTGCCAGATCACAAAAATCTGGCATGTGATGCAGATTTTACAGTATTTGACAGAGTTGCCAGATTACAGAAATCTGGTATGTGATGCTGGCTTTACAGTTTTTGTTGTCAGATCACAGAAATCTTGCACTTGATTCTGGTGTTGCAATATATATCAGACTTGCCAGATCACATAAATCTGGCACTTAATGCTGGTGTTACAGTATTTATCAGAATTGCCAGATCACAGAAATCTGGCATGTGATGCTGATTTTACGGTACTTATCAGAGTTGCCAGATCACAGAAATCTGGCACTTAATGCTGGCATTACAGTATTTATCAGAGTTGCCAGATCACAGAAATCTGACACTTAATGCTGGCTTTACAGTATTTATCAAAATTGCCAGACCAGAGAAATCTGGCATTTGATTCTGGCTTTACAGTTTTTACCAGAGTTGCCAGATCACAAAAAACTGGCATTTGATTCTGGCTTTACAGTATTTATGCATCAGTGCCAAGTTAAAATTATTGCAGATTTAAATAACCATTGTACTACTAGCTCAGAACAGCTTTGAGAGCAGCTTGAGAGGTCACCTATGTAGTATTTACAACAACTGAAATGGTTAGTCTGTTAGGAGGTTGAGAGAATTTTAAAATAAAAGGCTGAAAATGGTAGGCTTCTGACCATATCTTTTATCATTCTACCCCAACATCATAGTCATGATTAGTGTCACTGGTGGTCCAGTTTATCCCCATTTAAAAGTTATGTTTTACTGTCACACCGACAAGCCTTAGGCATTGTATCTTCATGGAACTTACTCATGTTACAGAGTAGCTTATGCTTTACTCCCCACATCATTGCAGGGTCCATTTTAAAACTGAAAATTTTGGAGTATATTCCCCCTCCATTTGAAAAGGGGAGAGGGAGGTCAAAATATGATGCATGACTTTGTGCACATTTCCTTAATGTTAGGGCATAATTTTTTGTATATTAACTTAAATCCAGCAGTAGTGCATCCTATAATAGACCTTGATGGTGGTCTAGACATTAACCAGTATATCACAAAGTCATTAGTATAAGAAAAGCAGGTCACTAACATGATTTACACATAGGGTGGTTCAGAATGATGCAAGGAACACATGAGTATGTTCCATGAAGATACCATGCCTTCAGCTGGCAACAGTGGCAATAAAGCAGAACTTTTACAGCGGCAGAGTGAATCTTAATACATTTGCCATCTAGCAGGTGGTTTTTTTTGTAGGTGTAAAATTTGGCAGTTTTGTTAAAATATGGGATTTTAATTTAGAGTAATTTTATTTTGGTTATTATAGATCTAGACTGGTTATAATATTTAAGGCAGTGAATTTGATGGAATTTATTTTGTAATTAGCTCAGAGACCACTAATTTGCTTAAACTTCCTCATCCTTACCATTTCCACTGCATGGTAAATTTAAATTTCCACTACATGGTAATTGAAATTTTTATATTAAATAGGAGATCTAAGAAGAAGAAGAAGAGGAGCAAGAGAAAGCAGCATGACAGCAGCAGTGATAGTGACTTGGATAATGATACTGACACTAATGAGCAATACGAAAGGAAAAAAGAAAAGAAAAGAAAGAAGAAGAAGGAGAAAAAAGAGAAAAAGAAGAAGAGGAAAAGAAAAAAATCTGAGAGCAAAAGATGATTCATACTTGGATCATAAGTGACATTGAAAGAAATTCCAACCCCCACCTGCAAAAGGGAATAGGAACAATGACATTAGAAAAAGAGTACAGGGTCTGCCAAATTTCAAAATTATATGGTATCCCAGCAGGACAAGAGCCTAGTAACCCAGCAGGACAAGAATCTGGTAGCCTGAAGAAGGACTTAAATATGAAACTGCATACTTTATGGCTTACTGTGTCCTTGTTACAAGTCATTAATGATTATTTTTCATAATATATTTTATAGTTATGTTTGGAAAATGGTGATCCAATCATGATATAATATAGTAGTCCACTGGGCAACCTCAATGCAACAGTTACCCAGCATTCTGGTAGCCTCTGGACTCTTGGCACATGATTTGTCAGATCCTGGAATAGAAGATGTTTTGATCCTGCATATGGCTTCAGTATTGATTTAAAAACTGCACGGTATTTATAATGGGTGCAGTGATGCTAGATACAGAAAGTACACTAAAGAGATCCAAACATGGACAGGGCTGGACAAATCCCTTGTTTGCCAGTCCAAGACAAGTTGAAAATTTTGCTGGGTAGGTAAAATTCCTGTTACTTGCATGGCAAATCATATACAGTATTAACGAAAAGTCTAAATCCGTAGGGAATTTCAAGAAAACCTTAATTTGTGGCAAGTTCAAAAATTTTCAGATTTTTTCAGTTCTGATAGAGTGTCAGTCCCTTTATTCTCTTTTAAGTTGTATATATCACTAGCTGTGATTCATTCATGTTAAATACCTAAAGCAAGACATGGCAAGGTAAATGGAGATGTAATGGATTATATCAAGTATATTCCAGTTGTTTGAATTGTATTGCATCATAAAATATTGTATCCATGGATACACACGATCTAGTACATTGACTTGTGAAGATCTTGCATGAAACTAGTATACTATTCAGTTCCTCATGCTTTTTTTCAAAGATAATGTGGGACTGTGTCATCTAGCTGTTATTCCACCATCCTTGCATGAATAATATGACATACATGTGACTCCTACTCTAATGCAGTAATGCAGTGTTCTCCCCAGGGCCATTTACTATCACAGTCCCAATATGCTATCAGTTCAGCCCACAATGCTTTATAACCTGCCAAAAGACAATGTACCTGTGCCGATATGCTTTTATATTTCTCGCAAATCCAAGCCCTGTCACTCAGATGACACCTGTTTTTACTGCTTCTTGGATATGTAATTAAGATAATCCAGAATAATTACTCACACGTTTGTTTAGCCACTATGTTTTATGCCAATCTTAACTCAACTCTTGGTGCAACCTCTGATGAAGTTTTGTCTTTGTACTGACACAGTCACATGACTGGCCAGTCGTGAAGGAGTCTGCTAGTAGCATGTGTTATATTTCAGTCAATTCCACAACCAGCTCAAAAAGTGTGACACATATTACTTTTCAAGATAGTCAAATTCCTAATGCTCATTCAGAAAAATGGACAAACCATCAAAAGAATGTAAAATTACCCAGTGGCCAGGTTGCCCCATGTGGACCTAGCTAATAAGATCAGTTGCAGAGTCTGCAGATTCCAATTCTGATAGCAGGATTTCTCCCATGAAGAGAAAAAAGATCATATGAAATGAAAGACAGGTTTCAACACTGTATGGAAGATTTTATATCCCCGGGCCAGGGACACACATAACACTATATGGAAAGATTTCATATCCTTGGGCCAGGGACACACATAACACTGTATAGAAGATTTCACATCCTTGGGCCTGGAACACACATAACACTGTATGGAAGATTTCAAATACTTGGGCCAGGGACACGCATAATAGTGTATGGAAGATTTCACATCCTTGGTTCAGGGACATGCATAACACAGTGTGGAAGATTTTATATCCTTGGGTCAAGGACACACATAACACAATTATGTATATCTCCTCATGGGCATATTGATAAATTTTGATTCAGATCTACTTTGTTACCAACAGGTTGGAGGTGGCTGAGAATCACATAAAATTCCTAGGGCACTATTACAGTATTATTTTTGTTTTTATAATAATAGTAGTAATAGTTGTTGTTGTTGTAGATGTGATTGTTGTCATTATTTTCCACAACATGTGATGAGTAAACATTCATGAATGAAAATTGCATCTTACCCAATGAGTTGCTCTTATATTTACATAGTATACTCTGAGGAAGAAAAAATAATAGGTTGATCAATAAACCTTAACTTCATTGGGTGCTGCCATATGAATTTCTCTTTATCTGTCTATCCAGTTAAGAAAAGGTGCAGTTTTTATCTTCATATTTTATCTGTTGTGAAAACATTTAAAGAATTTTTTTTATATTATTTACTTATTTATATTTACTATACTATACTATATATCCTGATAAAAGAAAAGAAAAATAGTTTGATCAATAAACCTTATGTTATGTGGGTGTACTTTTTTTTTCTTCACTTTTATGATGATCACGTGCCTTTTTTGAAACATTTGGTGATGTTATCACGATGCTATAAAAATTCCTGGGGAGAACCTGGCTCTGATGAGATAGAGGCTTTATAGGAAGTATGAATAACTGAAAAAAGCAGGGGAACATGATGCATATTTCAAACAAAACTATTTGGTCTCTGAAACATGTCATGGTTACTTGATACTTTTGTCGTCTTTCTTCATTAGGGAAATCCCAAGCGATTCCATGAAGGCATATGTACTATAGAAGGAAATAGAGCTTTTATGAAGCAGAGTGTATTCCAGGAACTTTCTAGTCCCGAAATCCAACAGAAAATGAAACCTTGATATGGCATCATGATTGGGAGGATTTTTGGCTGGATTGCAAAACCAATGGAATGATGCTCGTCAATCTTAATGCCTGGCATCAACACTTTAGCTCATTTTCTCAGAAACTGCTTCTAGAGTCATATAACTTCATATGTAGGTGCATCAAGAATACTACACCATTCAGACAAAACTAGTTCATTGGGACCTATATTTTATCCTCCAGCAGTTTGTTTTTAGTTTTTGTAGTAGTTCAGTTTATCAGATACTGTTACTTGCATTGAAGTAACTTGATAAATTGTTGCAGCATCAGTTCTAAACCATTCAGACAAATCTAGTGAGCATACTTCAAGCTCCAGCAATATGGATTGGATTTTAGGAATAAATAATAAAGAGTCAGTGTATTTGACCAATGTTCTTTTTTATTATAAAAGCAAATCGGATTTTGATACTTTGCTTGTGAAATCTACATGTATAATTCAAGCTAAACATTCTCTTAACTTTATCAAATACATTGTTGTTTTCTTCAAACCATAAAATTTTTTCTTAGAAATTAATAATAAACCTGCCCCTGGAATTAATGACTTTGATTTGAATTGATATCTCTTAAACTGTTCCTCCTTGTTGCAATAAGGTACGATATTGATCAATATTTAGTACATCACATCTCAAATCCTATTGGCAGACTACAAGGATCTATTTTACGAGAGTATTTTCCTTCAACTCCGAGATGTTGTACTTGACGGTAGGAATTATACCTGTTCCAGCAGATACTGTTGCCACATAATATGATGTTGCATTACATTGGATGATGTTGCAATTACATTGGATGATGTTGCATTACATTGGATGATGTTCTAAATCCATTATTTCCTTCTCGCTTGGGGGACCGACCTCCGACAGTATTGTCTGGTGAGTATCCATGCCTTGGGCTTGGGCAATGTACCCCATAAAACAATACTACAGGAGACAGATCTGTAACCATTTCTTACTTCTTGTTATATTGGTCATTGACAACCATTTCTCACTTCTTGTTATATTGGTTATTGGCAACCATTTCTTACTTCTTGTTATATTGGTCATTGGCAAGCATTTCTCACATCTTGTTATATTGGCCATTTGTAACCATTTCTCACTTCTTGTTACATTGGTCATTTGTAACCATTTCTCACTTCTTGTTACATTGGTCATTTGTAACCATTTCTCACTTCTTGGAGATTTATGGAGGATTACAATGAACAAAAGTATGTCGCATCCCACTCCCAAAATTGTTTATCACATGAATACAAGTCAGGATATTTTTACTTCTAAATTGATTACTTAACATTTAGGATGCAAAATATTATGTTAATGCGACCTCTCAATAGTGATAGTTGGATAAACAGAGGCCAGACTAATTAAATCACAATAAGAATATGAACTTTCTTACTGCTAATTATCCAGGCTTTGTGATTATCATTGAAATTATTTTTATGTCAGTTATCTGTGCAATCCATCAATGGATACCTGGTCCTGCCCTTTTCTCTGTGAAGCTTTGAAATACTACACATTCCAATATACTTCTAACCAATACTTTTCCTGACTAGCTGAGAGTCATTATCACCATTTTTTAGTGTGAGATATTGTAATGCTCTGTCTGTCCAATACACCTTTTGTCTGTCTTTGGGTGAAAATTCATACAACTTTAGTTTTGTTGCTCAGGATCCCTGGGATGAGGGGATTAGAGTGGTGTCATCCTTGGCACCCACCCCTTAAGGTCCCTGGGAGGGTGGAGTAGAGTGCTGTCATCCATGGCACCTACCCCTTGGGATCCCTGGGATTTGGGATTAAAGTGGTGTCATCATTTCCACCAACTCCTCTGGGTCCCTGGGAGAAACTAAAGGTCAGATGTATAAATATTTTTTTTTATTACAATGACACTTTTAGATATTTTATGACCAAACTTTGTAAATGTAGTCATAGCAGGAAGATATATGACATCATATATGTGACAGATTGTGCATTATTACCACTGGGCCGCTGTTGTGGGGTGTAGGGGGGGGGGGTGTATAGTGGGGCATTGGAATATGTAATAAAAAGGGGATTTGTGATGGCAAGACATTGCAGTTGCTCAAGTTATGTAATTGCGGCTATTGTCATGAAATATTTCAATACATGTACTGTTTCTACTCACATGTAAGTCAAGTCCAACTGCAAACTGCACAGACCCAGATCTTCTGTTGCATAATGCATCGGCAAATCAGGGTCCATGTTTGTTATACTAATTACTTATAACAAACTGCATAGACTCAGATCCGCAGGTGCATTATGCAATGGCAGATCTGACTCTGCAGTTTGCAGCTGGACTTGACCTATAACTGAGTATATACTGTACTTAGATTTTATATTAACTTACATAGAGGTTATTGTAATTTCTTACATCATCAGGTCAATATTGGCTGATTTGATTTGTGTATTTTGATAATTGCTATACTCAGACATTGGAATTTCACGTGCTGTCCGAGTACATGCCTTTTACATGTTTAATACTCCTTTTTGTAGGCGTTTGGTATGTTATATATGTACTTATTATTGAACATGTGTGAGTAAAGGCCATACATGGTTTGCTACAAACAATATTTGCCAGAGCTCTCGGAAATGACTTTGAACTCTAAGGTTGAAAATTCCTCCCTTGTACTCATGCAAATGTTTGCACATAGCAAACCATTTATGATTGCTAGGTTCGTACACATTTTGGCTTCATAAACATGTCTGAATTAAGATTCATATCTAAAATTGAAAACTGGCCATTTAAAATTGTGTACCATTAAAAAGCTTAGTGATGCAATTATACAAATAATTTAGACTAAAAATAAAAAATATTTATTAGATTGTGCCCTAATAATATCACTATTGCATACTTTGCACTATTGCATACTTTGCATAATAAAATCAAAGCAACAAACTATTCCAGAACATTCTGTAGAATGTAATCAGGGACAAGAATAGTACTATCCTAAAGTTTAATGTTAAAAAGTATAACACATGAAAAAGGTAACATGATTGAATTTTAAAATATTTTTAATATCAACTACAAAGTTGTGGTTGCTTAAGCATTTAAAATGATTGAAAATGACACTGTTAATAATAACAGCATTGTTGGTAATTTGTTGTACACTTTTTATTCTTTTTTTACTGTACAAATAGGTAAAATTATTATAATTTTCTGCTGATTCATTAGAAAAATTGCAAACTTTCATGAAGAAGCACTCTGTACACAAATGTAAAGTAAAAACTATTTTAAATACAGTTTTTATAAATTGATGGAGGGTGAAGAAATTAAAGTCTATGAAATTTTTTAAAAAATAGAGTTATGCATTGTTCACTTTGCATCAGTGGGTCTCATAATAGATTTATGCATCCAAAATGTATTGTGCACTGTATAAGGTTAAAATGAGATTTTATGACCTCAAAGTTTATCAATATGTTGGTTCTTTGTTCATGTTATGGAATGATAATATACCTTTGAATGAAAAATATGCATTGTGTAGACTCTCCAGCATGCATAATAAAATAAAATCATTTTTTTTATAAATTTGCCAGTTTACAGTGGAGTCCATTGTTTTTCTGAGTTGTTTTTGTCTCGTGTATGCATATGATTTCTTTACAATTGTTGTCACGGTGACTGTTAGTAGTTAGATACTGTGATTGATCTGTTGAAATATTATAAATGAAAATCTGTACAGATGAGGGGCTATTCTGAAATGGAAAAAAAATCGACCATATCAGCCTAAATTTGGATGAGAAATAAAGTTAGTCCCAAAAAGATTTCAAATGAATTATCAACATACAAAGAGGAAAAGCTCTAAATGACAACCATGTGGCAGTGAGAAAAATTTCTTTATGAAAAATATGGCAAAATTTCAATAAAATATACAATTTATAAACCATGCATTTAGATGTCACACCACTTTTTCCAGTTTCTGTCTGTGGACTTGAGCACAAATCCAGAATGCAAAAATAATGCAGAGGATCTGAAAAGAACAATTATAAAGAGTGAAAATTTTGCTTGCTCTCTCTCTCTCTCTCTCTCAAACATGGCACCTGCTGCAGAAAAATATTCAGTTATGAGCTCTATTTTTCTTTTCAATTCAGGATCTGTTTTAGAACTGAAAATTTAGGGCTGAAATTTCTCCCCTCTATTTGATAAAAAGGAGAAAATTCACTAAATATAGGCAGGATTTGATGGAGAAATAAAGGTAGGACCTGAAACTATAATGCATGATTTGCATTCACTTGATTTTTTTTAAATTAGCAAGAAAACTGCAATCATGCATCCTAGAATACAGCTAAAAACCTGTAATCAAATCATTCTCTCTTACTGATTAGTGTCCTATACAGTTTACGGTAGAGCGTGCATTATATCCACTCTCACTGCATCTTCCACAGTTTCACTCATTCTTGATGGTTTCATTGCCATGAGATATTTTGCTTTTTATTTGATTAGAGTGTTTTTGAATTACTTTATATTGTTAAGTGTAGAGTAGGTCCTGATGGTGTTTTCTCCAGATATTATTTACCTTATTTTTAGAGGTTAACTCAGTGCTATTAAAGCACAATGTTAATATGAAGTTGATGCATTTATACCCATTAATTGGATATTACTGCATACATTCATACACATTAATTGGATATTACTGCATACATTCATACACATTAATTGGATATTGCTGCATACATTCATACCCATTAATTGGATATTGCTGCATACATTCATACACATTAATTGGATATTGCTGCATACATTCATACCCATTAATTGGATATTACTGCACACATTCATACCCATTAATTGGATATTACTGCATACATTCATACCCATTAATTAGATATTACTGCATACATTCATACCCATTAATTGGATATTGCTGCATACATTCATACCCATTAATTGGATATTGCTGCATACATTCATACCCATTAATTGGATATTGCTGCATAGATTGTATCAAAACCACATGGGTGTATTTATCAGAAGTGATACTACTCACTAACAGGGCAGCAACAGGTACCAAATTTTGGACTTGAGTACTTGAAGTGGCAGATTCATCTCAGCCACATGTACTTGAAATTGCAGTTGCCTACAGCACTATCTCTAGCCAGGTCAGAGAACATTCTACCCACACTCCCATTCCTAGACAGTTTTGAAAATGTGAATACCAAATTGTACATTTTCCATCGATAAAAAATGCAAAGTTTGATCTTATATTTAATATACACACACTAAAATCTGCACATCAGTTATAAAAATTGCATGGTTCATCACCCCGACCTGTAAAATGTTGGGAGTCCCAGCTCAAATGTGTGGAGTCCCACTACCAAAATTATGATTAACATAAACTGTTATTTAGATGCATATGATCAAAACATAATTTTGGTGCACACAAAAAAGAATATACCTTTTCAACTTTAAATTTATTAAAAAAATGAACAAATGGTTAAAGAAAAAGAAATCTATTAAGAAAAAGGGTATGAAATAAGGTGACTTTGGCTTGGGTTTAAGGGAGAAGACTCTTTCTTTCCTAATAAAGAGTAGTTTGCCTTTTAGTGAGACTTAACTTCCCAACTTCATGTTGACTCGCTGAGTAATAATGGGGCTAGAGATAGGCTTGCCCAACTGAATTGGGCAAACAGAGACAATTTACTATATAATATGTGCAAATTCAGTTCTTTATAACTTGGAAATTCTTCATCCAATGTTAATGCAATTTGCATAATATATGTATGAATCTAGTTTCCAAAATGAAAAATACTGGTTTTAAAGAAATGCATGATTTGTGTGCATCAGAGATGCACAACAACGACTTCTGGTTTGGTTGGGCCTACTTAAAAGTGTTATGCCAAGTGGCTTTGTTTAATTTTTTGGTTGGGCCTACTTAAAAGTGTTTTGCCAAGTGGCATTGTTTAATTTTTTGGTTGGGCCTACTTAAAAGTGTTATGCCAAGTGGCTTTGTTTAATTTTTTGGTTGGGCCTACTTAAAAGTGTTTTGCCAAGTGGCTTTGTTTAATTTTTGCTTGGCAACGAGAGTAAAGAGTCTTGCCAAAGGACACAACACAGCCACCAACCCAGCCTGGTCTAGTCTGGGAACTGAACCCGGTACACCTGCTTAGGGGTCCAGCATGTTCACCACTGAGCCACTGTGCCTCTCCGAAAGAAATACTTAAATAGATATGCAGATAAGTAGGCAGAGTGTTCTATGTTTTTATGAGGGGTCAATTGACAACAAGCAGTGTTTCTAGACAAGTTTAATTGGCCTCAATATGAATAACACTGGTTTTTAAGTGCTCTGCTAAAGGGTATTTATCAAATTTTTCAGTTAATACCTTCTTACGGTATATTATCCATATTAAAGTTTGTTTGTTAAGAATGTCTGTTTGGTTTGTTTTGTTTTTTCACAATATGATTAAAATTGAAATTTATTTATCAATACTTGGATCTGACAGGCACCCATAAGAGGTTAGTTCTGTTGGCCTTATGTTTCCCCAATCATATTAATGCATTCATACTGCTGAAAGTAAAACAAGAGTCCCTTGAAGGGACTGATGCTCTACTGGCTGAGGAGAATTTATAGGAATTCAAGATTAAGACCATATCCTCCTTTTATCTGCCGAGTTTTGAAACCATCTCCAGTATTTTTCAGCAAGAACAAGACTTTCAAATTAGCTGCTGTGGTAGACATATTGGATGTCAGATTGGTACCATTGTCATTTAGGAACAAAAAGACATCATATGAAGTCTTCTGGTGGAAACCACATGTTGATATGACTTTGCATTTTGGAGGAGTAACAATAATATTTTCAAGATGGGAGCCATGGTGGTCATATTGGATACCCCAGATTGGCACCATTTCCATTTAATACCAACTAGACATTATAAGAAATCTTTTGATGAAAGCAACATGTCGATATGACCAGCCATCTAGGAGAAGTAGTCATAACAAGATTTTCAAGAAGGCTATTGTTGAAGCCATATTAGAAATCATATTGGTTCCATTTTCATTTTGGACCAAGTAAACCATGGGATGTATGTGAAAGTTTCATGACAATCATCCGAGTAGTTTACGAGGACTAGTGATAACAAATTTGTATTAATGGACGGATGGATGACAAACAACATTCCATCCCATAAGCTTTTCTGGTCTATCAGCAGTAGAGCTAAATATAAATAATTTAGAACACATGATTGCTGACAATGACTCTTCCGAACACAAAATGAAACACTTTATCTGATAGGCTATAAAAAATGCAACACTTTATCTGATAGGCTATAAAAAATGCAACACTTTATCTGATAGGCTATAAAAAATGCAACACTTTATCTGATAGGCTATAAAAAATGCAACACTTTATCTGATAGGCTATTAAAAATGCAACACTTTATCTGATAGACTATAAAAAAATATTGGTGGACAGGGAATTTAAAAGGTCAGCAGAGCATAAACTTTAATCAGTGCCAGTCAGATATCATTTATGTTGGAAATCTTGATATTAATTAGAATGATTTTCTTATGCCTGCATTCTTGGTAATTATTTTTGGATTTTCCATTATAGATGCAACCACAAAAATAGCTAACTCTAAATTTGCCTGCTGAAAATTATTAACCAGTTTAACTTTTGATGATCACATAATATAAACTGTATACTATTTAGTAATTTTATAGATAAGAGGAATTTTTTTTTATAGAAATTAATGGGCAAAGTGTTACTATTTTTCAATTATGAAAATAGCCAAATCATGTCCAAAACTGAACAGGCTGCACATTGACCAAAATTCCATGCATCTAAAGGGCAAAATATTAGTACTTTTATGCATGTTTCAGCATTTCTGAGAGCCTGTTTATATTGTCTTAACCTGTTATTTTTTTTATCTTAGATGAATATATTTTTACTATTATTTTGGAAGGGTATCTTCCTGAAGATTTTAGTATTTTTTATACCATTACTATTTTTATTTGATACCTTTTACTGGCACTTCATAGCCAAGATTGGGCTGATGTGCCAATAAACCCAAGACATACATACTGTATATGCATAACATGAACAAATATTGGAAGCAATAATGACTGACTGTTAACACAGTTTTGATGTCCTTGCTCTGTTATATGATACACTGATACAATACATCTTAATCAGCCACACAACTACTATGGTAGGAGCATATGATGGTTACCCGAAACTTCACAAGTTCCAGTGTTTTTCAAAACCAATTGCTTCCATTTAGTCATTACGTGATTGTGGACTACATGCAAGGCTTACTTAATTGAAGAGCTAGACAATGTAAAAAAAATTAGCATCTCCGAAATTAAAGATTTGACAATGGAAGTGCTCCCATGAGTATAGGCAATTTTACATTGCACAAAAACGTGTTTAACACATGAACACATTTTTACAAAGAATTTTACTTAGTTCAAATTACAATCAAAACGTGTATTAAACTGAGCTTAGCAGGTCTTTACAACAAACAAAGTAAAGTGGCTAAGTTTTTGTAACTATTTTGTTAGACTCTTAACATACGAGTTCTCCAGGCTGGTCAGCGTAGGGATAATATTCAAAACTGAGGTGCTTAGCAGTGATGGTTCAGAGTGGTGTTTACCCTTTAAATGAACACCTAAGATGCTGTTTCTTACCTCTATCACTAATATGACAAGGTAAGATGCCATTTCTTACCTCTATCACTAATATGACAATGTAAGATGCCATTTCTTACCTCTATCACTAATATGACAATGTAAGATGCCATTTCTTACCTCTATCACTAATATGACAATGTAAGATGCCATTTCTTACCTCTATCACTAATATGACAAAGTTAGATGCCATTTCTTAACTCTATCACTAATATGACAATGTAAGATGCCATTTCTTACCTCTATCACTAATATGACAATGTAAGATGCCATTTCTTACCTCTATCACTAATATGACAATGTAAGATGCCATTTCTTACCTCTATCACTAATATGACAATGTTAGATGCCATTTCTTACCTCTATCACTAATATGACAATGTAAGATGCCATTTCTTACCTCTATCACTAATATGACAATCCCCATGATGATGAAGTAAAGACTAATTGTGTCAAATTTGTCTTTCAAGCTTTTAAAGCAGTCCTGTAAATAAAAGAAATTTATATGATGAAGTAAATAAACATGTAGGTAGTATAGATCTGTATGAGAATATATACCTGAATATTGGCAATGTTGGTTATTATTAAATTATAGCATATTCAGGAAGATAACCTAATGAAATAAAATATTACACATGTTTGCTGGACGGCAAATCTACAAAATATTACATTCCTATATGCCAATCTGCAAAACACTACATTACATTGGACCTTCACCATGAAGTACCTCAGTAATGCAGCCTCTCATATTAACCTCATGCCTTTGAAATTCTATCACTGTAGTAAAAAATGTCAGAATATCTGTGAACAAAACAAAACAATAAAAATCTTGCAAAGATATGAAAAAAATGCAAAAAAAGAAAAAATATATATAGAGAGAGAGAGATTTGGGGGGGGGGGGCAGATATTCTGAAATTTCTTACTACAGTGATAGAATTTCAAAAAGGCCTGTGTATTAACACAGGTTTTATATATACCAGATATGATTATAACACTAACACAGTCCTGCTTCAACATACCTCAATACATTTATTACATAGCTATGCAGATTATGTGGATGTATCACTAAGTTATGAAAAAGGAAACTTTGCCAAAGTAAAAAAACTCCAGATATTCTAGCTGACAGAATTCGAAATCTTCAGTCCAGAAGATAAAATGTGTTCACTCATAACCTTAATTTCTGTTCCAAATATAAATAAGGATTTTAAAATTATAAACTTGCTATCTTTGATACTGCATTACATATGGACTGCATGTGAGTATTAAATCTGAACCACAAATTACATTGGAACGCTTAAGGATATACCATAAACTTCTTTCACTTTATTAAAATCTTTAAACTACATCAAAACTAAGGCTGCAACATTTACCCAAATTTCTAAATGTACACACAGTTTACAATAACAAAAACTATGCTATTTAATCGACACGGTTATAAACTCAACCTTGCTCCCTATCGACCCGTTAGAATTGCCGAACAGCTGACAGCTATTATTATGTGCGTGCCGTACCTCACTCAACTTGCGATTGTTTAATTTGCTGTATGTGATTTATCTCTTATTATGACAGGATTCAGTTTGTAAGACATGTCTTTGTTGAATATATCTGACAGTTCCAGTAAAACATCCCTATGATTGTATTGATATTGTTTCCTACAGTTATATATGTACATGATGAAAATATCGATAATGGAACCGGACGTACTGCCTGATTTGAAATGCTGTTTTATGTGTGCTATAACCAATTCTGGTCCACTGCTGCTTTTTCGTAACGATATTTAGTGTGTAAATCATAGATGCATACTTTAAGAAAAGAATTAACAGACAAATTCTACTGAACAATCCTCTTAAGCAGAGATGTGGAAATAGAGATCATTTAATTAGAACTCGTTCCTGCATCAATGACAGCCACATGTTTGTTTCTACGTTCACAGATTTTATAAACGTTTACAGGCAGTAAAACTAAGTCGTTTAAACGTGTAAACATTGCAGCCTTAATCGAAACCTATATATATATATATATATATATATATATATATATATATATATATATATATATATATATATATATATATATATATATATATGTCTACCCATCTTTTTGGATTCCCTTTCCACACTGAGAGCTGTGCAAAACCTTAAATTTGACAACCTGGTAATATACCAGATCGTACAGAAAAGCATGATTGGCTTCAAACAATCTGGAAAAAGTATTTTGTACTTTCGGCTGCCTAGTCACATTGGTATCAAGGGTAATAAAAGGGCAGACAAAGCGGCCCTGCATCCACCGTTTCTGAATGGAAGACCCCATATACTAATTTGAAATAAATCGAGTTGTTCTATATACTTGGCAACATATGTGGAATGAAGACACCACAAACAAGCTTCAGAACATCCATATCGTCGTTGAAAAATGGTATCCCTCATACAGAACAAATCACAGAGATCAGGTGGCATTGTACCGCTCGTGTATAGTACACACATACCTGACTCATGCATACCTCCTAGAGGGTACACCTCGACGAAAGTGCATACCTTGCCAGTATCCACTGACAGCGGAAAACATTCTTTTCGAGAGTATTGACTTCCACTCTATGAGACAGAAATACCTGGCCAGTGTATGCTGCCAGTGAAATATATTCCTGTCGAGTGTAACGCCGTCCACCCAGTGTTTAGAAGTTTTTTGGTGTTGTATCACTACAGAAGATCTTTGAAATTTTTCAAAGAAAGAGGCTTTATATGATAGATGTTAACACCTTACCTTTTATCATTAATCTGTGTTTGTATTTGGAAGGGCTTGTCTTCCTAAAGATTTTTGCAATTTTTTTATATTTATATATTTTAAGAACGTTGACATGAATGTGCTGACGTGCCGTTAAACCTTATACAAATATACATATTCATCAATTTTGCATAATGAATAACACTCGCTTTTATCTAATCATATCTGAATAATTCTTACTTGTACTGCTTCTGTTGCAATCGTCGTGCACCTGGTCGTATCGTTCGTGAGACGAAGATTGTCCACATGGCAGCATTTAAACTGGAATAATAATAATAATAATAATAATAATAGCATATTATCTATTATTTGTGTACCCTCTCATTTTGCTATACAACAGCAATGCTAAAAATCTAATATTTTTTCTTCTCTAATTTATTCAAACAAAGAATATTTTTCTTACATAAAAGTTACAAATGTTAGATCTTTATTAAAACAGTTATTAAATTGTTTTTGTTTTTGTTTTTTTGTTTTTTGTCCAGTAACATGGTTCGTGCAACCCTGAAAAATCTTGAATCTGAGGACTTGCCTTGAAAACTACTTGAGTTTCAAAAAAGTTTTTTTTATCATTGAAAAGTCGTTGAATTTGTTGAACAGCTCCTTGAATTTGCCAAAAGCTGCTTGAATTTATCTGAGGGGACACAAAACATTAACACTGAATAAAATATATATTTTTTTTAATTCAGAAATCTTGCTTATTTGCTTTAGTTCATAAAAATAAGGAATAAATAAATAAACGGGGATAAAACTGGGCAGATCAAATGACGCACATTACCGGTCGTTATCAAATTGAATAGCATGATAATCATATCTGTAAATGGTATTCGAAACGTCATCTCTTTGCGATGAAAGACAAATAAGCTCCTAGAAAACTTTTGGAAATCCTTGAAAAGTCCTTGAAAAATCACTCTCCATGACTGCACAAAATCGTATATCAATAATGTGTACATGAAAAAAATATTATTGCAAAAAAGTGCATGTTCACCTGGCATTCACCAAATTACATTAGATGGTTGCTGAACTAAAATTATTACAAGAAAAATATAGAGACGGGTAGCAAAGCCACAGCTTTGTTAGAAAAAGACAATATCAGGTTAAAGTTATGCTATAAGGCAAGGAAGGGGTATAACGAAATTCAAAATCGAAAGAAAGATACATGTCAAAGTCAGCAACTTTGTTAAACACAGTGGCGTAACTACGGCCCCTGCAATGCGGCGGGGGGGGGGGTGCACAAAGAGGGGGCCCAACATCCCGCTTTACATTAATTTGATGGAGGCCCAATGTTTGCGAGGGGGAGGGGCACAATTTGAAGTTACACCACTGGTTAAACAGGACATATATATGGGTCACAGCACATGAAACCAGTATATGTAAACATGTATTTTGAATGGTTACTGACCTATACAGGCTGCAAGAAAATATGTCAGGAGAGTAAGACTGACTGACGGACAAATAGGTGAAAAGGGTTAATACTATAATGTTTCCGCACCAGGATACAAAGCATTAATTATCAACTTTTCAAACGATGGATAATAAAGCCGTTGTTAAATCTATTGATTCCTCAGTCTCTAAATGATACAAAGCAGCCTTTGCTACAATGAGAATGTGCGTTAGGAGTTTGTGAGAGGGGAGTGGGGTGACGGTACAGCAACACAAGTAGGTTATTTAGTACCAAGGAAATTGGAGTTGAGTCCCTTGGCCATGTATGCACCATGATGGCTGATCCAGTGGTAGGCTTCGAACCCGTACCTTTTCGGTCACGAGTCAGGCGCACTAACCACTGAGCCACCGCGGTTCCTGCCTCCATTAATCGCCACACATGGGACGGATACTGACCGCATGCCTCCATTAATCGCCACATATGGGACGGATACTGACCGCATCAAAGAAATAAACAACGCCATCCCGAACTTCTTTGTTCCCTGCGTTCGCCTTTTTTATTGATTCCTTCATGCCAGTTGCTATAGTATCATCAAACTGTAAGGAAAAAAAGTACTGAACGTCAAAACAAACGTCGAGAGAGAGAGAGAGAGAGAGAGAGAGAGAGAGAGAGAGAGAGAGAGAGAATGCTGTAAAAGTGAAAGACAGTACACTAGAGAGAGGGAGAGAGAATGCTGTAAAAGTGAAAGACTACACGAGAGAGAGAGAGAAAGAATGCTGTAAAAGTGTAAGACGTGGAGTACACTACGTAAAGTGGTAAATGATCACAATAATTCGTATTGCAAATGAACTAATATAAACAGGTTTGCCTGCAGTTTCATGATTAGTGGGAAATATATCTGAAATTTTTTTATAAAGTTTGTGAAAATACTAATAACCATACTTTTAAAGGCATTTTGTCTAGATTTCAACGAATTTGAACCTCGTATAGTACGTTTGGAAAGAGAAAAGCTATAACCGTGAATACATATCCATACACCCATCCATCCATACATGCAAACATTCATACAAGCAAACATACATACACAGGAGATAACAATGTACATTTTCATACAGCAATGCTTTTCTCTCACTTAACTGTTTGAACAATTTCTTTATTTTGCAACATGATACAAAAAACTATAGTTTAAAAAATCTCTACATAACAAAACTACTGATAATTATTAAGTAGGTAAATAAATTGACAAACACCATCGTGAATAATCAATTTACTAAGACAAACACCATCGTGAACAATCAATGTACTAAGAAAATGATTGATTCTCATTAAAATTGTAGTAACGAAGGCCGTCCAAACAGACTAGCATCTAGTGGAGTGAGATCATTGATGATAAAAAAATATTTAGTCCTAGTAAATTGTTTGTGAATCTCGGAGACGAACTGCACATGCTAGAGAACATTTGGATTTTATCCGAGTCGACTCCTTCCTGCCAGTGTCGTTTATCAGAAGGGGAGAGAGTTGTGTTTGGTTTGGTGTTTTACGGTACAGCAACACATGATACTCACACGATGAAATGATAATGAAATCGGTTATATAATTTTGTAAATTTAATGATACTTTCATTTTGATGAAATTATTGGACTTGCAGATTTGCCATTTATTTAAATTGTAGTAGATTTACACTAACAAATTGTTCTGACAATAAAATATAAATATTTATTCCAATATTTTTAGAGCAAGTACCAAGATAGGCCATACTATCATGCTTTTGTTCTGGTAATTTAATTAATGTTGAAAATTTTTATTACACATCAAACAAAAGTAAAAAGTGCTTTTTAGTTATATGCTATCCAGTTATTTTACGTAATTTAAGATAATAAGTCAATTGGCATTCCAAAATGGTTTTTTTTTTTTTTCATAAGCGGTACTATGCGTTAAATTACTGTTTGCTATTTTAGAATGAAACTTAAGGGGATTCGTTACTTATACAGATCTGAACTTTATTTAGTAACAATACCAACAGAGAAAACCTTGACAATCGCTATTCATTACGTGCCTTTGATATTGTAGGACTCACGGTACTAATTCAACTCCCATTGTAAACCTATGGAATCACAATAGTATAAAAGAAATCAGTAACTTCAAATTTATAAATGCTCATGGTCAGACCTATATCTCTCAGTATACAGACCACCTTTGGTGCACGTTTATGTGTGGAGAAAACCATTTGAGCTGCTGTATGCCTTTGATCTACATGTGTATGAAAGGTGTTTCCAGTTCCGTACCTAAAGAATCGGGTGTTACTTTCAGTATTGAGTTGTCCTAAGTCATGTCTCTAAAAAGACTGAAATTGGATCACTAGAATACAAATAGGATAAGCTCTCTCAAGATTCTTTTTACTAAAATGTTACTTTTCATTATCAGCCAAGCATGGCCCTTCAAACCCGTATATGCTCTATTTTATATTGTCCCATTTCTTGACTGGTTCACATCTTCCATATAATTAGTACCATGAGTCCAATAGTATTCTGCGTTCGCGGACGACTGTGTCACACTTCCGGTGCTTGCAAGACCGCAGATAACTAGCATACTCCATCGTAATGAAAATACGTAATCTCCGTACTTTTTCCCATGACGCATCCCATTAGTCTGGTTTCCTGATTCTTACACTCTCTGCTACGTACTCTGCTACACGACTAACTAACTAGGAGACCCAGATTTTGCTACTTACCGCCCTATTATATTATCTTACAAATTTTGGTCGGGTACCAGCGAATATCCTGCTGTGTTCAAGTAGTTGGGTTCTTTGAACGCGAAAGCTGATACGGAATATAGTCTACTGCATCTAAGATAAATAATGCGGTCTTCTTGACCGATGTGTCAATAGCGGAGAGTGGCCATGGAATTCGGCTAGGCTATTGTCACATCAATATGCAAAATGTCTGAAAACTTAAAATTATGCCTGGAAACCAAATATTTAAAAAAAATGATCAATCAATCACCCAGCAAGCTTTAATTGAGAAAACTTAAGTGCAACAATTACATTCTGAACATTTATTTTATTTCATATTTGACACGAAATATGTAGAATTGTAAAATTTACCAGAAATAAGATAAATGGAATAAATTTCACCAAAATTTAATGAATAAAAAAAATTAAAAAAAAGAATGTCTTACAATTTTATATCACTTTGATAATAATTATCTTGCCTTTCAAATTTTTCCAGTATTTTAACAACACAAATTGTTCTTTACAAAGTAACCTATGATGCATGTTATTGATGAGCCTATGATGCATGTTATTGATGAACCTACGATGCATGTTCTTGATGAACATATAATGCATGTTATTGATGAACATATAATGCATATTATTGATGAACCTATGATGCATGTTATTGATGAACCTATAATGCATGTTATTGATGAACCTATAATGCATGTTATTGATGAACCTATGATGCATGTTATTGATGAACCTATGATACATGTTATTGATGAACCTATGATGCATGTTATTGATGAACGTATGATGCATGTTATTGATGAACCTATGATGCATGTTATTGATGAACCTATGATGCATGTTATTGATGAACCTATAATGCATGGTATTGACGAACCTATGATGCATGTTATTGATGAACCTACGATACATTGTATTGATGAACCTATGATGCATGTTATTGCTGAACCTACGATACATGGTATTGATGAACCTATGATGCATGTTATTGATGAACCTACGATACATGGTATTGATGAAGCTATGATACATGGTATTGATGAACCTATGAAGCATGTTATTGATGAATCTACGATACATGGTATTGATGAACCTATGATACATGGTATTGATGAACCTATGATGCATGTTATTGATGAACCTGTGTTACATATTATTCATGAACCTATAATACATGTTATTGAGAACGAAGCTTGCTATTAGTTCATTGCTTATTTACAAGAATTGATCAATACAGGATATCTAAGCTAGAGGATGTTTATTTTCTTAAACAAATTTTTCCAGACACTGGATTTTGTTTTTATGTTTTTTGAAACTAAAGCCGCTAAAGCTGCTATTGTTGCTTAAAGATGGTACACTACTATCAAACATGCGTGCAGACCTAGAAATAATAGAGGAATGCTAGTATATAATTGCAAATATTTACCAAACCTTTGTAACAAGTATTTAAATTAGTTAAATTCGCATTATGTGATGTATAAAACTAAAAGTTATTAGTCATAACACCAGAAAGGAACTAATTATGTATTAGGTATGGCCGTTCATGCAGTGTGTAATCGATTTTCAAGATTCATGATTTCACGTATCCTGCAAAATATCAATTCTTAAATGGATTGCTGTTTATGCAAAGCCTAGTATTGCAAAAAAAGATATCAGTTTTGAAAAGCAATAGTACCGAATACCTATGGATAAAACTAAACCATTGATTCTTTCATTATAGGTCTGATATTTTTATTTGTTTTGTGTATATGTTACAAAATTATTCCACATATTCTAGGAGAACCAATAATCTACCATCATCTCTTGACAAAAAAAAATAATTTAAAATTGCATTTCTAAGATTTCTACATTCGGTGAACTTGTCCTCATTGGGGATTGTAAGGCCCATGCTACCAAGTTTGATTCAGATTACATTGGAAATGATGATTTTTTTACAGGTGTCTTACATTGTTAATTCTGATCGAAAATGGTGATTTTTTTTCCAGGTGTCAGATTACCTTGAAAATGATAAAAAAAAATTTTTACAGGTGTCTTACATTGTTGATTCAGATTAGTTTGAAAATGATGATAATTTTTTTTTTTTTTTTTTTTTTGGGGGGGGTTGTTTTGTTTTTTGTTACAGATGTCTTACACTGTTGATTCAGATTACCTTGAAAATGATGATTTTTTTTTGTTACAGGTGTCTTAACACTGTTGATTCAGATTACCTTGAAAATTAAGATTTTGTTACCGGTATCTTACATTGTTGATTCAGATTACATTGAAAATGATGATTTTTTTTTTTACAGGTGTCTTAGACTGTTGATTCAGATTACCTTGAAAATGGTGATTTTTTGTTACAGATGTCTTACATTGTCGATTCAGATTACATTGAAAATAATGATTTTTTGTTACAGGTGTCTTACCTTGTCGATTCAGATTACATTGAAAATAATGATTTTTTGTTACAGATGTCTTACATTGTCGATTCAGATTACATTGAAAATAATGATTTTTTGTTACAGGTGTCTTACATTGTTGTTTCAGTACATCAACATAGAAAACTGCCTTAGAACAGATACGTAAACTGATGAGTTTGGTAAATTGTTATCAAATCTTAGTATTTCTTTGCAATGTCGCATTTTAAACGGCAGAACATTAGCTGTATCATTTGGTAAACCCACATCATATCAACATATTGGATGATCTATCCTTGATTTATTACAATGTTAGTAGGGAGTTTCTCAATGAAATAAACTTTTTAAACTATTGATCACTGAAAATTGACTATGTTTAAGTTTGAGTTATTCAGTTACATAATATAAAGTGGGAAGATCTGCTCTGAAAGAGATAAAATGGTCTAATCAAACTGCTGCATATTTTCAAGAGTTGGTAGCATCAGACTTTATTGAAAGATCATTACAAGATTTTCTTGTAGGGATAGGGAACTTGCAAGTCAAAATATAAATTAAGCAACCTCTAATATTAATAACATTTTTCAGATGATTAATTATTATGTTTGTCTAGATTAAAAATACTGAATAAAAGACCCAAACAGAGCCCTTTGATTAAACTTTTTTTTTTAAATGTTTAAAATATGGTTTGAGAGTGATTGTGATTCCCTGTATCGTAACTCGAAGTACACTGCTCGCTCCGTATGTAATGATCTGAGAAACTATGAAAAATCAATTCATATTATATACTAAAAAAAAAAAAAACAAGAAGTTAGAAGAAAAAGAAAAAAATGATAGCAAAGACTTTTCCGCATATCATCAATAATTCCGAAATTTTAAACAAGGTGTCAGTGATCATAGTTCCTGTATCTCCCCTGGTTAGTGGTATACTTATCTGAATAACCTTATGAATGTAAATATCGAGGATGAACCTAATCCTGAAACGAATGTGTTATTTTCTTGAAAAAACAATTTTAATAATGATTCCTGAACCCTAAAAGAAGTGTCTCAATCTATGTGTAATCCAAGAAACGATACCATTATTTCTTGTGACTGTATTAGTACATGTAATGAGATGCTGAAAAGGCCAGTCCTAAAATTGTTTATAGTGTTTATACGTTATTCAATACGATCCAAATCAGTTTTTATCCAAGTCATTGGTCAGAAAGAATCTAAAGTTATTGTGCAAATCAGGTGATGAAAAAACTCGTCTAAATATAAAGGATAAGCGGTCTCAAGTTTTCACAGCAAATTGTTACCTAGAATTCTCTAAAATACACGACAAATTGTGACGATGATTGTGTTTTAAATGATAGCCAAATAGGCTTTGAAACATCAGTTAGAGCTACTATATATATAGTAAAATGTCTTGAGCGACCTCTGGTATCAGCAACCGCCTGTCATTTACGACCACAATCGTCAGGCTCGGGTTTTTTCAATTATATCAATGCACTGTCGTGAGCGACTACCTGCATAACGCGACCAGCGGCCACGATATTTATACAAAATAAGCTATTCGACACTGCTATGAATGACGGCATCGCAAAAACAGAGATAGACACTACTGACCTTTTTTCATCCTTTGTAACCACGACCGCTTAGGAAGGTCTGGAGGCAAAGTGCAGATTTTTCCAAATAACACTACTATGAACCACCACAACGCAAGAACGGAGCCAAACACACTGATTTTTTTCATTAATCCTTTGTAAACACGACCGCTTATGATGGTTTGTTCTAAAGAAAAGAAAAGTTGAGTCTGGCTACCGGTTTTCTAAATCCTACAGGTCATGCAGATCAGGTTCATCGTATGCTACAGACCGTAAACCAGATTAAAGTAAATGTCACTAGCCGCCATTGTAGTGCCAAAGTCGTGTAAATCCCCATTACAATTAACTATTCATTCTTCAAAGGGAGCAGTCAAGAATTTACATAGTCAGTTCAACGGTTCGTAATGTTTCTTTATCTTTGTAAAAAAAAATCAAACAACCCCAATAATGTCGTAATTAGAAACCTTCTTGAAGGGTTTCACTGTAACGGTCGAGTACGTTGTTTGTCATTGGAGTCAATCCGTATTGCCATGGGTGAATAAGGTATTTGCCTTTTACAAGTGATTCTCATTTTCCTGATTTGATTTTAATTGTAAAAGGTTTGTGTTGTTTGTTGCTTATTTGATATTACACTTATTAAAACCCACACATCAAACAATCACCGGTTACACCTTTTTTATCGGGTTAATCTCTTCATGTTGTATGTGAATTGAGTACTTGGCTTTTGTCTCTCAATAAACTTATCTTGTTTCTAGATGGGTTAATTCTGTTTTTTTCCATGATTGGTACAGATATATTCCATAGTTACCCAAATCCTGATCAAAACCGCTAATTCATACACAGGATGACTAAGTGTTATCGTAGCTAACTGTTCAATTCTTATGCAGGATGACTAAGTGTTATCGTAGCTAACTGTTCAATTCTTATGCAGGATGACTAAGTGTTATCGTAGCTAACTGTTCAATTCTTATGCAGGATGACTAAGTGTTATCGTAGCTAACTGTTCAATTCTTATGCTACATTTATGTAACTGAAATGTATAGGCATGTGAATTTAACTTACGGACAGGATAAATAAATATTACCTTAATTAATATTGCAATTCATGTGCTGATACATGTACACGTAATCTTCTAATATAAATGTGAATGTTTTATGATGGATGTAAATCTTTATTGCTATATAAAATTATTTTGAGATGAAATATTTAAACAATAACTATGAATGCAGAATAAAATGCATGTAAAGCAATTGTGGGTATATTTCTTTCTGAAGCCCTGTTGAATTTTGACCTTGAAAACTGATCATCTTGAGGAAACCTGTTCTGAGAGATCGCGTTTTGTTGGCAGAAGGGGTGATCTATCAAGTCAGGTTTAACTCTCTCTCTCTCTCGCTCTCTCGCTTTCTCTCTCTCTCTCTCTCTCTCTCTCTCTCTCTCTCTCTCTCATATATATATATATATATATATATATATATATATATATATATATATATATATATGATCATTACTGACAGATCTTTAAGAAATAAGAGTTATTGGTATTCGTGCTTTGTTAATCTGTGCAACGCTTTCAATATATTACTGAGAAAAGCTGTATTTTATAACTGTTTAATGTAGGCATACATGGCAAAATTCATACAATTATTGAAAGTATATATTTCACTGTCAAATAATCTATTAAATTTGCCTCTAGTTTAACTGCTCTAATACTATTAAATGTTGGCGTTAAACAAAGGTGGATTTTGACTCAACTGTTATTTACCAGCCATGTTTTTAAAAAAAATAAGTGTGATCCTATTGAGATAGGTAATGAATTGGTTAGTTGTTTAATATTTGCAATATGTGATTTTGTTATCAAACTCGAAAGACGATTTACATAATTGTTTAGATCTACAGATATATTGCAATAACTGGAGTTATTGTGTTTTTTAAAAAAAACGAAAAACCTTTGAAAATATAGAGTTGGGTTTTTATTGTACTTCTGCGATGAAAACTTTATCTAGAAAATGCATATGAAAATATTTTGCCAGAAAACAATTCATAAACGTTTGTACAAGTTTTACTGGGTGTCAATTATACTCATCAAATATTGCTGTTAAGTCTAAACTGGGTCGTCATCCAGCCGCTATCTCAGCCCTAATACAATCCATTAAATTCTAGATGCATCTTTATGATAATTCACATACGAATAATTATAAGCTTTTTTTTTATCTCTCCACAGTAGAAAATGATGCTCATTTACATCAAACATTCAGTCACCAGGTTTTTTATTTTCGTAATTTTGGGGACATGAAAATGCTTGGAAAAATAAAAGTACTTTCCCTTTAAAAATTCTTTCATGTGCTGTTAAACAAAGTCTTATTTATAAACAGATTGATAAATTGTTGTAAATTCATATATTACTATGTATTCATATTACAGATTGATAAATTGTTGTAAATTCATATATTACTATGTATTCATATTACAGATTGATAAATTGTTGTAAATTCATATATTACTATGTATTCATATTACAGATTGATAAATTGTTGTAAATTCATATATTACTATGTATTCATATTACAGATTGATAAATTGTTGTAAATTCATATATTACTATGTATTCATATTACAGATTGATAAATTGTTGTAAATTCATATATTACTATGTATTCATATTACAGATTGATAAATTGTTGTAAATTCATATATTACTATGTATTCATATTACAGATTGATAAATTGTTGTAAATTCATATATTACTATGTATTCATATTACAGATTGATAAATTGTTGTAAATTCATATATTACTATGTATTCATATTACAGATTGATAAATTGTTGTAAATTCATATATTACTATGTATTCATATTACAGATATAGTATATCACATATTAAAATACTAACTTTGAAGATTTTACATACTTCCCTTTACATTTTCTCTAACGTTCGAGGTCTTAATAATAAAGATTGTTCAGTTTGACCTAATCACACTTGCATTAATATTTCATTATCGTTTTAACATGACGTCAGTGTTTAGCATGCTCGCCTCTGAGGTGATGTACCGCATGCTAATTTTGAATCTATTTTCGGCCCTGTCTCTCTAAATCATCCTAATACAGTGAAAATTATTTGGCTTCAAATTTAAACAAGATTTATATTTTTAACTGTACTAATAGACTTATATTAGTAACTTTACTGAGCTTCACATCTTTAACCATATGTTGGAAATTTTTGACCGTGTTAAATAAAATACAACCACGTGTTCATTCTTGTGTATGTAAACAATGTGACTTAACAATAGGTAAAAGATGAATTACATTTGTGTTTATATGTATAAGATATTCTACATTAAGATATAAGCTGTTTTATGATCTCTCCTCACGTGTTGATGGTTTTAAAGAAATTAGTAATGACATGAATTTTAAATTCCCCTTGGGGAAAAAAATCAAAATGATACGTATCGCGAAATTGAGGTCTCAATACAAGTGGCGTACTAAGCGTAAATGGCGCTTGGGGCGACGATGATGGCCCAAAGGGCCAGAATACGAGGCCCGAATTTTTATCAGCTGATTTGGCGCCCCAAGATCTCTGGCGCCCGGGGCAACAGCCCCGTCCCCCCCCCCCCTCCGTTAGCACGCTGCTGCTCAATAAAATGTGTGTCGTATTACAACAATCCTTTCCATATTATCTTTGTTCTTTACATTTTTACATCATCATGAGTGGAAACCTTTTTTTCTCAGCGGGATAACTGGACCTGTGCATCTGTGTATTGCAACTCACCTCTCTGCGCATGACGAAGAAGAAGGCAACGGCCACAATCTCCAGTATGAAAATAAGGATCACTAAGCTGGCATACTGGGAAAAAACGGAAATAAACATTACAAAATGTCAACGTTAATTCCATTATTTAAAAAGAATTCGAATGTGTTACTTAGTGACCTAAAAATAAACGTCTGGAACATGAATACTCGTCATCAGTGACCAAAACACAAAACTTGTCCAAACTTACACTTATATTAACGGAAATGTTGCTACTATTTACACCTTCTGATGCTCTGTCTTATTATTTTTCAGAATATGTTTATTATGGTTGAGCAAATTCCTTGTAAACATGGCACTAGTTATTTTCTCAACTGTTTGAACTACTATCGAGTCCTTTTTTGTGTTATTTACTGTATTTTGGTTGGTTGGTTGGTTGTTATGGGTTTAACGCCGTTTTTCAGCACATGATAGGCTATACATGGCGGCCAGTATATTTTGGTAGAGGAAGAACCTGAGAAAACCTCGGGAAGAACCACCGACCCACGCGGACAGAGGTGAGATGTCAGTGATCTGTGAAGGCGAGCGCCTTTGACCACTCGGACACCCGGGGCCCCCTGTATTTTGGTGTGTTAACGGAAGTCCCAAGTGAACAGTGTAGAGCTAGATCTCTCATAGACATAATCCAATGTTTGATGCGAAATTCGCATGAAACTAGCCAAATAATACAAGAGAATTTCAAGACAGAGCAAGTCAAGTCTACTTAAACTGGGATGATGGGGCTCAACAAAAATAAAAAAAATTTTAAAAAATAGGCGGGGGGGGGGTAGCTTTGCTAACTATATATATATATATATATATATATATATATATATATATATATATATATATATATATATATAATGTATCAATTTGAAAAAGGTTAACCGGTTTGTGATGACGTAATGGACTTATCGGCTGCTGCACAGGAAACGGTTATCGCACAATGCTCGCAAAGCTCTTATTCATGATTCTGCTCCTTGTTTTAGTCAGTAACACAGATTTGTAAATATTGTCATGTAAGGAATGTTCAGCAGTATGAAAAATGTAATTTAACCGGTGAATCAAAAGGTCAACAGAATATGACCTCATATCGGTGCCTGTCAGATCTCCTTATTGATAAGTAGATCTTGATTTCAATCAGATTGAGTTGAATATGTACTCATGTAGAAGGTAAATAATTTTTAAAAACATTGACAGAGAATCTTAACGTTGGTAACAGTGACGACGCCGTCGCTGCCAGAAAAGTAATATAATGGTCCCGCTCTCTAAAGTCCTTCAGTATACCGCTGCCCCTTTTTATAACGCGGATAGGATCATGGATCTCGCTAAATTGTTTGAATTTTGTTTTATAATTGCTTCTTGAATTGTTTCACTTCATTTTAGTTCTTGGTCAATGAGAACCAATTATAATGTAACTTCACATTATTAAATGCATTAAGTTTGTGTTTGTAAGCACTAGTATGACACAATCTTGTTAGAACAACCCTCAGTATAAGGCTCCCTCACTTATAATGCGGTCACTTTTATGACTCATGTGAACAGCGTCATAAAGAGGAAGCACTGTACCTATGTCTCACCAATTACATGCAAGACAACAAATTACAATAATTCAACTTACAATGACAAGCATCCATCGGACGAGGCAGCCGGCGCCTATAAGGCCTATGATTGCGATTGCAATAAGAACAGCACCGACAACGATGAAGATGATGGTAAAAGCATCTGCAAGATAATACAAGCTATTTCCTTCGAGACGGATGTCCCCAAGGATCGGCTTGATTTTCTCATCTAGAAACTTTTGTTCCCCAAATTTAAAGATCAATCCAACAACGAGGAATGCTATCCCAAATAGCTATAAAAGAAAAAGAAAAAACAACAATATATTTGTAAATACAGAGGGCTTATCTTGTCTGGTTTCTTAATCGTTCTTTCTCAAAGTCTCTCTCTCTAACATATGTCTGTCAGTTCGTCTGCGTGTATGTCTCTAGGTAGGTACATACATACATACATACATACATCCATCCATACATACATCCATCCATCCATACATACATACATACATACATACATACATACATACATACATAAATAGATACATACATACATACATACATACATACATACATACATACATACATACATACATACATACATACATACATACATAAAGATACATACATACATACATACATACATACATACATACATACATACATACATACATCAATGAGATCTCGTTCGTCGTGGAAGTTCAGATTTTTTGTGTTACACAATTATCATCATTTGCAAACGGATTTTCGATGGCAGTGTGAAGCTATATTAATATACAGTATGAGGAAAGATTACATACACAAAATTCTATTTGAAACTCCCAGATATAAAAAAAAATAAAATTGGGAGTTCAAAAAAAGCTGCTTTTTATTCCAAAAATGTCGAAAATGTATTTTCCTAAAACTAAAACTGGATAAAATATTTAACTGAATATCTCTGAAGCTATTTGAACTTTTAATTTTAACGAACAGCTTCTCTCAGGTATCATTCTAAAGATTATTATTTTCCTTTTTTTTAATTGGCCTTGGCCCTACCCACCACCCTCCCCTTTTTGCGACCATAAGCGATTGGAGGGAGTCTTCAGAGTAATAATGGTACTAAATTATTTTTTTTATAAATATCCGCAAACATTAGTAACAACATTTATTGCTCGACACACCTAGTATTGAAAGGGGTTCATCGTTATTTTTTAATAAATTGTCTCGTGTGATTGTAATCTTAAAATATGACTCTGTCACTCCCATAGGTGGTAACGGGGCAGAGTACTGGTGCAAATAGCAAATATTCATGAGTAATATACTTACTGGGAAGGGGTTGTCATACAATTCATGATTAATATACTTACTGGGAAGGGGTTGTCATACAATTCATGAGTAATATACTTACGGGGAAGGGGTTGTCATACAATTCATGAGTAATATACTTACGGGGAAGGGGTTGTCATACAATTCATGAGTAATATACTTTTATAAAAGAAGGACAGTATTTAAAGTACTTACGGGGAAGGGGTTGTCATACAATTCACGAGTAATATACTTTCGAGCGATAATGCACAACCTAAGAAAAAGACAGGTTTCGCTCACTTACACGCAATACACATGTGTCCATCTACATGTATATGTATTAAGACAGATAGATAGATAAATAGACATCCATCTCTATCGGTCACCTTCCATATTTAGGCAATATCTTGTTTTCCCTCTTGACATTTACTTGATGTATCCTTCCTCATGTAACCAGTCATCTCCATTAAATAGCCCACAAATAAACCTCTCCATTTTCAACAAAAGACCGTCAAATAAATGAACGACAATTATCACTGCTATTTAACAAGTGGTACTGGTATTTACCAAGTGGTACTGAGAGAAACAAATTCGTAAACTAAGAAACCTCTAAGTGGTAATAATAAATGTAAATGTTTGAATATGTAGAGAGAGAAAGAGAGAGAAAGGGAGAGATAGAGAGAGAAAGAGAGAGAAAGGGAGAGATAGAGAGAGAGAGAAAGAGAGAGAGAGAGAGAGAGAGAGAGAGAGAGAGAGAGAGAAAGAGAGACCCACCAGAACAACTGTATTCAGCAGAATTAGGAAAATTTGGGCACATCGCCCTCCACATGTCAAGTTGGCCATCTTTCAAGTCTAATTGATAAATCCTGAATGAATATTCCACCGTTGTATTATAAACTGGACTCGAGCTGTTCCACCCTTTCTCTTTCAGCTATTTTCGTCCTACTAGCTCCAAACCTGTATGGCAACTTGATGATATTATACTTTTAATATGTTGATCGAATAGATGCATATAGTTTCCACGCCCTTTCGATTTCCACGCCCTTTCCTAAGTGCGCAAAATATTGACCAGCTTCGTTGTCCTTTTGATCGAATATATCTGTTTATAACGATTTCAGTGGAGCCATAAATTAGATACACGCAAAAATAGTCCTGAGGGGGTATGGCTTACACCTGACCTTGTTGACTATTGTGTGTTTCTTATAATAATGCAAAATTGTGCGGATATCGCTAGCTTACATGACTGTCAATTGATACCATATCAACTTATCCAAGCTTAGTGTACGCTTCCTGCTTCCTGTCAAAATTAATAATCTATATTTTGTATTGACTTGCCATATCAACCATTTGAATACAGAATGATGGAAATACCGAACCTGTTTTACGGGCGTTGCCGGTGGATGTTAGGCTATAAACGTACGACAAGTAAATGTCGAGTCGAGGTGGCAACAAACAAGATAATTAAATGAACTGTATTAATTGCACTGTGATTCTTATCTTGTCCGTTTTTTTTAACTGTCTTATTTGCTTAATAACAAGCGTCTGCAATGTTTTTATTGACAGCACCGACTTGTATCCTTTCGGCGATATCATAGGTTCGGGCTAGGCATGTAACTGTTCTAGTCTCTCGACCTCTGTTATCCTGTGTGTCTTTGTGTAAGACACAAACCATAAAGAACCTTGTTTTCGGCTTGAGAAATCACACCAACGCTAGTGGACAAGAATAAAGATGGTGGAACATATCGAGTGTTGATGCGCTATGTTTCATGTTCTGAGATCAACTCTAGTTGTGAGAGCGACCACACTTACAAACAATCGAGAACCTATACGTTTGGGCGAAAATACGAAACAGGTCTCCCCAAAACGGCCCCTATTTGTAGTGAGACATTTGTTAAATGTACACACGTTATTCGTCTCATTTCTTTCATGAATAGTCTCCCAGCCCTTTGGCCACATCTAGAAATCTGAGTTATGTACGCATTCAACATTAGAATATCTTCGCCCTCAAGTGCAAATAGTTCACCCACCCACCCACCCAACCCCAAAAAACAATTAAAAAATTATATTTGCGTTCATGCAGAGAAATATACCAAAAAATACCGAATATATGTGACCACTCCATTATTCTAGTGACCGAATCTTTTTAGAACATTTTCCTAATGAACCATATTTCAAATATGGAATGTCTGCGTTCAATCAAAATTTTAAAAACAAATGGAATATTGGCGATGGTCACAAATACCCCCCCCCCCCCATTTTTTTTTTAAATTTGTGGCGGTGGGGAAGGGTAATTGCATGATTATTTTCCATACATTTTAACTCTGGGAATAAAAAAATTGAATTTTGAGCCGAGTTGTATTCTCATAGAAACGATTTTTTAAAATATTCCAAATGAGGAATATTTTTCGTGGTTGTAGATGTTGATAAAAGTAAATTCGTATCTGAGTTAATCCATTATTCGACTAGTGTTATCTTCTGATAATCAGATTTAAATGAATGGAAATGCACTATATAAATATGTAATACACGCGGTGGCGGATGATATTCCATTATGGAATATTTTCTGCATCGGCACATAATTTCTTCTTTTGTAACATTGTTTGAGTAGAAAATGATTATGAAATATTCCTCAAAGGAATAGTTGCGGTGTTCGCATGTATTTCTGGAATATTTCCTTATTGGAATGCAAATATTCCGTTTAAGGAAGGTTTACACTAGATGCAAATATTGTCAAATTGTCAAGCTTACATACCTTGAAATAACATGGACGTTGTGCATATTAGGAAGCATGCAACCCTACTTACATCTCCAATTTTGAAATCTATATATGGAATGCTTGAATAATCGTGCTTGTTTTCAGTTTTCAATACTATTAATAATTTTCAGGAAATCTCCCGGATTTACTTTTCAGTTGTCTGAGCTTTGCGTGTATACAGTAATTATACTTATTTACGTGGAATTTCATGATTCGCTTATAATATTTACTTGCACTTTGAACATTACACTTGTTCGTTTGTGAAGGATTACTATTATAAATTTTTCTTGTTAAGTGGTATATTTTCCGCTCATTATGACACTGTGTCCCAAACCAAGGTTTTTTTTTTTATTAAAGTGTTTTCATTTTTAGTACCACCTTTAGAACTTAGGAAACTTTTATCAGCTGAATCAAGAAATAATTTCGATATCGATGAGCAGATATCACTGATATTTTCCTTGCCTATCTCTGTTTTATTGTATTGTACACTCTGTATGGTTCTATATAAAGCGTTTATTTTGTTGGCATCCATGTTTTTAATAAAATCGCATTTCTGTTTTTCATTCCACCTTCTATTCTTTAAAATGTCATTCGGGTTGTACATAGTACTAGGGAAATGTAGTATAGTTGTAAGAAGCGAATGACCATCTGAATAGAGTAAGTCAAGTTCGTCCAAACTAAAATTGTTAACGTACCTAAGAGCTTTGACTGATACTAAGGAATAAGTCAATGACTGAAACATTACGAAAGTTAAGAACTCCTAAACCGTTATCATCTCCGCATCTTCCGTTCAAGATAAACAGATTGCTAGTTTTACAAATTTCAAGTAACTTATTACCCTCATTATTCAATATTTTGTCTTGCGAACTTTTCTTTTGTACCAGACACTATTTTTCTAGAGCAGATGTGAGATTATAAGAGTCACGCAGTGACTCATCATAATGAAAATGACGGAAGACGAAATCATCTATTTCTACATAGTCGTCTTTTGTGTGTGTTCTTGCATTAAAATCTCCCATTAAGAACACGTACTTATGTGAAGCACGCATATATGATATTTCTGAATGGAACATATTTAATTCGTCGGCAGTATTAAATCGTGATTCGGTTGTGGGGGGAGGGGGGCATAAATCGCACCAATGATTAGGTCGTCATCAATTTGGAAATTTTGAAGTTTTAAACAGAAAATGTAGTCCGATTCAGTTTTGATTTCGGTAATATTTGGGGAAAGTGTGATTCTTTCAAAAACACCTATACCACCACTTTTGCATACATATTTGTGCTTTCTGGATTGAGAAAGTAAATCCAATTCATGTACATTAATAATGTCATATGTATCAAGTTTAGTTTCATTTACACATAAAATATCAAAAGTTTGAATAAACTGACGAAATTCTGGGTAAATAAGCCTCTGTTTTATTCCACAAACGTTTATGGATCCACATTTGAACTGCTTATTACAAGCGCGTGTGAAATGTCCACTATTGTTTGAATTACTGGAACTAGTTTCGCGTACCCGTGTCATTGAGGGGTGAGTTGACATAATTAAATGCACACTCCGCGCAGTCCTAGACGGTGTTTACAACTGTAGTGTGTTTATGGTGACTGGGTCAGGAGGTTGAAGTTTGTCGGTGGGTTGAGTATAGTACGATGCCCGATTGCGGCCAAACATTGTGAGGTACCTTTCATGCTATTCGTGAGAGGGATAAAAAAATACGGTCTAAGAATGTGATTCAACGCGTTAATTACTATTCTTTTGTTATCTGTGAACGTAAAGATTTGACGCTGGTATTTATCGTGAAGTAAAGTTATATATGAATGAATTGGTATGGAAGGTAATAGATCCTTTGTCTGCAGCCAGGAATTAGGTCAAAACATTTTGGTTCTCTGCGTGATAGGCACGATAATCCCTTCTTTGATTTTTGTTATACAACTTTATTGGGCTGATGGCAGCATCAAGTAGATATGTAGTTTACCCGTTTTAAGACCGTTTACAAATTTGTTATGTATGATGTTTATATAATATTATAAATATTTTAGGAAATTGTAAACGTTTCTTCACTTTAATATTTGCTTAAATCTTAATGTTATCAGGAAAAACATGTTTAACTAGTGTCCTTGAATTAGGTTGTTTTGATCAATATGTTTTCTCAATTTGAAGGTCAAGGTTGAATTTTGTTTACAGTTAAAATTCCATTAAGATGACTCATATTCTAGAACATTCTGTCATGTGACCAATCTTTATATATATATCATGTTTGGTGGACATTTTTTCAGTTTTGACATTACCATCAGTTTTGTAAAGAGCTATTACAGTTGTGAAAATTCATTCCAAATTCTAAGAGAGGAATTATTTTAAATATTCATTGGATTATAACAGTGCTCATAAACTTTTGGATTTTGGATTTTTAATTGATGATTTTGGAATTTAAGTGAACTTATTCAGATATTTTGGAATACTTCATTTTGACATCAGCACATCAAGATTTCTAGTACATCGGGACTTTGGAGACCATTGGCACATAATAACATTCAAGGACACAGCCGTGAATTCGGAACATTCTATATTTAGGACTCGTGATTTGAACAATCATTCTTATTGGATTATTAGGATTTCAAAACACATTACTGTAAGTGACTTTTTGATTTTTCATTTTAATTATCTGGTAATAAATTGCTTGTTGATTTTTTACTTGATTTGTTGGTTTCACTTTCTTTCTGTTACATTAGTCTAGACCATAGAGTCGTAACACAATTCTTGCTTCTTTCTTTCTTGTATTCTTTTTCCTTCGTTATGTATAATTCCCAGTTGATCAAACATATAGGAGTCAAGAATTTCTCATGACTTTTGTGTTTAGTGTTTGTTTTGTGTAAATTGTTTCTTCCCCTGAAGAATAGCTTATATTAGCTCGAAACGTCTGGAAACTGTTTTGCATTTGCGCCGTTATTAATGTGCGTGTCTGTGTTTGTGTGTGAGTATATATATATATATATATATATATATATATATATATATATATATATATATATATATATATATATATATATATATATATATAACTCTGAACTCTCATGCATATACTCTCAGATAGGACTTTTATTCACGACTAATAGCGCCGCCGCCAAATCGTTAAATGTTAGAAATGAAATGTGTTTAAAGAAAACTGAAGAGATACAATAATCTTATCTTTTACAAATATTCTAGATAAATTACCTTACTAATTTGGAGAATACTGACTACCTGTCTGTGCCAGATTTCAAGTTTTAATTCCCCTATAAGCGATGTACACTCAAAGTCGCTACCAACAATTGTAGGCGTACATCTTTCGAAGGAGCGTTTATGTTCCTGTATTTGACTCCAATAAAGTTCAGGATGAAGCCCACTTCATATTAGTATGGAAAGCTTATGAAAACGTGAGTGAGACAGAGAGATATCCATCAGGTAAATCATTCCCTACTGTTATATTTGCCGATTTCTAACAATGATTACTTCCCCCCCCCCCCACCCCACCCTTGCATTAACCGTGGTGCAAACTGGCAGATTTAGAACCTTACTGTTTGAACTTAGAAAGTTCAGAATGTCCAGAAGGTTTTTCTTGTTGTGTACTTACATTACATTGTATAAGGGTGCAAATTTCTGTCGATTTTGGTAGAGCACATTGGTTGGCAGATAACAATTAATTAGATTTATGAGGAAAGGTACCGTATGAAATTGCTAGACTGCGATGGTTTTAATGTCCCCGTTAGGGGGCGAGATTGATTCTTAATTAAGCCTTTATTGTTAGCAGTCGGACATAAGGTTAATTGGAGGTTTAGTTATCAAAAATGTCAAAGTTGAGAGAATGCAGAAACGAGTAGAAGTAGTATTATCTTTATAAAATTGTCCAGAATCAGTTTTACATGGCGAACGAAAATCTAGGGTTACGCTAACCGCGTAGAGCTTGTATTTATAAAAGGGCAGTAGATACGGTTAATCTGATTGGCTACGCTAAATAAGAGGTGTGTTTCCCAGACGAAATTTCATGTTTTAAATATTCCACATCGCAAAATTTAGTCAGTCTAAGTTTTCCTGCGAGAGGAAGAGATCTTGACTCTTTGAGAATAAGAGGAAATTCTCTCGTATAAACAATTGTTCAAGGGGCCAGTGTCTGGAAATTGAGGGACACAATGCTGGCGGTAGAAGCGAGCGAGACTTGAAAGCACAAGGGGAAATAGCTCCATCCACCTATCCACCTACCTACCCACACAAAGTTTGAGGGCCGAAGGAGGCGAGATAAGAGAGCGTGAGATGGAAATGAAAAGAAAAAAACAAGGGGAGAACAGCAATATTGAAGTTGGAGTGACCAGCGATAAGCAGGTTATGCAGGCATGCAGGGCAATGACTTCGATTGTTCACTCGATTCTATGATGAACTAATTCTATCGTTTAAACAGATCGGCTATTTACATAAGTATATTTGTGTTGAAATTCGGTAAATGATTTATTTCAAAAAGAAGTGTATCTTCCTAATGTTGTGTATTGTCTCAATTTGCTTTATGTAATTGATTAAATTGCTATATTTCATGTACGGGGGCTCGTGTTATTCTTTTCTATATATCTGCTCAGATCTCTATTTATTCAATCTATAAACTTCATTATTTATTTTATTATTTACTAAATCCGGGCAATAACACCGAGGTCGATTATCCTCTAGATAACGACAACCAACCAAATCGTACACTTGTAAGAGAGGAGCACCTTGCAACTACGTACTATTTTAATAAATGACAGCCTGTCAAAATATCTTTACTTCATACAGTCAGGAGACTTCTGGTCTCTAAAATGTAAATCTTTAATGCAAACAGGAAAGCGTTTTCTTTGATCTATATTCTTTTTCTGTACACTGTCTTGTAATAGATGTCCGGTACAATACACTTCTGTGCTGAGTTTGAGTTAGTTCATTGTTCAATTAATTGAAACTTACAAGCTGTAAGTTAATGAGAGTGTAGAAATGAGTCAACCTGAAGAGTCTGCTTCCTGAAAAAAGTTCATACAGGTCTTTCTACTATTTGTACTTAAAACAAACAGTCGGAGACAAATGGCAGTGACATAGCTAAGGTAGGCGCTGTAGTTCAGCAGCATTCCTGACATAATCTCGTTCTCCCACTCATACATTCAGAATTACTGTTGGAATTTAACCTGTAACCTCCACCCAACCCACTCTCACTCTCTCTCTCTCTTCTCTCTCTCTCTCTCTCTCTCTCTCTCTCTCTCTCTCTCTCTCTCTTTCTCTCTCTCGTCTATTTATTCTTGCGTGACAGTGACTCTATTTCTCCTGTGTTTATTATTGCTTGGTATTGATACTGACTCACTAGATTTATAACAAAGCATCTGTACAAGAACATATATATAACATTATGATCCTCACTGAACATTTTGCTTGAAAAAAACTTATTTCACAATTGTCAGAGAGAATTATGTGGTGACTGTCCTATCTACGCGATGCTTAACAAAGCGGGGACCATTTGATCCCGCCCGTCCATGCAGTTAAGTGGAAGTTTATTGCCACAAATCTCTTTCATGTATAGCGCGATGTTATGTCGATAAGCTGTAAGAAGGACCTTTCACGCTATTCATAAGCGGGATGAAAAGTGCAGACAACACCGTGGAATGTCGAATTAGGACAGACATTTCTCTTTTTACGTACATATCTTTAAAAACTTTAAAAACGTGATTCAACGCTTTGAATACTTTTCTTTTTGTTATCTGTAAATGTGAAGATTTGGCGCTGCTATTTATCGTGAAGTAAAGTTATATCTCAATGAATTTGTATTGAAGGTAATAGTCCCGTATATATATATATATATATATATATATATATATATATATATATATATATATATATATAATACCTGAACTCTCATGCGTATCCTAATATATATATATATATATATATATATATATATATATATATATATATATATATATTTTATATACCTGAACTCTCATGCATATCCTATCAATTAGGGCTTTTATTCACGACAAATAGCGCAGCCAACTCATTAAATGTTAGAAATGAAACGTATTCAGTCAAAAGAAAAGAGATGTGACAGATTGGTCGAAACTTATTCTAACAAAAGAGATGTGACAGACTGGTCGAATGTTATTCTAAAAAAAAAGAGATGTGACAGACTGGTCGAGTCTTATTCTTGGACTTTTTATATTTATTCTTGGGATTTTCAAATATTGATTCATTGGTTAGTATTTTATGGCACATCAAAACATGAAAGGTCATATCATGCCGAGGTAACTAAAGTACTTGGTCTTGCGCAGAGGCAAACCACGACGGCTGACCTAGCCTGGTCAGGGCGGGACATGAAACCGCACCCTTCTAGTCGCAAATCCAGCAGATTAATCATTGTACCACAGCGGCTCTTGACACAGAAAAAGAGAAATGTCCGTTTTAATTTCATAACGCACTGTATTGTCTGCATTCTTCACCAAAGTTAGAGTGCCAACGTGGAATATTGGCTCGTGAGCGGTAGTTAACGTCTATACTCGCGTATAGTACGATACCAACTGCGAACTGCATAGACCCAGATCTGCCGTCGCATAATGCACCGGCAGATCAGGGTCTATGCAGTTTGTAAGGACTAATCAGTAGAACAAACATCATAGACCCTGATCTGCCGGCACATTATGCGACTGCAGATCAGGGTCTATGTTGTTTGCATTTGGACCCATCTTATACGCGAGTATATACGGTAACGCGTAAAAACAGGTGCATTAACGAGTCGGTTAATTAAGAGTTAATGTTGTTTATCCTGGTATAAACTGTCACTTGCCGAATTAAACCGCTTACATAACGCCCTGGCTGCAGTTTATACCACGAAATAAAAACAAACTGTAAGTAAGAGCATTATGTAAGCTGTGATTCTTCAACTGACTGTTTATATCAGAATAAACACAGAAAAAGCAAACTTTAAACTCTTATAATTGCAATTTTCATATTAATTGTATTCATTTTTTTATTTTATTTTGCTTTTCTTTTAATTTTTAGCATCAATTTTAAAGTTCTCATTCAGCGTATGAATACTAATATAGCTGAAAGAAGTTCTCCACACGAATGGAAATCTTCGTTACATTTACCAACTAATGCAATTGCAAGTATATAATCGTGAACGTCTTTTCCCCTCGAAAAATTTGATATGACACATTTTTTTAATGTCCCTGGGCTCACACATTGCCCCCCCCCCCCCAATAAATTCTACACTGTTCCATAGTAAATTCAATGACAATGATATCGCATTCGTAAAGCGACATATGTTGAGCTTTTTGAACAGAAAGTGAACACCCTACTGCAAATAGCAGCGGAAAACGATGTGTGGAGTGAGATCATCTGTTGCTTTTTTGCAATGATGCAATTTATATTTGACTGAGAACGCACATTTATCTCTGTTTCAAGCAAATTTAGGCCAAGGTCTACCTAATTGCTCTTCAGTAGCTTATTTATTGATTTCACTTGTAGTAAGATGTTAATTTCTTTTTATTTTAATGAACCAGTGTTTGCCCATTGTCTTAGACCAAATTAACAAGCGTCCTGTGTAAGTCCACGGACAATCTTTTTTCCCATTAAAAGCAAGTGCAAATAAGCAGTCATCTTTCACTGGTAACTTTTTCATGCCAAGACGTTTTCATGGTCATATATTGTCTGTCACTGATAACCTCCTCATGCCAAGAAGTTTTCATAGTCTGTAATGTCTATCACTGATAACCTCTTCATGCCATAAAAGTTTTCATTGTCCTGTAATGTCTATCACTGATAACCTCATCATGCCATAAAAGTTTTTGTAGTCGTGTAATGTCTATCAATGATAACCTCTTCATGCCAAGAAGTTTTCATAGTCATGTAATGTCTATCACTGATAACCTCTTCATGCAAAGAAGTATTCATAGTCCTGAAATGTCTGCCACTGATAACCTCTTCATGCAAAGAAGTTTTCATAGTCATGTAATGTCTAGAGTTTTCAAAACTGGCGAAGCGAGAGAAGATGCTTGAGAAACAATGGCGAAATTTAGTTAAGACATTTAGGGAGGAAATGCAGCCCACTTTCCTTTTTGTCTGCTTTTATCTGATCAGTATTTTCGTCACCTGCTATAAACATCTGCACAAACCCTTAAAGGGGCAGATGTGCAACACACACGACAAAAAGAACAAGTTAGATATTGCTTGAATTACATACCGCTTTTGTGAGGTGTTTTACAGACGAAAAATCTGGACGATGTCGTAACACACTAAAACATGCAATATTTGTACATGTGGTTGAATCAATTTTCTGCCGCGACTAGATCAGTAAATTTTAAAACGTAGCTGGTCAAACCCATCTTTTGTTTTCTATCCATACTTCAACTAAAATATTCTTGGGGTTCCTCAGGTCCATCATCCATTGCCACGGTTCTTTTTTTTTATTTTCTTCTCCCGTCTCAGTGATAACAAGTTCATGGTTAAGAGTTCTGTCAACAGTAAAAAGAAAATATTCGAGTAGTATGGACGGGAATTATCTGACCTATATTTGTCACTATCAACTTTGACTTTGAAATGATTTAATGCCATTTCTGGCTCAATTTCATAAGTGTTAGCATAACTTTCCTTAATAAAGTAAATTTCTTTATCATGAATACTTATTTCTCTTCAACTTTTTACTTCAAAAATTTCCTTCTTCTGTCTCTTTAAAAAATAATACAAGTTATTTATTCGTTTTCATTTTTTCAAAATCTTTTACAAAAAAAAAAACAAAAAAAAAACATCGTTGAAGAGTAAAATTCCTCTTTGCATCATCGTTTACAAACACCATAGAATTTAAAACCTATTTTAAATCGAACAATCGTTTATAACGTTCTTATAAGTACATATTTGTATCAAACATGAAATAACGATCTAAGGAATTTACAGTTGAACCTCCTTTAAAGGTCATATTTGTTAAGCAACCACCTGTCTTAAACAGTCACATTTTGAAAGTACCTTAAACAACATTTGAGAAGACATGGACCTGTATTACGCAGCCACCTGTCTTAAGCTGACAATTTTTCTTCCTCCCAGAGGTGGCGGATTATTACGAAATAGAACTGTCTTAATCAACCAGCTGTCTTAAGTGGACTTTTTGTTTCTACCTAAGAGGTGTCTGATTAACACAGTTTTACACCACAAATTCCATGTAATACTTTTTTGTGCACAAATTTTCTTTGGGCGGCATAGTTTAATAACGAGATGGTCGTGTTGCTAACCAAACTGCAGACATATAAATAAGAGTAATGTGATGCTGTTGACTTCAGTTACAAGTGAAGCAATTAATCTAAGGAACTGTTAGGAGAAACTGTATAAAGTACTTTTCATTTTATCCAAACTAACCACCTATCACATGCTACTTGTTTTTACCGAAAATTACATCCACGAACAATTGACACGTTCGTTCACGGACCACGATTGTCATAATAACCTGCGGTCGCGAAATATCTTTTCCGATTAACAGGTTAATATCCGTGTTATTGGTCCTCGTCATTCAAAATCGAAATCTCTCTCACAGTTTTATCGACATAATATCTCGTTATGCATGAAGTTTATACGCGTGTGCTTGCATGTTGTCGAGCAACTCCTTGAAATCTATGTGCATAGTGATCTTGAATCCATGGTTGGTGAGTTGGGACCGGGATAGTGAGGGTTGTGGTATGGGATTTTACAGAAACGCTCAGAGACGAATCTGCTTTGTGTGCTTTTATAGTTGTCTCTAGTTTCTATGTAGGAAGCGCGGCAACTATTTAATTATATCCATCTATGAGTGAGCGCGTGCAGTCTTGTGCATGTAATGTCGTGTGCAAGTGTGACAATATTCGTGGAATTGTCCTAAAATTGCAGGCTTTGCACCGAATTTTCAGATTTGCGGTAGAATTGACAATTTTGTGATCTTTTGTCTTCATTTTTTTGATCTCATTCAATTATACAAATTTTATGAGCTTTCTGTAATTTAATACAAAAATGTAAACTCTCGAAAAAATGACATAATTATCTTCTTCTTTTTCTTTGCTCGCTCCTGCTATTATACGGCCACCAAATATCGCCTCCAACACCTTTTCTGTCACACGACCCAGGCTTTCTGCTTAGACTTATCATTACCCGTAACCAGAAAGTAGTGCTACACGTGAATACACTGGCGCATATTCCTAGGCTTTAAGAGTTACCTCCCTTGGACGCCCACATTGTTTATGCTTCTGAAAATGTATTAGTATGTTAGATCACATCAGGGTGCATTCATTTTCAATAATGATCACTAGCTGTATCGGATTTACATGTAGGACATGGGGGCATTGCATCCAGTATGTAGATCTGAAAAGATTAATGAATGTAAAGCTCCGATAATTCTTTCAGGTTGTAATTAAAATCTATTAAAATACGTGTATATCAATAATCTTCCTTGCAAATAGATACACATTTTTAAAAATAGGCTACCAGTTTTCCGACCTTTTGCACATTAGAATCACAACTGACAGATCGAAAGCACATCATTCAGTATATATCTATTCCCACATAATGGTCATGCCAACAATGGACTACCTAATGCGCGTGCCACCTTGCTCTCGGGCAAGGAAGGTAAATTTTTCACCTAACTTACGGGATCTGCAAATGATTATATTGTATGATATTTTAATTACCGTACACTAACTAAAATATATTTGCATCGAGCCGTTCTAAATTGCGGTTTTTAAACATGCTTTCTATCGAAGAGAATCAGGAGCTGGTTTGTTGCTTGTATCAGTACAACGCAATAGGGTTACCACATGCAAATTAATTACCACAGTTGAATGCGCTTGAGTACGGTTGAGAAATGCAGTGATGAGACTGACTGTTAGTAGACATTTTTGGCTGTAAATACTCATCGGTATCAATAGCGCAAATATATCCCAATGAAAAGACATACCTGTGATAAATATAGGCCAAAAAACCATAGAACTTTGTAGAAATTGCAATATGTATATAGCCAACTCATGAATCGGATATGACAGAGGAGTAGGCAAGTAAAGGTGTAAGTGTAATGGACTATTTAGTTACCAATGTAGAAGGTTTTAACTCTATAAAACAATTCTATGTTCATGATTTTTGTCCAATGATCTCTGACACTCATAATGTAGTAACTTTTATGGCACAGAATGAGGTGAATACGTGCTTACCTGAGGCAAAATCTATCAAACAACAATTGTGGAGATCTGATAAGAAAAATATGTTGATAGCAAGCATTAGTAAAGAATTCGTTGAAGCCTTAAGCCACAAAATGCATTATTCGAGAGAAGCTACGAATATCAATAAACAGAAGGTAAATTAAATTTCTGATGAAATTGCAAACATTCTTTTGGATAGTTCAAATAAAACATTTACAAATAGGAACAATAAAAAATTATACCATAATAAAGTACATAGTAAACCATCAAGTTAGTTAGAAATAAATATCACACTACTAAAAAAAAGTCACTCACGACTAAAAACACCCCAAAGTCAGAATGACATGCTTTTTGATGGTAAAAATTACAAGAAAACAATCAGAAAATTTGTAAACTTGCATAACAAGAAAACCCAAGATAAAATAAAGAAATTTGCAAACAACAAATCCAAAACAATACTGGTCAATAATAAACAATTTAGCTAAAGCAAATGATGACATACCTACGGAAATTAACACCTTGTATGATTATTTTAGGAATACAAACTCATCCCATGAAAATAATGACGAGACAGATGAAAATGATGAACCATTAAATATAGAACATTACACAGTACTAAATAAACCAAGCTCTTCAGAGGAAATACTATAAGCACTGAGAAATTTTAAATCTAATAAGTCGCCTGGTGAAAATTCCATCTAGAATGATTATTTGAAATATACAGGAGAAATTTTTCTTCCTATTTTTGTAAACTTTTTAAAACCGGATTTTAAATACAGGTGTTGTTCCAGAAACATGGACTACAGGGTTAATTAACCGAAATAGAAAACAAGTTACTAGCTGAGGCACAGGCAGGTTTCCGTAAAGGATAATCCACAACTGTTAATATTTTTATCTTATATTCCTTAATAGAACTTTTAAATAGAAGACATAAAACATTGTTTTACACGCGTGTTGATTTTTTTCAGGCTTTCAACAGGGTATGGAGAGTTGGCTTATGGAGAAAATTTATTAACACTGCTATAAATGGGAAAATACTCAAAGTAATAATTAACATGTATATGGATGTGAAGTCTTGTATCTTCCACAATGGAAATAAATCAGGGATATTTACTTGCAATCAAGGAGTTGGACAAGGCGAAAATCTTTCTCCTGTATTATTTGCTCTGTATCTAAATAACATCTAGAATCAATTTTTGAGCTCGAATTGTAATGGCATTACAGTTGATTTACTGGATGGAAATATTGTAAGATATTTAGAACTATTTATTTTACTCTGTGCAGACGATACCGTTGTATTTGCAGATAATCCAAGAGATATGCAAAATAATCTTGACGTATTCATTAATTACTGCAAAAATAAAAACTTACCATTTACAGGAGCAAAACCAAAGTCATGATTTTTGGCAAATGTAGAAATAGAGAAAATGTGAAGCCGTGGCGTCGCGAGGGTTCGAGGCGCCAGGAAGCACTGTTCTTTAGTGGCGCCCCTACCGAGGCGTCTGGGGACAATGTTCTTTAGTGCCGCCCCTACTTTGCTACACAGAACAATTTTTATGTCAGTTGCCAACCTCCACACACCACCCACCAACCCCCAATATAAGTTTTGTCAAGAATTGCCCCCGTTACACTAGGTTGAAGGTGAAATACTATGCAAATGTCAGTTGCAAAAATAAAAAAGTAAAAAATAGAAATAAAAAATCCCGACAGCGCACCATTCGCCGGGCGCCAGGGGGCAATTACCCCCTTCCAACCCTCCCCTCGGGCCGCCACTGATGTGAAGTTCAAATTAGGTGATTCAGAACTTACAATTGTCAGAAATTATTAATATTTAGGATTGATCATTGCGAAGAATATGTAACATTTCTTGGGAATTAAGAATCTAATTAGTCAAGCCAGGAAAGCTATGTACCTTCTTAAGAAAAGAATAATAAATCTTAATTTGCCTGTTGACAATCAGCTTAAACTTTTTGATATGACAATAGTTCCAGTTCTTACATACGCAGCAGAGATCTGGGGTTATGAAAAATTAAATATGATTGAACGGGTTCATTTTGACTTTCTAAAATATGTGCTAAAAGTTTTTTTTAAAATCCACCCTCACGTATATGTTTTATGGTGAGCTTGGTAGAACCCCTATATATTTACAAATAAAAAGGAGAATGGTTGGCTATTGGGTAAATCTCAATAATGGTTAACAAACAAAACAATCTTATATCATGTATCTGAGACTATTGCAGGATTATAACAATGGTCTAGGCAGAAGTAAATGGATAGAGAGCATTCATAACATCTTATCGGAAACTAGGTTTCAATTTATTTGGGTTAATCAAAATATTCCAATAAATCCTGGTTAGATACAATCTTTAGGGAAAGACTTCTTGATCAGTTTATACAGGCATGGTAATCATCCATTGCTAACTCGACAAAAGCCGACAACATATAGAATTTTTAAAACGGAATAAAAACTAGAACATTATTTATTAAAAGACTTATCAAAATAATATAAGGCACATATAACAAAATTTCGAACATGTAATCATTGTTTACCTATAAAGAAGAGAAGATGTGAAAATTTTCCTTGACATGAAAAACTGTGCAAAACTGCGTAGTTGATGAATTTCAATATCTCCTTGAATGCAGCTATTTCAGAAAACAAAGAAAGCAACTACTGCCCAGACATCAGACCAAATGTACCAAGGTTTCAAGAATTTTTGAGTTCTGAGAAAGTTGGCGTTTTTATCTTATTTATCAAAATTTCGTTCTAATCATCTTTACTCGATGTGTATGTTGTTCTTTCCATTTTTTTTTCAGGAAGAGAAAAGTACCAGAGGTTCATCATTTGTAAAGTAATGAGTTTACTACAAATTAATTTGTGTTCCATTTATCGTAATTTATATCCTGTCTTTCCAATTATGTCAACATCCATGTATTTAAGTTTGAACTTGTTCGCATTCCATTGGAGTATTGACTGTGATATTGCTGTCAATCTGAGTAATTACTGTGAAAAAAATTATATCGTCCATGGCTGATGTACACGCATACAAAGTGAGATACTAATATTTTAGTTCGTGTGTTGCATATTGCAACCTGAGTATAAAAAAGATTTTGTCATTGTCATTGTGTGCTATAAGTACCGATGGCGTCTAAAAACAAATCTTCTCAAAGCAGTTGTCCTAGGACCATTAATATGGTTGTAATTATAACCGTATGTACTCACGTATAAACCTAATCCAAATGCAAACAACATAGACTCTGATCTGCCGTCGCATAATGCGCCGGCAGATCAGGGTCTATGTTGTTTGTTCTACTGATTAGTCCTTACAAACTGCATAGACCCAGATCTGCTGGCGCATTATGCGACGGCAGATCTGGGTCTATGCAGTTTGCAGTTGATATGAGTTATACGTGAGTATATGCGGTAGTAACCGTGCATTTGAAAAGTACCGTTCTTGACCTTCCAGAAGTGCTTCATCTCAGTAATATAGTTTGCCAACTGGCTGAGGAATATTGTTTATAAAAGGTGTGTTGAGGTTCATTCTAACCCAATATAATGGGCCATTACATTTGGGACAAATAACTTTTTGAGCTGAAAAGTGTGAAAAGTTGCATGGTGATCGTGATCGTAGATCGTGATCGTAGATTAAACTGTAGATAATTCTTCCAAGTCAAACGATTGAAATAGTCGATTCCTTATTTTTAAAATTGCGGTGACCTTTTAGAATATATGATAATAGACAGTTAGACACAATGGTGGTGTGATACCTTTAGACAGGCTTGTTAGCATAGATGACACTCACTGTAAGTTACAAAGAAGACCAGATATTGTCACGAAGGAAAAGATATGTGCATCTTTATGAGATGAATATTCGGCCTACCAAATGTCAAGAACAACCTTTAAAAACTGAGAAACTAGTTGCTCATGCAAGAGTCCATTAACTGCTCTAAAAACAAACAAAAAATAATACATAAAAAAAAAAAAAAAAAAAATCCCATTTAAAATCAACAGATCTTTGACCTGGAAAACTATGAGCATTTTCATGTTCGAATGAAAACGCCTATTAAATATCCAAACGATATGCACATCTTCTTATAATGATGAAAAGGGCTACCAAACATCAAAACAATACGTCAAAAATAAGCCCAAGTGGGACTAATATCGCTCACCTGATACATAACTTAACAGTTGATCATTTCACTAAACAGACTTATGTTGTGGTGAAAGAACACAATCCTATGTAAACTATCTCCCAAACTTTATATAATGTTGATTTTAACTATTTGCTAAAGTCTGATAAAAAAAATTAAAAAAAATAAAAAATCCAAAGATAAAGAAATAATTAGTATACATAGTCTCTTAATCATAATCGAACTCTTAATCATAATCGGACTCTTAATCTTAATCGGACTTTTACAAGATCTTGAGACTATAAACCTATTATCCAAGTTTCATCTTAGATCTTGCGCATATTCATCCAAGATCTTGATATTAACCTATTTAACAAGCTGCATTAAAATCGGGTCAGAAATATAGTTTAGAGTGGTAAGAAGTTCAGCTAACTAGATGCAATATCACCTCATTAATATACGTAGATATCGCTCATATTAAAACCGAATGGATATTTTGAAAATATAAGCCTGTTTACCAAGTTTGATAAAAAAATCTTATAAAAAATATGGTGTATACAGTGGTAACTGGCTCAGCCAATCAAATAAAAGATCACCTCATTACATATGAGTGCATCTCACTCATTATCAAACTCACGCGAACTCTTGTTCATATATATTGCAAGTTTGATTGAAAACAGATCAGAAATATGGCTTCCAGAGTGGGAACAAGCTCAGCAAATCAGATGCAATATCACCTCATTTATATGGAGGATCTCGCTCATTTATATGCAGGATCTCGCTCATTTATATGCAATATCACCTCATTTATATGCAGGATCTCGCTCATTTAAATGCAGGATCTCGCTCATTTATATGCAGGATCTCGCTCATTTATATGCAATATCACCTCAGTTATATACAGGATCTCGCTCATTTGAATTCGTTTGAGATCTTGATGATATTAACCTATATTTCACGTTTGATGAAAATCAGACCGGAAATATGGTCTCCAGCGTGGCAACAACTCAGCCAATCAGATGGAATATCATCTCAATATGCGTGAATCTCGCTCATAATCGAATCGTCCGAGATATTGACTATATAAGCCCATATTCCAAGCTTGACCAAATTTGGATCAGGAAATATGGCCTCCAGAGTGATAAGAAGCAATTGTTGACGGAGGAATGGACGACAGACGCAGGACCATACCATAATCTCACTTGGTCTATTGAAAAAAAGAAAGAAAAAAAAATAGGAACTAAACTGCGGAACGATATGCGAATCTTTGTGTGACGGTAAGGACGCCCAACAAATACCGAAAACAATTCGTCAAAGACTTACAGACTTGGCAGCTTGTCACACAAGATAAGCACAATAGTCAGGTACTGCTTTCCTTTAAAAAAGATCAAAAAAGTAACTCTTGCACATATTATCGAGGTCTCACTTTTATGTCATGGTTTTAAAAAGCCGAAAGAACACCAAAACGATCCGTCAAAAAGCGAGTGTATGGATTCGCACTGAAGTTATTAGAGGACGTCAGACCGACCGACTTCTTTATTAGATTTGATTTATTAGACACGGATATGCTTGGGCTGTTGTTATTTCTTTAAGCAAAATAGTCCTTCCTTACTGGACTGTCTCTCTCAGATTCATACAAGAAAGGAGAATGGTGTAACCATTACGTAGGATGAAAAGAGAACGGTGTGTGTGTACCCGACATAAATCTATTTTTATCGTTATCATTTTCTCTTTACGGTCTCTCCGCCTACGTATTTAATAGGATGGGGGTGATCAACCGAATCGTGCAAAACAGCTATTTTAAAACAAAATGCGTAATCTAAAAAGAATATAACAATTATTTGCTTCAAATAGTTCATATAATCTGCTTCTTGGACATCCTTCTCAAGTCAGACATGGATTTTATAGTGCATGAGCAGATGCATCAGACACTCAGTAGATCTGACTGGACAAAAGCCGATTTGTGGAAATTTTTATTTAACTATTAGCAGCTAAAATTAGAGCAATTCACGAGAAAAAGAGTTTTCGTACTTATTGTAATTGTATTTATCCAGCGATCAAAATTACTTTGGTAAAGTAAGCCAGACGCGCTTAGGTGTATAGATACATCGGACTGCATTGTATCGATTGTACGAAATTCCAAATGAGCGCTGACCAATTTTATCTATAAATGGTACATTGTCCTTCGAGGGTACTTCAAATTATTGGCAAACGTCGGTCCTATTGACCAAAAACACATGTATATACAGTCATAAATTTGATGGATATGTTTACATTTGAAATCTCCACAGGCAGAAGATACATATGTGACATACATTTACTTTTCATGCTACGTTGAATATTTTCTCGTTTATTTTTTTTTTTTTTTTTTTTTTTTGGGGGGGGGGGGGGTACATATGTCACAGTTTCCTAGACTCTGTAGCATATTTGCTCACAAAATTGTACGTGTGCATTCAATTTGTCAATCATGTTAGGACCCCATAAAAGTAAATTGTAGTTGTAATGATCAACTTTTCTTGCAATACTACGCAACTCCGAAACTAAATATTTGACAACGGGATAGCTCCAATAAGCATGGATAATTTTACTTTGTGCAAAACACATTTTTTTACGAAGAATTGTGCTTACTTTAACTTACAATCAATACATATATTAGACTGACCTTAACAAGTAATGAAAATAAACAAAATAAAGGGGTCTAGTGTTTTGAACTACTTTGTTGCTCTTAACATACATATGTGTCCGCCAAGGTCGTCGACATAGGGATAATATCCAAAACTGGATAGTAAATCGTCAGATAGCAGAGACGCTTACTTAGCGGCGATTGTGCAGAGTGATTGTGCCAGGTGAACAAAAGTAGTTCCGAATATAGTTCTCAGAGGCAGCGACAAAACGGAAAAGGCCGAGGATGTTCCGATTGCCATCTCTGTTTACATTATCGTAATAAGGATGTGTGGATTGATTTACTACTACTACTTCTACTATTATTATTATTATTATTATTATTATTATTATTATTATTATTATTATTTATCGTAACTAGATTTAAGCTTAAAAACTGTTAAATGGTGGAAAACAAAGATTAATACAGAGAGAGAGAGAGAGAGAGAGAGAGAGAGAGAGAGAGAGAGAGAGAGAGAGAGAACGAGAGAGAGAGAGAGAGCATGAGATGTATCCCAACAAAATGGACTACTTCATGCAAAAGTCCCTTACTGCCCCGCAAAAACCTGTATATCTGCGTATTACCGTAAAGTTTTCAACAAGTTTATTTGGAGTTACAATAATAATAATAATAATAATAATAATAATAATAATAATAATAATAATAATAATAATTAATTTTATTATTATTATTATTATTATTATTATTATTATTATTATTATTATTATAATAATAACATAATTCACACGTAGTTACTATGCTAATGAAAACAGAGATGTAGAGAGAATGATGATGCAGAACTTGACCATAAACTACACCATAACGGAAGCTGTTAACAGTGAACCATTAACTCCATTTAATGTTAAAAGACAAGTGGTAACTTCGACTATGGAGCATTTGAGTGGGGGCATTTGATGTATGTACTCTGAATGTTCATGAAAGAAGGGGTGGGGTATATTGGAACAAAAATAAGAGAGAGAGAGAGAGAGAGAGAGAGAGAGAGAGAGAGAGAGAGAGAGAGAGAGAGAGAGAGAGAGAAGATCCATTCCCGTGATGTTCATTATATACCATTCCTAGCAAAATACATAACAGTTCGCATTCCCAACGAGTTTTTCGTTTACTATTTCGCCATTTGTGAAAAAACTATTTCTCCCTTTCTCTTCTTCAGAAGCTACCATCAAATCGCTGGCAGCCATATACGATTATTCTTTGAGTACATCTAGCTTATTCTACTGCCTCCAGAATTTGAGGAAAAGTGAGTACCGCAATAGGCACATGATACTGCCTCCAGAATGTGAGGAAAAGTGAGTACCGCAATATGCACATGATACTGCCTCCAGAATATGAAGAAAAGTGAGTACCGCAATAGGCCCATGATACGCCCAAAGTGAGTACCGCAATAGGCACATGATACGCCCAAAGTGTGTACCGCAATAGGCACATGATACGTCCGTTTCGTGATTTTTTCTCTACTAATGACCTTTACCTTTGAACTAGGACTTGACTATTGTATGATAAGGTGTAGACCAGTATAAAGTTTCATCTAAATATCTGCGAGGGTTAAAAAGTGACAGTTTATATATGGAAATAGGCCATATAATACCCCTTGTCGTGACCTTGGCCTTTTGGGGATTCTGAATTCCAGTCAAAATATATAGCAGGCTAAAGTTTCATTAAAATATCTTCATTGGTTAAAAGTTATACCTGTACACAGACGAAAATTTCTCTAAGCATAACACAATTAAGGGCCTGACAAGCAAATGTTAAGGGTCGGTCAGTTCCATAACATAAATACGCAATATCACATTAGCTCGTCTCTTAGAAAGATCATCTTGTGCTCATGCTTGTTACAAAATGGCTGATCCAATGGCATCTGTAGCAATTTGTTTATGTTACCGGTTCAATTTTATGCAAAACGGCTAATGTGTAGCAAAGTTTAATTTCGTTTTCGATTACAGAAACGCTGTACTTTTTGACTGACGTATGGTTTAAGCAAAGCAGACAAAATAAAAGCAAGCAAACGTAGAGTAGACGAAAAACAGTGTAAGGGACTTTGATTGCTGAGGTTCTTTATATAGTGGAAAACTGACCCATGATTGATAGTGATGGGTCCGATGATTGATGGAAAATTTTGAGATGATGTCGTGAGTCATGAAAAACAATTTGGATGCTCATCGGGGAGTGATGTGAACGAGTCATGAATATATATATATATATATATATATATATATATATATATATATATATATATATATATATATATATATATATATATATGGGGGGACTCATGGAAACTTAGTGACAAAAAGTGACGTCACCGTTGCACCATATTACCCCAGTCGCAAACTGCGAGACTGGTGTGCTGGGATTTAATATACTACTGACCCTTTAATGAGTGATGTCCATAATCGGATAATCGGATTCACCTAAAAAATAACGTGTATAAATAAAACAAATTCCTCTCATGAAACTAAGTCTGCAGAAGATAAAACTATTTTGTAAACCAGGTGGAATGATGAAAAGAATGATGAGATTTTCAATTAGCTCTATATACCTGCAATTGCTGTTTTCGACTGAGAGACTAAATAACATTGATGTTGAAACGAATGATACTTTCGCCATAGATTATTAAGTGAATGATGGTACGACATATTATTGAGTGACTGATGGTACGACAGATTATTGAGTGAATGATGGTACGACACAAGATAAATCCTCTACAGAAAGAGTAACAAAAACACTATCAAACTTTGTTTCAATAGAGAATGCTATAATAAAGGAAGTATCATCATATAGCAAAGCACTGGCATTGGAAGCTAAAATCTAAGCAAAGCTACGAGAACATTGTGAAGTGTAGTAAGGAGTACAAAAAGTAATGAATAATCAGCTTAGAGCATGCAATTCATTTTTCATCAAGAAAAACAAACAAACAAGAGGAGCACTGACCCCAAGCCGTATTGATCTTTGATGAATATAAGCGATAAATTAACAGTAGATATTTTTCTGGAACATTTAAAAAAAAATAAATGCGTTGGAGAATGATGATGACTTCGTTACTATAACTTGTACCAAAGAGCATTATAATTTGAAGATTAATGCCCCCCCCCCCCCCCCCCATATCAGACACTGAAGTTGTTAACTATACCTTCTCATTGAAAAAATACACAAGCCTGTGGAAATAACCACATTTTTAGTGAATTTATTAAGTATTCAAAGAAAAATTGCCTTCAGTTTTTACAAACATATTCTGTGTTGTATTCATTATTAGTACTATCTCATGTAGTTGGACTGTACGAATCATTTGCCCTATACATAAGAACAAAGGAGATTCGCGGACTCATGATAATTTCCGTGGGTTCACAAGACTTAACATGTAGTTGCTTTAGTAAATTGTTAAAAGCTGCGTTAAATAACCAACTTAATCAGTATCTTGAAAACATGGATCAGCTTTGTGGGGAGCAAGCAGGGTTTAGAGAGAATTATAGTACAGTCGAATATATTTTCAGTTTAATACGTCTTATCGATTTATATTTGTATAGAGGTAGAAAATTATTTTGTTCCTTTATTTATTTTAAACAGGTTGTTGATTCTGTTAATAGAACAGCATTATGGACTAAAACTTTTGAAACACTATTGATGGAAAACATATTTAAGATTATACAGAGTTTATATGTGAATGCTAACTCGTTTGTCAGAGTTGGCTCACAGTGCTCGGACTACTTCTTCATTAATATAGGTGTCCGACAAGGTGAAAGTCTATCGCCCATATTATTATTCTTGTTTTGAAATTACCTTGTGGACTTTGTTTCCAGAGTTTATAATGATACAAATGATATCTGTGAAATAACGCATCTTTTGCATGACAGTAATGATATTAAAGTATTTATAAAATTATACCCATTACGGTTTGCTGATGATACTGTTATTTTTGCAGTCACGTGCAGAATTTCAAACTGCTTTGAATGCTATGCGTCTATGTTATCAAACCCGGAAAAGTGAAGTCAATGTTTTGAAGACAAACGAAGATGTATTTTCAAGATTTCAACCTACTGATGTCCCTAATTTCACATATATTGTTCAAAAACTTGCATTCGTTACAAATATTAAATATTTTGATATAAAATTTTTCTTCAGTGGTAACTTGGGGAAAAAAGGCTGATATACTTTGTTGAACAAGCCAGAAAGACTGTTTAGTTTGCTTCAAAATGCTATGAAGCAATCTCTTTCTATTGATATCCAATTGTATTTGTTTTTTTCTATTGTATAACCTATTTTATTGTATGCTCGGAAATTTGGGGCTTTGAAAATATTATCATTATTGAGTCATTTCACGAGAAAAATTGTATAAAATGGTTTTGAGTGTGAATAAATTAACCCCCAGCTATACTTTGTATGACGAATTTGGGCGCATACTTGTAAGTTTGCATATTTAAGCTAGGAAGTCTAATGTCCGAAGAAAAAAAATTGTATGTAGCAAAGTAATACAATTTCTCACATTTTGTGTGCCATTATCGTAATATTTTTTTTTATTTAAAAGATTCATGAGTATCAAGCCTATTTTAAATGAATATAGGTTAATGCAGTTTTGGACTTCACAGAATATGTGCAAGTCTAACGATCTGTAAAAACCTGTTAAGGAAAATGTTTACTGCTGCATTCAAAGAAAGATGAGGTTTTCACTTCCCACGTAAATGGCAGAATATTTCAATTTGCACTTTGTTATGAAGAGTTCCTTAGCTTTCCACCATTTGCACTTTCAAGAACATTATGTTATTTTAGACGTTTGCATCATACATTGCCTGTTGAAGTTGGATGTTATATTAGTATTAATAGAAGTAATCATATTTGTGACCTGTCTGAAGGCAATGAGACTGGTGGTGAATTCCAGTGTTTGTTCAGATGTCATATTTTCAAAGTAAAGTAGAACAGATTCCTTTTTCATCAATACTACCACACACCAAATGTTTAAAAACTGTGTAACTTCATTAATTGTAATAACAAAGACACACTTGTAAAACTTGAAAATTCTGTACAATCATTAGATCAAATTTTTAATAGAGTACCTCTCTTCTATATAACTTAATAACTCAGTTTGTTGTACATATATATTTCGCTTTTGTTAATTTTCAGTTTCTCTGTTCATACATTGTTCTTTGTTCACTTGTTATACTTGTTTATACTCACATACCCTAGTATGGGTCTTGTTTATACTCACATACCCCAGCAAGTGTCTTGTTTATACTTGTTTATACTTACATACCCCAGTACGAGTTTTGTTTAAATTCATATACTCTAGCAGGGGTCTTGTTTATACTTACATAGCCTAGTAGGGGTCTTGTTTATACTTACATACCCCAAAAGGGGTCTGTTTATACTGACATACCCTAGTAAAGGTCTTGTTTATACTCACATACCCTAGGAGAGGTCTTCTTGATACTTACATATCCTAGCATGGGTCTTGTTTATACCCACATACCCTAGTAGAGGTCTTGATTATACTTACATATCCCAGTACGAGTTTTGTTTATACTCACATACCCCAGTATGGTCTTGTTTATTCTTACATACCCCAGTAGGGGTCTTGTTTATGCTCACATGCCCCAGTAGAGGTCTTATTTACACTCAAATACCCCACTAGGAGTCTTGAGATGAAATAACAGATTGAAATCTTGAACAATCTTGTAACAAAATTAATCGTCAAAAACTGGAACTTGGTTACGAACTTATTACATACAAAACGGTAATTACTACGCGGAGTCGAAAAATGTTGCAAAATAGTCAGAGCCTCGTGGTACAATGTACATATTTTACTGTTATGGTAAACAGTAGCCTATCAAATAGCAAAACAACGCGTCAATAAACTGAGACTAGTTACGCAAACAGATTGGGCTGCACAGATATAATGATTGGTTTAGTTTGGTTTAATCTGGTTTGGTTTGATGTTTTACGGCACAGCAACACCTTTAAGCTCTCACTGGTCAGTTTTCTTGGTGAATTTCATCAGATGATGACAGATTGCAGAAAAATGAAAATAATTCTACATTACAGATACAAATAAAACAAACCAATGATTTTTGCGGAAAGCATGCTGTAAGATTTTGATTAAGGTATTCAAGTTAACTCCTTGTACAACTAATAGCTTTTACACTAAACCAACGCTACTACTCAAATCCCACTTTACACTGAACCAACACTACTACTCAAATCCCACTTTACACTGAACCTACACTACTACTCAAATCCCACTTTTACAGTGAACCAACACTACCCAAATCCCACTTTACATTGAACCAACACTACTACTCAAATCCCACTTTTACAGTGAACCAACACTACTCAAATCCCACTTTTATAGTGTTAACTTCCAACCAACACTATCCAAATCCCACTTTTATAGTGTTAACCAACACTTCCCAGATCTCACTTTTATAGTGTTAACTTCCAACAATCAAGGGCTATTTTGAATATTTCCTCTCACAAGATGGCTGAAACAAACAATATAGGCCCTAAGCATGATTGAAGTTCACTGTTATTACAACAAATTGGCATGCTTTTCATCACCCCTCAACCATCTCGATTTTGATATATCTGCATCTGTATCAGACATACATAATACGTAAACCAAGTTGGCCGTTCATTTGAAAGCCCAAGTTACGCATTTGATCTCCGGTGCTAGCTTAACTGTTAAAGGTAGTCACTAAACAAACCAATCTATTTTCAAGCCTAACTCAAAGTCAATGTAAAAAAAATGCAGATTTAGTTTCTGTGTGAATTTATAAACACAATGCTCATGCTTATTATGATCATGCCCTCTACCTTTAAAATTGTGTGTGTGTGTGGGGGGGGGGGGGGGGCAAAATACAAAATTATCCAGTGAAATCTAAGGTTATATCGTGCCGAGGCAAGTTGAGTAATGTGCTTTGTCCAAGGACACGTTAAGGTAGTGATCTTGGCTGATCCGATGGTAGGAATCGAGACCACACCCTTCTTGTCATGCGTCCAGTGCCTTAACCACTGAGCCACGACGGCTCCCTTCACAGATAGACAGACATTTCTATCTATTCTAGCATTCGCAGCTGGGAAAACATAAAGGGGAGGGAGTTTTATTACCGGGACACCGTGTAATGTCGAGAGGGGGTGGGGGCTTCGTCTGACACTTTGTATCGCCTGGGAAAATCTCAGTGATGTGTGTTATATGATGTAAAAGATTCCAGATACTTTCACATAAAATCTCAACATTGTTGAAGAAGACGAAGTGTCCGCTGTCGACACTCGAAAAGTAATACTAATGACTTGCTAGCGCCAGCGGGATGAAAATACCTTAAGCTCATTTAGGCTGTTACGATCCAGACATTGAACGAAGCGTGAAAATGAATGCAAAATGTGAGACTTAACATGGCCTTGGTAAAATATGGGATATGATCAATTGCACTCAACTGGTGCCAAGAATAAAAGTATGTCGGGACTCAGTTTATGTTACCTGGTTGGATTGAATCTCAGTCGCGGCTGAGTACTGTGTATCCAACCATACCACACTTTTTCTTGTGTATCGATCTTACATCTTATAGATAATACTGTACATAGATACGAGGAAGTAGATAGATGACATACACAGAGCCTCTCTGAACCGGTTCAACTTAGCAATCTCTCTCTCTCTCTCTCTCTCTCTCTCTCTCTCTCTCTCTCTCTCTCTCTCTCTCTCTCTCTCTCTCTCTCTCTCTCACTGCAGTCTTGAATAGAGTCCATGAGCAAAAAAAAAAAAAAAAAGACTGACGAAATGTAAATCTACCCTGCGTTGGTACTCGAATGAAATTGAAGGAAAATTTTCAGGAAAGTTGATGAGCAAACTAATAAAGTGTTTTTACGTTATTTATAAACTCTAAACAGACTGAAATAATTTACTGCCCTAAAACTTGTATTTGGAAATTGAGTTCGTCGATTTTCTATAACAAGATACCCTACATATAAATTATACAATAACAACAACAACAATAAAATCGTAATTTTGGGACATACATGTATTATGGGTCTGGATACACTCGTTTAGTATGTCTGAAAAGCGGGATATATATCCAGTTCCAGCACATGCTGGTATGTGGTCGCAAGGAACTAGATAAACTCCGTATTTGAGGTTAGCATCGCAGTTCCTTGGTGTTCGTGTCTCCAAGATCCGTACTTTTCAAATGTCACTCTCACCCACCACCTGATCTTTAGCATTTATAAGTCCAACTGCAAAATGTACAGACCCATATATGTGGTCGCATAATGCGCCGGCAGATCTGGGTCTATGCAATCTGTTAAGAGTAATCAGTAGAACAAATAACATAAACCTTGATTAGCCGGTGCATTATGCGACAGCATATCAGGGTCTATGTTGTTTGCAGTTGGACTCGACTTATAAGCGAGTAAAACGGTATGCTAAAATATGAAAGAGCTTTAAGTTTGTTATATTTATTGTATTTGTTTTAAGTACTGAATTAACTGAAGTAAGTACAGTTAAGGTAATTAAGTCAGTTAGTGGGTGGGTGAGTCAGTGAATGAATAATATAGACTAAATGAATTAGTACATAAATTAAGTTATACATTACGTAAAGTACTAGACACCATCATACCAACCGGAGACAAGATACGTGTACGTAACAACAACAAAGAGAGTTGTATAGCTTTCTTTCACGATCTCCCTTGTCCCTGTTTACAATTGTTATTTAATCTTTACAAGGCATACTTGTAATCTACTCCAGTTTACTTTTCCTCTCAAGAGTCGCTTCTTTTGTTTAAGCTAAACACCGCGTTTTGATTTCATTCAGTACAAACAAAGACTGTCTGCTCCATATGTACATAGCTTGCTCATACTAGAAGGCCTACACCATGAGCACGAATGTGTTAATAGCATTTATGTTTTATGGATAATACATTATTCTTCGGATATATAAAACGTACATGAATTTAATTTAAGGGGGAAAATAGATTGTGATTATTTTTCGTATGAATATATTTATCGTTCTTCTTTCAGCTGAATAGCTATAATTCAAAGTTGACTTTTGTGATTTGGAAATAGCCTGTTCTGACGATATACAGTCTATTCCACTTGGAGTGCTAGAAGAAACATGGACTTGAGATAAGTAAAGGGCTACGAAGCTGATATTTCCGATATTGATCAAATCTAAGATTTGTCTACTAAGAAGGAAGGACAAAATGTTCAGTGTAAGGAGCGCTTTGTTGGAGAAGTAAGACTGAGAAGGTCGCGGCAAAAAAAAAAAAAAAGAAAAAAAAAATCAATCAATCAAAACCTGGATAATTAAAACTGCATGTTTGTATGTTGAATAAGACTGGGGATTTTCTTCTTGGACGCTATTTGTTCGAACACAGAATATTTTAGTGACGGATTTTGGCTTAAAAACTTATGCATATCGTGTTACAATGATTGAAGACCTCATGTCGTGTTACAGTGCTTGAAGACCTCGTGTCGTGTTACAGTGATTGAGGACCTCATGTCGTGTTACAGTGATTGAAAATCTCTAGAGAACTGTAACGCGGGAAACTACAACATTTTGGAGCTACTATTGATGTTTGAAGATGACATTACGAATTGCTGACTAGAATATTTTCAAAGCACTGGTCAATACTCACAATGTATGTCTATCATTCACGAGAAATAGATAGCACAGAAATTTAACATCTTGATACAGAACAAATAATCGATAATTTATTGAAATTAATAACAATGTGCTCTTAAATGAAAAATAATCAGTTTTGCAAGACATTATATTGATTCCGGTTTGTTTTCCTCCCATCCATACGCACCAAATGTGGAGATATCGTGACTACCATTGCTGAATTCAGATGTGAATTTGACGAAGGTTGAGTTAGTTTTTTGCGTCACTTTGTCTTGATATAGCTTACAAATTTGAGATACCTTTCGAAAGGCTTGGAGTGTGATTCGACGTGAAACAATTTTTAGAAGTTACAAATCAATGTATATTTGGAGGGCATATTTGAGAACCAAACAGTGTATGAATGGAAATCCAGGAGCAGAACACAAGTCCCATAAATGCTTCGGCGACTGCAGGCTCAGACGTTATTGTTCAGAAGTACAGTACCGAACTTTTGAAGTGTATTGATGAAATGAAATTCAAGAGGGATAAATTGCATGGGCAGATTCAAAGGGAAACGGGAGAACAGGAGAAAATAAAGAACGACATAAGACATCTGACCTCACGGCTCGCCAGTGTAAATGAAAGTTTGAGCGGGAAAATGGAAGCACGGGAAAGGTTAGACTCAGCCATACGAGAGGCTGACAATGCTTTCGGTGGCCTGGTTAAGGGTTCTGAAGACTTATTAAGTCTTGTTAAAAGATTATCGGACGTTCACATACCGAAGCCCAGGGTCTTTCCTAGTATAGAGGATTTTCCGAAGATTGAAACCACAAAAAGCACAAATAAGGGGAAAACACCCAAACGAGCCTCGAATCAGAAAAATACTTTACAAAAATAGCCGTATTATTGAGGATACGGTGTTTTGAAATTCGAGTGTGTTTATGAAGAAATTATATTTGTGCTTATAATGTAAGTTTTAGTTTTTTCTCTTCTGCGTTTATATATATATATATATATATATATATATATATATATATAGAGAGAGAGAGAGAGAGAGAGAGAGAGAGAGAGAGAGAGAATTACAAATATACACCAAACAGAGCGGAAAGTGCTATAACTGGATCCTGCAAAGATAATGGTTGATAACATTAACATAATTTTTAAATAGGAATAAATAATAGTATCATACAGGTTAGAAAATTTTAATATGCACTCTACGGAGATTCGAACCCGGGTCTGCGGGTTACGGCACCCATCACCTTGCCTGTAAGCACCAATCTCTATACCATCTCGACCATGCACACATCACCAAAAAAATGATGCTACCAAGACCGTGGCAAAGGCATTCATGCGTAGCACCCTCTCCCCCCCACCCCCCCCCCCCCCCCCCCCCCGCATGTTGACCTGGTATAGGCATTCGTGTGTAGCAGACACACCGGCATGTATGAATGCTATTATTTATTAGTGTGTGTATATATATATATATATATATATATATATATATATATATATATATATATATATATATATATATATATATATATATATACATTTTGGCTGCTTTTATTTTTAATTTACTGGTGCAAATATGTCAACTCACCCGCTTAAAAGAATGTATCTGTCTTGGAATTATCTTTTTGAGAATTAATTTTTCCACCTCCGGGTACATATACACGGATTTATAACACCTAATAAATTACTTGGTCGTGTTATAGTTTATTGCAAGATCTTTTCAAATTGATTGAAGAGGCAATATTT